>SJYO01016970.1:19638292-20037562 GCA_006410555.1 Capra ibex | reverse complement strand
GGTCAGGTCGCAAAGAGTACTACATGAGACGTATCTTCAATTTATTCGTCCCACTGTTATATGTCGGAACTGCATGTGGAAAAGGATAAACCTTGGTCGGACAACAAGGTACAGGTCAAGATTGACAACGAAGGACTGGACGTATATCCAAAGTGTTCTCCGTCCAGTCCACCAGACCATAAGGGTAGAGAGAGTCTTAAAAGGTGTCAAATAACACTAGGTGTCAGTTTCCGAAACCGTATCAGTTATTTCGTCTTTATCTACAAAAAGACCTCGAGAGAACTAAAAAAGGTACTAGGTCGCCTACAACCGTTAAACTAGAGACCAAGGAGACGGAAAAAATTTTGGTCGAACTTGTAGTCCTTCAAGTTCCAAGTGCATAACGACTTCGGACCGAACCTCTTAAAACTCGTAATGAAATGATCGTACACTCTACTCACGTTAACACGCCATCAAACTCGTAAGAAACCGTAACGGAAAGAAACCCTAACCTTACTTTTGACCGGAAAAGGTCAGGACACCGGTGACGACTCAAAAGGTTTAAACGATCGTATAACTCACGTCGTGAAAGTGTCGTAGTAGAAAGTCCTAAACTTTATCAAGTTGACCTTAAGGTAGTAGAGGTGATAGAAACAAGTATCGCTACGAAAGATTCCGGGTGAACTGAAGTGTAAGGTCCTACAGACCGAGATCCACTCACTAGTGTGGTAGCACTAATAGGCCCAGCACTTCTAGAAAAAACATGTCATAAAGACACATAAGAACGGTGGGGAAGAATTATAGAAAACGAAGACAATCCAGGTCTGGTAAAGACAGGAAATAGCTCGGGTAGAAACGTACTTTACAAGGGAACCATAGAGATTAAAAGAACTTCTCTAGAGACCAGAAAGGGTAAGACAACAAAAAGAGATAAAGAAACGTAACTAGCGACTTCTTCCGAAAGAATAGAGAAGAACGATAAGAAACCTTGAGACGTAAGTCAACGAATATAGAAAGGAAAAGAGGAAACGAAAAACGAAGAGAAGAAAAGTGTCGATGAACATTCCGGAGGAGTCTGTCGGTAAAACGAAAAAAACGTAAAGAAAAGGTACCCCTACCAGAACTAGGGACAGAGGACATGTTACAGTGCTTGGAGTAAGGTATCAAGTAGTCCGTGAGATAGATAGTCTAGATCCGGGAATTTAGATAAAGAGTGACGGTGACATATTAGTATTCCCTAAACTAAATCCAGTATGGACTTACCAGATCGTCAAAAGGGATGAAAGAAGTTAAATTCAGACGTAAACCATTATTCCTCAAGTGCTAGACTCCATGTCAGTCGAAGACCAGAACAAAAACAACTGACATATCTAGAAGAGGTAGAAAGCGACGTTTCTTATATTAGTTAGACTAAAGCCACAACTGGTAGACCACTACAGGCACACATCTCAGAAGAGAACACAACAACCTTCTCCCACAAACGATACTGGTCACGTAAAAGAACCGTTTTGAGATAATCAGAAACGGGACGAAGTAAGGTGTAAGGTTCCGGTTTAAACGGACAATGAGGTCCACAAAGAACTGAAGGATGAAAACGTAAGGTCAGGGGATATTACTTTTCCTGTAGATAAAACCCACAATCAAGATTTTCTAGAACATCCAGAAGTGTCTTGACAAGTTGAAGTCGAAGAAGTCACAATGAACAACCCCGTATCTGAACCTAATAGCACTATAACTTGCCAAACGGAACCTTTACTTGTCTATAGTAAGACAGCAAAAACTCTAACGTAGGTTCATGACGTAAAGTCTGAGAAAACAACTGGTACTACCGATGAGGTAAAGAAGACTCCCTTAGGACAGGTGTCATCGTCTATATCACCAGTAGACTCAATTTAAGTGGGTAAGGTCAGGTAAAATCAAGCGACTAAGGATCTTACAACTGTAAGTGGGAACGGTAGAGAACAAACTGGTGAAGGTTAAACGGAACTAAGTACCTGGACTGTAACGTCCAAGGTTACGTTATAACGAGAAATGTAGTAGTCTGGCACGAAGATAGTGGTCAGTGTAGGTGTCGACCCATAACAAAAACGAAACCGAGATAGGGAAGTAAGAAAGACCTTAATAAAGAGATGACTAGAGGTCATCGTATAACCCGTGGATGACTGGACCCCTCAAGGAGAAAGTGTCCGACGTGTCCGCGTCCTCCCGGATCTCCTCGATAGGGTGTAACTTCCAGTCCTTCCCGCCGTCATTCCTCTATGGGGAGTAGGTTCCATTCCTCGTCGTCGACACGAAACGACCTCGTCGGTACTTCTCTATGGGGTACGGGTTCCATTCTCTTTGGGTTCATTCTATCATCCACAACGTTCTCCCGTAGTCTCCCGTCTGTATGACTTTGGTATGAGTGTCTTTTGATCAGTTAGATTAGTGTGATCCTGGCGTCGGAACAGATTGAGTCACTTTGATTCGGTACGGGCGCCCCGTTAGGTTCTACCTGCCCAGTACCACCTCTCCGGACTGTCTTACACCAGGTGACCTCTTCTCTTACCGGTTGGTGAAGTCATAAGAACGGAACTCTTGGGGTACTTGTCATACTTTTCCGTTTTACTATCCTATGACTTCTGATGACAATCCAGATAAAATGGTTCTAGTCCTTTAAAGATTGGTAATTGTAGTGGATTGCAGAGACTCCCCGAAGGGACTACCGAGTTGTCCATTTCTTAGACGGATTTTACGTCCACTGTGCTCTCTGAACTAAAGTCAGGAACCTAACCCTTCTAAGGGACCTCCTCCTTTTACCGTTGGGTGAGATCATAAGAACGAACTTTTTACGGTACCTGACTCCTCGGACCACCCGATGTCAGACACTCTATCGTTTCTCCGTCTGTCCTGACTCACTGATTGCGAGCGTTTCAGAGACTCTTAAAACCCATCCTCAAAGAGAGATGAACTTCATCGGCAATTTTATATAAAGACTCTTAAGGTTCAGCATGAGGATCCTTTCGTGTCACGATATCTTACCCAAACTTACTTCGTTTGATTTTGTTGAATAGTGCTTTCTCACAATACTCGACCTTGTGTGACTCTTACGACCCACCATCCATCGTAAAAGACTCCGTTTGACAAAAAGAAGAGACAAAATAAGTTCACTTTGACTGTTACTAAGAATTATTTTATCCAGACTGAGTAAGATAATAAGTAAACGAAACACGAAGACACACATGCACAAAGTAGAAGTCCGTGTAACACATGGACTTTCGAACGATCTTGTTACTGATTTGAACGTGACATAGTAAGTCTTAGAAGAAAAGTCTACGTTTTTGAACAGTCTTTCTCGACATTCGTTTATACGTTCTTTATCCTAGATCTATGTTCCACTGTTCCTCCAGCTACAGATAGAAGGGTTTCCCTAGAGTTCTTTGATTTCCAGGGAGGAAGATATTTCCTATTGTTCGAATACTATTTCTTCTTATATTTATGTCCCTATATCTCGACTTGAGAAATTTTCTATCTCATGTACTAGGGTCCATACATTTATTGATAAATAACCTTTTACTTCATCCTAACAAGTTGAGACGAAATTACACGTCTTAGATGGAACCCTTAAGGATGGATACGCGGGCAAAAAAAGACACGTAAGAAGATCGGTTGGGTCTTCTCAAATAGTGACAAGACAGAGGATCTTGTAAGGTATCTTTCATGTAAATATGGTGGTAATATCGAGAACTCTTTAACACATTATCAATACTCGGATACAGGAGGAGATCAATACTAAAGCCGTTCCTTAAGGATTACGGATTTGGGTAAAGATCGTACAGTATTCATGATGTATTCGAACAACCTCCTCACTTATTTACTTACTTCTTTCTTTACCTATTTAATCGGTCGAACTTCACAATCAGTTAGTCAACATGGGTTGAGAAACGTTATGGTGTCTGACTTCGGGAGGTCCGAGGAGACAGGTACCTTAAAAGGTCCGTTCTTATGACCTCACCCAACGGTAAGGGAAGACGTCCCCTAGAAGGGTTGGGTCCCTAGTTTGGGCCCCGAGGACGTAACGTTCGTCTAAGAAATGGTACAGTCAGTTATAAAAGATCTTCCCGAAAGGGTACTACCCTGTAAATGGATAGTTTCAACACTGAAAATATTAATTACCTTTCTGACCCTTTCCTACTGACTCCTGTGTGAGAGAGGGTCTAGGGAAAAATGAAATCAAAATGTCTACTTTGTGACCCTTAGTTTGTCGAACTCATTGAATGAGTTCCGAGAATCTGTCATTTCCCACTTTGATCTTAAGTTTGTAGTCGAACATATGTGGGATGAGAATACAAAAAGGAACCTTCTGTAAGAGAAAGGTTCCGTGACGAATTCGTCTCTGGTTTTGTACCAGATTTTCCACTACCTCTTCTCCACTTTCCAGTCTGATCTCGTGATTGACTGAGACACAAGTTGTCTCAATATGGTGAGAACCTTCTTCTTTAATGGGTACTTAGATACAGAGACGTTTGAATTGGGGATCGTTCCCTATGTTACTATGAAAAATTTTCTACTACCGAGTAAGCAATGTCGTTCAAACCCCCATCTTTCCTTTTCTTTTATAAATCAAAAAGTCGAGTTACAGATATTTTACATCAATAACTAGAAATTTGGATAACAATTTCAGAATGAAGTATAAAGAGTTCGGTTTCTCAGAGGAAACACTGGTTGTTATCTTTTGATAGAGGTAGAAGGTAATTCTAGGAATGACGGGAAAGGTATACCTTTCAACCGTTGACACAATTTTTCGTTAATAGAAAGTAAAGATCACCTCCCGAGTCGTTGTGAATTAATTAAGAAAGGGAAATTTCAAGTCATAATAATGAAAGACCTCTTTAAGGTCTAAAATTGTCGATTTGGTAGGGCTTTATCTACTCCAAATTCACTGACTTCTCTTAAGACAAAACGTAGGTACGTAGACTCACGGGAACCATACTTAGGTTCTCCATTAGATTCGGTACATCGTTCAATGCACTTACAGGTACCAAACCACCTTTGTGTTTCTTAACAAGGATCACCGAATACTAGTTTTTGTGTCAGGAATTAGAGTTACTCGGTCGTAAATTACAATTTAACCTCCCTTCTGATGATTTTGAGAACTAACGAAGGTCAAAGTGTGTTATTTCTTATTTTTACAAGCTAGTAGTCTCAGCTTTCTTATTCTACAGGTTTACTCCGTATGCCTTAAAAAGACGAAGAAAAACGGTTTTACCAGGTACAGTTTAAATTATGATTCCTGTTATTAAACTCCTGTTTGACGACGTCTTCTCGTGACAACCAATTTTAACGGTACAGACTCTAAGTCAAAGACTCTAAGTTGAGAATTCTTGGTTACGTTATATTAGGAACGGGAACTTTTGTGGACGAGAATCTTCCTCCTACTACACATACATACGACATTTAAATGTGAACGTTATAATGGATTATTATTTCCATTGTAAGTACTTCTCGAAAGAAACTTGATACACTAAATGTATGTTGGAATGACGTAAGAAATCGAGTCACCTAGAGATGTGACGTCGATATGTCCACCAGTAAAAGGAGAACAGGAAGGTATATAGTCTGACCGAGACCGGAGTCCTGGAAACATGAACGACGGGGACGAGTACGAAATTAGAGATCTAGTTTATAAAAGACAAGTATTTACAAAGATAGTGAAGACCTCGTATTTCTAAGGAAAGGTTGGAGTGGTAGACAGAGAAGGGTAAGACATCGGAACAAATAAAAGAAATAACGTCTAAAATGGTTGATAAAGTAAGGCAAATAATAATAAAAAAAAGGACGGATAAAAGACAAAAGGAATGAAATGACTTCATTCAAAACACTTTCGTTCAGAGATCCGACGGACGGGAGAGGTGACTTAGGAATTCTCAGACTTTATCAAAAACCGAGTATAGTCCATGAGATATTTATAAAAATCTTACTTACTTACTACTAACCTACTCACGTAAAAAGTTAATTTTTTCGGGAGTCCCTTTTTCTCTAAAGATGAGTGGACATGGTGTGGACATGTCCTTAGGTTTTTCTATGTCGGAAACCCAAGAAACCTATAAAAAAGTAGAAACATTTTTAAGTACTACATCCTTAATAGACCGTTGACTCAGTCGACCTTCTTCGCGAAAAACTTACTGATTTATTTCCTTTTTTTATACTCCTCCATCAAGTTTAAGTACCTTTAATCTTAAAAGATTAGGGAAGTTCTCACGATGTAAAGAACTCGTGACAAGACTCTTCTCGTAGAAGGAAAGAGTATTTATTTTGTACTGTACTTTGTGTTTGAATTACGTTTATCGAGTGGAGTCAAAAGACTGATTTCTCCCCCACCCACAGTTCTTTCCACCGTCTTTGTTTTTACTCAGAGATACAGAGGAATGGGCTTGTCATTGCCACAATAAGTGCCACGACAATTTTAAGGGGAACATCTCGGTTGGTCTGAACTTTTGAGGCCAGGGAGGGCAAGGGGGAGGCGGGAACCTTCTACTCACCCTTCACCATAGGACATGTTTTCCGTAGTAATCGTAGTGTCGTTAGAAAACACTTAGGGTCTAGAATCTGTGACGTGAATTTTTACTTTGAGGAAAAAGAGACTGAGTAGACTTTATTAGTACAAGTTAAAGTTTTGTTTGCACTAAGCAAAACAGATTTTTGGGAGTGTGGTTGCCAATGACGTCGAAATCCTCTTTGATCAGACTTAAAGTTTGTACAATCTATCCTTGATTAATAGGAGTACAAAATTTGTAAAGTGAAAGTTGGTAAATGAATGAAGTAGGAATAGTCGTAGAAGTACCAGTTGGAGTTTCCTTACACTTCCTTCAAAGAGACCAAACATAAGACGAGACTATAATTTTTTTTCTTCTTTTTCTAAGACTAAACAGTAAACTCTGTGACGAAAGTCGACTCATGGTCGATGACACGACGGAAAGAATATCTGAAAATATTTTATTACATTAGAGTGCACCCCGGTAAAAGTAACCTTCATACTTGAACGGGGGATGTGGTAATATAGAATAGAGGTCAATTATTTAGAGGTAAAATTTACTATCTCAATCATAAACGTGTCTAAATGTGTACAGGAAAAATTAATCTACTTCCGTTTACCCTGTTAAAATTCCGGAACCACTAAATATAAAAAGAAGAAGGTGTAAAACTTCACCTTACGTTGAGTCACTATAAAAGTAAAACAAAAAAGGAGAAAACGAAAATACACTGTACGACTTCCGAATACCCTACCAGTAAACTTTTGGTCGGTGATGAGACCGGTGATCCGACACGACGAGGCGTTGGGACCGCAGAGGGTCTTCAGACGTGGTTACACTGAATCTCCGTAAACACGAGTGAAATCCGTAAAGGTACCATCGTGTCTTTGTTGAGAGTCAGTGTCGTAACGACTGGTCGGGTTTCCTCGTTCTCACAAGTGAACCGAGATGTTTACCATTTTATTCTGTCTTTATTTGGAAGGAACTGAATTAAGATAGAGTATTGTGTACCAACTTACCTTTGGTCTATCTTAGTAGGTTTGAAGTCCGTAAGGAAATATGGTTCGATCTTTTAGGATGTACCTCCTAAACGTTCCATCTCGAAAAAGAAACTTTACTAAATATAATACATCTTCGTTGGGTACTCGAGTAAGTCATAAAGGTTACGTTTACCAAAGGATACAACTACCATAAGGTCCGTCATTCCACTTATTGGTTCCTGAGAAATATACATATATGTATGTACTCTCAATCTCATAATTAACGAGTCAACACAGACTGAGAAACGCTGGGGTACCTGACACCGGAGACAGGTACCATAAGAGGTCCGGTCTTATGACCTCACCCATCGGTAAGGGAAGAGGTTCCCTAGAAGGACTGGGTTTCTAGTTTGAGTCCAGAGGGTGTAACGTCCGTCTAAGAAATGGTCGACTCGGAGTTCTCTTCGGGTTCTTATGACCTCACCCATCGGATAGGGAAGGGATCGTCTAGAAGGACTGGGTCTTTAACTTGACCCCAGAGAACGTAACGTCTACCTAAGAAATGGTTGACTCGATAGTCCCTTCGTGTTGATATGTCCATAAGTATTTTAGTGGTTTGACAAGTAAGTGTATCTTCAAGTCACCTAAGTTTACTTAAGTTTTATAGGAAATAGGAAGAAGACTTTCTGGATTTTTACGGGTAAGGATCAAGTGTCATCTCCTTCGGTCTTGTGTTTTTCTTGTCATTGGAACGATAATTTGACACTTTTCGGACTTTAGTCTTGGTGCCAGAGGTGTGAACTATTTACAAAAACAAAAAAAGGATAACACCATTTTGTATGTATTGTCTTCTTAAAGGTAAAATTGACAAAAGTACACGTGTCAAGTCATCGTAATTCCTCTAAGTATGATATGCGGGAAGCAGTGACTGGTAGAGGTCTGGTAAAATTAAGGGTTTGACTGAGACATAGGTAATCTGTTATTGAAAGGTAAAGGGGGAAAGGAGTCGGGACCCAATAGTAACAAGATGAACGACAAGGATCCAAAAACTGATAAGATTCATGTAGAATACTCACCTTATTACGTTGTAAATAGAAAAACACAGACCGAATGAAATAATCTTATTACAGAAGTTCCAAGTAAGTATATCACCTCACATAGTTCTCAAGTGAGGAAATATTCCGACTCATTATAAGGTAACATTGGACTATTCTCAAACACGGGGGTTTCATTAAAGGTACTTCCATCGGACCTAGATGAATCCTAGGAGAGGGACATCTAAGACTCATATACAGAGAATGCCACAAACGGACCAAGACAATAAACCTGTGAACAGAATCGGGAGGTAGACGAATATGTAAAGAATTTCGGTCTCTGAGATTACTTCAGGGTAGATGTAGAATCCAAAAAGGAGAGGACAACGTCTGTATGAGTTCTAAGTACCGACTAACTTAATAACTATTCGTTCCACTTCTCCCTATTATACTTTTCCGTCTGAAATTTTGAAACAAACATTCCCACTATGAGAAAAATCGTAAGACTCACTGGTTTTAGGACTCTGTTGAGGTTGTACGATTTATCCAAAAATAAATAAGTAAAAATTAATTGAACATAACCTCATATCAACGAAATGTTACAACACAACCACGGATGATATGTCATTTCACCTAGTCGAGATACATATGTAGGGAGAGAAAACCTAAAGGAAGGGTAAATCCAGGTGTCTCGTGACTCTTCTTAAGGAACACGATATGTCATCCAAGAGTAATCAGTAGACAAAATATGTGTCATAGTTATTATATATATATATATATTTAGGATTAGAGGGTTAAGTAGGGCGGAGTTGAAAAGGGTGAACCACAGGTATACAAACAAGAGATACGGACATTTATCCAAAAAAATCTTCATAGAATAATAAATAAAATATTTATTTATGACTTGAATGAAATATTTAAGTTTAATTAAATAAAATATTTAAGTTTAATTACTTTCAACGAACGATGGTTTTAAGTAATGATTATTTATACTTCGATAAGACCACATGTGTCATGAACTAATAATATTTACTATAGACCTCAGAGTCAATTTGGGATTAAGGTTAAATAAAGAGATAAAACAAAACCAACGTATCAGGACAATCCTGTAGGGTCGTGGGTATCTACGACGACGACGACGATTCAGCGAAATCAGTATAGGCTGAGACACGCTGGCGTATCTACCGTCGGATGGTCCGAGGGGGCAGGGACCCTAAGAGATCCGTTCTTGTGACCACACCCAACGGTAAAGGAAGAGGTTACGTACTTTCACTTTTCACTTTCAGTTCAGTGAGTCAGCACAGACTGAAAGTCGCTGGGGTACCTGACGTCGGATGGTCCGAGGAGTCAGGTACCTTAAAAGGTCCGTTCTCATGACCTCACCCCACGTTAACGGAAGAGGCTGGGTATCTATTTGTCGACATTTATCATTGTCAGATTAAATTTTCGGTCTCCAAATTTTCTTCTCACCATCCTTTACACATAAAGTTTCAATAATAGGGGTGTCCAAGACTGTGTACCATTCACTAGTTATTTATAAACAATTAATTACATATACTTAATGAACGAGCCCATACACAATCAAGTTTAAAGTTTTTGTTTTATGTTGGAAGAAGTAGATACTAAATAGACTTTCGAGTTTTTATATATGGTTCTCACGTCTTTAAAACATGACTTCAGAATTATACATGATTCATCGTGTAAACAACAACAAATCAACGATTCAGTGCAGACTGAGAAAACGCTGGGGTACCTCACATCGGGTGGTCCGAAGAGACAGGTATCCTAAAGGGTCCGTTCTTATTACCTCACTCAACGGTAAAGGAGGAGGTCCCCTAGAAGGGCTGGGTCCCTAGTTTGGGTGCGGAGGACATAACCGTCAGTCTAAGAAATGGTAACTCGGTGGACTCTTCGGCTTCATCGTGTAACGAAAAATAATTTAACATATACGTATATTAGTCTGAAAACATGTGTTTATGGTCCCTAGGTACAGAGTAGATTAGAACGACAAAACGACTCTTCTTCTACTCCAAGTATTGTCAATGAGTGTCCTTGTGTATTACTTTCTCCACTCCAGTCTGTGGAATAGAGACTTTACAATAAACATAATTCCTGTTCATTCAGGTTTGATAGAAATGATTTGTACAATTCATACTACCGTCGGTATAAAGAGAAGGTCTCCTAAGGACCACAGAGATCAAGAAAGACGAAGAACGTTTTGGAATCTCTATGAGTTCAGATAGACACGGTCAACGGTGACTACAATTGCACAAGACGGAGAAAACAATCCCGGTCCACCCCGACCACCATTTCCTGGGTGGATGGTTACGTCCTCTGCATTCTCTGTGCCCAAGATAGGGACCTAACCCTTCTGGGGGACCTCCTCCCGTACCGTTGGGTTAGGTCAAAAGAACGGATCACTTAGGGTACCTGTCACCTGGGACCAACCGATGCCAGGTATCGCAACGTTTCTCGACTTGTGCTGACTTCACTGAATCGCACGTGCGTACGTTTAGTCTTCCGTCTTGTGACTACATCGTCTGGTGTGACAATAAAACCCTGAGGACTCTTCAAGGAAGATAGTGTGGGGTTTAAGAGGAGGAGAGGAATCGTTGCAGGACTGTGAGGAACTTGGTCTTCGTCGGGGAAAGAGGAAAAGTAAACTAACCGTTTTCTTTTGACATTTTGTGCTGGGAAAGGAGTTGGAGACGAGGACACTGTCCACTGTCCAACGGACTCTAAGTTTCCGTTCAAGTTTCCCGACTAAAGTCTCGTTAATGAACTTCATAAAACAGACATGTCCTCCTCTGTACTCACAAGGTCCTAAGAATTTTACTACCGTTCCGTCATTTCCGTGATAATTCCTTTGTAGGGTTCACTTTCTATCTTCCTCCTCATCCCTTTTGACTCCTATACCGTTGTTTCTGTTGAAACTTGTACCTTCCAGTTATAAGCCGAGGTCCCACCGGGATTTGATATACGATCAGGAGACAGTCAGGGGGAAACTGGACCTGTGATAAGTAAAGACTTAAGAAATAAGACAGTAGAAAACAATACTCTAAATAGGAAAGAAGAGAAAGAGTATTTTCTTATTAAAATATCTATAAACTATTAACACCGAACGATGTCACCGGTACAAGATGTCAGGTTGATAGTAAAGACGTTTCCATAAATATTTTCCATTTCTTTCCTCTCTTCCTTGTCGGAAAGTTTAATCATTACTTTATTGTTTCTTAATTCCTTTGTTTCAGTCCGAAAGTACTTAGAGTTTACATATTCCGATTTATGAACAGTCCCAAAAAGGTGTTTAGAGAGTCGTTTCTTGACCATTAACTCTGTTGGAATTTTCCTGTCTGTTTCAAAGTGTTTTCAGGTACTAGAATTTCACCGAATACGTGTCGAATCGAGTTTTACGACATAGGTGTCAAGGTACCCCTAACTTGGGGTCAGAGAACGTAGAGAACGTTGTCATCCGTCCAAGGAAGGGTGACACGGTGGACCCTTCGGGGTTTTATGTCATCTAGGTGTGTTTCCTTACAACGAGTCTTCCTCTTTCCTCAATGGTTGTGTACATTGTTGCACCCATAGTGAGTTTTCGTAGTACGACTCAGTTTCTTCAACCTTTGTCTTTATGTATGTCGTACTAAGGTTACGCTACCTCAAAATCTTGATCATTATGATTAGACATCACTTCTTTTAGTCTTGTTCCCAACAGAGACCCCTCTCTCCTTTCATCCCCACTCCTGACTGGGCCTTTCCCGTCGTTACCCGAGAAACGTCGACTACTCATATAGGGAATAGAATCAGCACAAAAGTCTGCGTGTCCATACATGTATCAGTTTCGGTAGGTTACCAAGTGAATGTTGTACACAGAAAAGAGGATTTCAAAGGGAGTTTTCTTTCTTTTCATTTGATATTTGTACCATATATAAGATTTCACAAATCTTTCCGTTGTATGTCACACAACTATAAAATTTGAGTAAAACTTTACCAGTTTTATATTCTGCCTGACTATCTACCGATCTACGTACCCACCTACTTGTCTATTACAGTATTTTATGTATATATCATTTTTATCCTTTTACGTCTTCTATGTAAGATCTACCACCCTTATACCCACAAGTAACATATTCAAAAGGTTTTGAAAAAACATACAAACTTTTAAACGTATTATTTTATTTCCCCCCTAAAAAAAATCTTTTTCGTAACTTATTTAATAGAGTTCTCACTACTTTTACTGTAGAGAACTTAAAAAAATTATGGTTCTTTTTAAAAAATTTTTTACTTGTGATAACTATAAGACACATTTTGTCTGTTGATTACTCCTATATGACATATCGTGTTCCTTGAGACGAATTAGGTCACACCACTGGACTTACCCTTCCTTCAGGTTTTCCCCCTCCCCTTGGATACATATACATACTGAGTAAGTGACACGATGTATCATCTGTGATTATGACCTCTTCCGTGACCGCTGGGTGAGGTCATGAGAACGGACCTTTTGGGGTACCTACCTCCTCGGACCATCCAACGTCAGGTACCTCAGCGTTTCTCAGTCTGTCCTGACTCACTGAACTGAAAGTGAAAAGTGAAAGTACGTAACCTCTTCCTTTACCGTTGGGTGAGGTCACAAGAACGGACCACTCAGGGTCCCTACCTCCTCGGACCACCCGACGGCAGATCCCCCAGCATGTCTCAGCCTGTGCTGATTTCACTGAATCCTCGTCGTCGTCGTCGTCTGTGATTGTGTTGTGACATTTCGTTGATATGAGGTTATTATTAATTAATTTTTAATATGTTTTTATATACGTTGATAAGAGTTTCTTTACGACTCATACTTAAAGAGTTCATAAAAGGACACCGTAAAGTTCCTGTCTACTAAAACTTTTGTCTCTTTCCCCGAAGTATGTTTGTGACGTTTGTTAAAAAATTTAAACATTTCAAAGTGTTCAACATTACAATGTTATGATGTTGAACACTTCAGAGTTTTGAGAAAGTATTTTTGATTTAAAAGAAATTCGAAAGGAAAAATCAAGTGAATTCATAGTCCTATGTTTTTTAATATACTATCTTTCTATTCTGGTTATTCCAGAGATCGTTTTGAGTCGGTAACGTAATTAGGAATCACGATAAGTACGTCTGGAATAACAAGTAATTTTTTATGCCCGTCTAGTCACTTACAGTTAAATCCAGTGTAGGACCCACCCCCTATACAGTTACCCGTACGAGAAAGTGACAGTCGAAAAGAATTTAGATTCAAACGAACTAGTTTAAGTGACACTCAACTCTCACCAGAATTAAAAACCTCCGCAAGAAGGAACAGTGATTTGCTAGGTCAATGGTCTGTCGTGGACAGTGTATCTTCTGGACGCTATTACGGTTGGAACATAATCTTTAATTTAGGGGTTCACCTCCTCCGAGCGGGAGATTCCTTCCTCTCTTATCTATTATTTCGTATTTAGTTGTTCTATTAGAGGGATCTACCTTTACCAAAACTTCTTTTAATTTCTCTTCTTCCGGAGAGGGTCCACCGAGTCGACACTTCTTAGACGGACAATTCGTCCTCTGTGTCCTCTACGCCCAAACTAGAGACCCAACCCTTCTGAGGGACCTCCTCCTTTACCGTTGGATGAGATATTAAGAAAGGACCTCTTAGGGGTCCCTGTCTCCTCGGATCACCCGAGTCAGATACCCCAGAGTTTTCTCAGTCTGTACTGAATTGTTGATTTGCTGTAGTTGTTTCTTTTTTCTTGATAGTTCCATCTCCACCATCTTCGGTCCAAATCTTTCCCACCAGTGTCAACTCTTCCTCTTCTTCGGCACGGACACTACTAGACCCCCTTACAGTAAGACCGTGTCACTTACCACTCGTTTCTAGAACTCCTTCCTAACCGAACGTCGTAAGTCCTCATGGGGCGATCACTCCGACCTCGTGTCTCTCCCTCCCTCTCTCTCCCCTCCCCTCCAGTCGGAACATTCTTTTACGGGACCTCACGCGACCGTCTCGGAAATCTGGTAACGACTCTATACGTCCGATGACTCTTGAGAGGAAAGGGTAAGGGGAAGGGTGACTGGGTGTTCCGTGTCGTAAGGACAAAAATAACGACGAGTCACAGTGTAAGGACCCCGGTAATTAGTTACTGACCAGAGAGAAGACCTCTAGTAAGTTTCTATTCGGGGAGACGACCGACTTTCATTTTAAGAAGGGGGTCACCGTGACACCCGGAAACCCGAGGTCCAAATCTCTCGAGTCGTCCCTGAAGTGGGAGACCACAGACCTGGGTATCATCGACGGTAAAACCAGTCAGAATAAAGATGTGGGTTTAATGGAGGACACGGGGTTTGTTCCTCACACCCCTATGAACTCATCCCACTCCAACCCCCGTTCAATGGTCGGGAGAATCACGAGACCAAACGAAATATGTTGTTCCTTCTGTCAAGGATGAGGTAACCTAGTACGCTTAATTTACTCCATTGTATTCATGCCATGGGTCTTGTAAGGTCGAGTGTCAACTGTGAGTTCTTCATAAGAAAATAATTTTTTTTTAAAAAAAAAACAAGGTTTAGTAAGGTCGATTTGGTCAAGGTAAAATAAGCGAGAAGACAGTTCTTTATATGAAAGACTTTAAAAAAAGAAATATAGATGGGTAGACACCATTTTGAAGATTTATACAGTATAATAGGGACATAAAATAGGGTACCTAATTGTTTTAGACACCGTAGTATAAAAAACAAACAAAGTATCAAAGTTTAACTCTATATTAACTATCTACTACAATATGATCAAAACCCACATGTTTCTTTACTAAGATATAAACATATATAACACTTTACTGCTGGTGTCATTCAGATCAATTGTAACGGTAGTATGAATCGATAATTTAAAAAAAACACACACACTACTCTTGAAAATTCTAGATGAGAGAACCACTGAAACCTTATAAAGTTTCCCATATCAATTGAGATCTGTGGTGTGACGTATAAGGTAAAGGTACTGAGTAAATAAAATCTTGACCTTCAATCATGGATGACTAAAGGAAGTGGGATGGAGACCGTTGACAGTTAGACAAGAAACATAGACACTCGAACAAAAGAAAAGTAAAACAAAATTTTAAGGTGTATTCACTCTAGGTTACCGTAACAGAAAGCGACTGAATAAAGTGAGTCGTATCACGGGAATTCCAGATGTGTACAACAGTTTTGACTGTTTAACGTAAGAAAAATACCGAATTATCATAAGGTAACACATATTGCGGTGTAAAAGAAAGAGGTCGGTGGGTAGTCGCCTGTGAATTCAACAAAGACGCAGAACCGATCACATTTATTACGACATTACTTGAACCCCCCACGTATGAAGAAAAACTTAAACACAAAAAAAAAAAAAAGGTTATTTATGGGTCTTCACCTTAACGACTTAGTATACCATCAAAATTAAAATTGAAAAACTCCTGAGTGGTATGATCAAAAGTACCACCGACATGGTCAAATGTATGGGTGGTTCTCACGTGTTCCCAAGGGAAAAGAGGTGTAGGAATGGTTGTGAACGATAGAGACCCACCAAAGTAATATCGGTAAGATAGTTCATACTCCACTATTAAGTAACACCAAACTAAACGTAAAGGGACGACTAATCACTATGACTCGTAGAACAGTACATGACCAACCGGTAAACACACAGAAGAAACCCTTTTACAGATCAGTCTAGGAGACGAGTAAAATTTTTAGTCTAATAGCACAAAGAAAGAAAAAAACGGCAACTCAACATACTTAATAAACATGTAAAACCTATACTTGGAGAATAGTCTGTATACTAAACGTTTATAAAAGAGGGTAAGTCATCCACCGAAAAATTAATAAAACTACTAAAGGAAACGACACGTTTTCGAAAATCAAACTACCTGAGAGTGAACAAATAAACAGGAAAACAACGGAAACGAAAAGGTCAGTCTAGGTAATTTTTTTTTTTTTAACGGTTTTGGTTACAGTTCGTCGAATAGTGGATGCAGAAAAGAAAGATGGTGGGGGAGGGGATGGTCCTCAAAATACCAGAGACCAGAATATGAGTTCATCATTTAGGTAAAACTCAATTAAAGTGGATACCACATTCTATCATCGGAGTAAAGTAAGAAAGTGAACACCGACAATGACAAGGGTTACAAATATAGGAAAGGGGTAAATATAAGAACCGAGGAAACTGTAGTATACATAAAAAATTTCTGTAAGAAGAGAGGAATCCTTGTGACTAAAACCATGACTAAAAATAAAGATTAAACACTTCCGAAATGAAAAACATAAGATAGGAACTTATCTCAGACAGAGGTTATAGAAGCATACTTGTCTGTAATTTTTTCACTCCAAGAATTCTCAATTATTATTGTGTTAAAATTTAAGTTCCTGATTTTCACTCCCTCTATTCGTTTGTAAAAAAAAAGTGAAGAGGTATTAACATTCAAAAATAAAATATCGGAGTCGTTAGGTATTTTTCTTTACTAGTCAAATTTAACCATCGTCTGTATCCTCTTAAGATTAGGTCCTCCATACTTTTACTAAATGAAGATTATCGGAGTCTCCCGGGTTCATTTAATACAAAGATGATGACTGGATTTATAGACATCAGATCTCCCCTCACGGATCGGAGCATTTTAGTAATTTTTATGAATACGATAAGTTATAATGTTAGAAGTAAACAAATCCCCTATACACTCCTAATAAGATCTTGAAGACTAAAAGTAAAACTTATATGTATGTATCAACTAATGTCAAAGAATGAATCGCCGTCAGAAGAAGGGGAAGAACCATAGTTGAAAGTGTAGGAAGTCAATTTCACTCTTTAAGAGTTGTTATAAATTCACTGAAAACATAAAGAAAAGTACCCTAAAGAAGAACACGAGATGTTCTTAAGGTTCAGTCGTTACTGTAGACCTGGGACAAGACTAACCTCCACGAAAGAGATAAAAAATTACCTCTTTCTTATATCATGTACACTTAAAAATTTTAATTATATATATATAAATACCGTAGTCCCTATATTCTTTTCTACTTGACAAACCTCTATTTCGATGATTTCACAAGTCATCTGGATTCCTGTCATCCTTCCGTAAATACGGTTTACTTTCGATTTGTGGAGAAGGATGTGAGAGAGGGAAATATTTGACAGAAGGTTCACGAACCTGTACCGAAGGTTCGACATTGGTGAAGAATCTTGATAAAAGTCTTTCTCCTTCTGAACTACCATTTTTTTTACGAAACGAAGAGTCAACGTCGATACACGCACTGATTACAGGTCTGTAAGACTTACATTATTAATGAGTACTTTCAAATCCCACACTATTCTGGTAGAGTTGTACTTTAATGTCCTCCAATAGATAATCCTCACTGGTTTAGATTTTCTTACAAGTCTGTAAACCATTTTTAGTTTGTAAGTGACAAAACTTATTTCTGAACGACAAAATCTCCTTGTAACGAAACGAGAAGGGTCCTTGAGTTGAGGTTTCTTTACCAGAGGAAGGAAGAAAAAATAAAAAAAAAGAAATTAAGAGTGACGATGTTAGGGTAAAAGGTATGTCATCTCGTCCATTAGAGAATTTCTCCATTTGATCTAGTACAGTGTGAGGTCCAATGTTAAAGATATCAGAAGACAACTTTACTCTTATTTTGGGTTCGAGTAAAGGTCCCGGGTGTTCCAGGGAACGGACCAAGGTCCCAAAATAAATTGGGAATCCAGGTCTAAGAGACTAACAGTGAGACTAAGGGTCGAATGTCGAAAACGGGGACAATAAAGGAGACCCCTGAGAAAAGACCTCTAGTGTCACGACCATCGATGACAAGGAAGTCTAGACTCGAATTTACAGTGAAAGGGTCACGATGAGGTATTGAGGTGGAAGAAGTTTAAAACGTAAACCTCAACTTACGTCATGAAGGTTCATAAGGTCAGACCTTTTCTACAAGGACGACCGTACCCTCTAGAGTCTTTCACCACGGGTTTAGATTTGGTACACGGGTAATTTTTCAATACACGTTACACATACTGGAGTTTCAGAGTGACTCCTTTCCCAATCATTTTTTAATTGAATAAAGACGGAATTCAAAATAAAAGATCTATTACACGTAGTAAAAGCAAACTACTTGGTCACACAACCCTCTTGGTGAATTCAAGAAACTTAAATTCGTTGAAGTTCGGGTAGGTCCTAATAATCTAAAATTTTAAAAACTAGGTGAGTCAAATGAATAGGTTATTCATTAATGACGTGTGAATGATACACGGTCCCGAAAGGACTATCGAGTCGACCATTTCTTAGGTAGACGTTACGTCTTCTGGGATCAAACTAAGGACCCCGTCCTTTAAGGGGACCTCTTCCCTTATCGATGGGTGAGGTCATAAGATCTTTCCTCTTAAGGTACCTGATATCAGGCACCCCGGTGTTCTTAACTTGTGTTGACTCGCTGAAAGTGACAGTGACAGTGAAATGATACACGGTCCGTAAGAAGTTCCGGACGTTTTCTAAGACGTTCCTTCCTTCTCAGGGACAGGAAAACCTGAAATCACTCTCTATGTCTGTACCTTATTTACTGACGAGATCCAGTCCATCGAAGAGATATTTCCACTGTCCATTCGTCCATGTCTTACTTCAATAGAAGAGGATTTCTGAAATAAAGGGATGTCAGACTTTTCTTAATCCACGAACAAAAAGGAAAAACGATAAGAATCTGTAATAACGAGAACACGTCCAACAAATAAAAGTACGAAAAACTATAGGGTCGCACTTTTATATACTTTGTTACCGTTTAGACTTACGATACGTGTCGTATATTTTTTATTAAAGACCAGGTTTAACATGGAAAATTAGGAAAACATAGACGATGACTTTCCTGTCTAGTGTGTTCTTATGGAGAAATTTTGAAACGAGTTTCGGAACAACCACAAATCAGTGAATCGACACATGCTGAAAAACGTTAGGCTGCCTGATATCGGACGGTCCAAGAAGACAGGTACCATAAAGGGTTCGTTCTTATAACCTCACCCAACGGTAAAGGAAGAGATCCCCTAGAAGAGTTGGATCCCTAGTTTGGACCCAGAGGACAAACCGTCCGCCTAAGAAATGGTGATTCGGTGAACCCTTCGGGATCCGATATGGATTTACTCATATAAATAGACAGTGGATTAAGACCCTTCTATATTTATTATGAAACAAGTTGTTTTAGAAGAGAACACTGATAATGAATTTTAAAAAAAAAATGGAACCACAATCTACTTACATGTGTATAAGTGTTTGTCACTGTCTTGAATCTCTCGTATCAAATATATTCCTTTTTGGGTTCCTAATGAGTATTTTCCAAGAATGGCTCCATTGACAGCTTACAGAGGTCTTATGACAAGTATAAACATTAAATGGTGTATGGTGACCCTTGATATTTTAAATGTTCGGACTTTCCTTTTTTACTGTCAATTTTAAATAGTAAGTTTATAGTCGATAGGACTGTTCTTCGTTCCACTTAAGTCACAAGTAATAGAGGCCCAATTACAATTCCACCGATACACTCACTAAAATTCCATCCATTCTTGTGCGAGTAATACTAGTAAAGTAAAAAGTCACTTTCCCTTTAGATTGGGAAGGGTCTTAGAATGTCCTCCTTGGTAAATTGTATAAATGAGATGAAAAGAGGTAGTTCCTTTCGGATTAAATTAGTAGACGACTTAGTATTGGTCTATACAGTTCATGGAGTTCATGACAGTAAAAAAGTCAAAAGGAACCGTTAGGAAATAAATTGTCAAGAAGTATTACTTTCTACAATAGTCAACATACAGTAGGAAAGTAGTATTAAAATCGGATAAAGAAGAACAAGAACGTAGTCGTTTGGATAGGAAAAGGAGAAATATTGTTGGGACAACGGTTGAAATCAAAAAGTCAAAATGGAGTAACGGAAGACTCGGGTCGGAAGAGGGACTAGTAAGTAACTAAAAAATTTATTCATATACACTTATTTTCTACTGGTTTTTGGAAAATTTTGTGGTTCAATTATCACGTTTTCTTAGTTGAATGTCACCAAGTATTACCGACTTAAATGTCATAAGTGACTACCGTTTATAAGGGGTTTGTGGTAGATACGTGGTGGACCGTGTCGTGACTGGCACATGACCATTACCCCTAAGGTGATCGACCAAAAATTTTAAGGAAAGTTAAGATTTTAATGTACTTAGACCCTTAATTTGTCGTTGTCGTGTCAATATTCCTATGGACAGGAGATCGTAATCATCCTTTTTTACTCCTCATTATCTGAATGACGTTATATTCTCTATTCTGGAGACTAACAGAAACATTGGTTCTTCCCCTGTCCGTTCCTCTAGAGAAACACTCTTAGTAATAAGTCCTACATCTTCGGGACGTCGTTTCTTTCGTGACCGGGACAGGATCGTCCTTGTCTGTCACCCTCCCTTGCCGGGTCTCTACCCATGTCTTACCCTCCGCCTCTCGTGACCCACCCGTGGACCAGGTTCCACGGGTCCCTTCCGTCCTTCTCCCTGACCTTAGGAGTCGGCGAGGTCTAAAGAGACCGGAGCTTGAAAGAGTTATGGCAGCGGAATGAACAAGTCCCTTTGTGGGTGTGTGTTTACCCCCGACTACCGTTTGTTACACACTCCGATCCTGTTTCTGTCCTCCCCCTGTCACCGCCGTCGCCCTGTCCTCTTTTCTTCTCTATTTTTGTGTTGTCGACGTTCTGTTTACCTACACCTATTGTCGGTGTCCCTTAGGTCGCCTACACATGACTGAGACCTACCTCTTCTCCTTACACTTACTTTGACTTATAAATCGATTACAAGATAAAAAATTGAACGATTAAAGACTCGGTTGACAACTTTAGTGTACAAAGACCTTTATTCTCCTTTAGACTCGGGACTATATAAGGAACCGATCTTTCAAGGTAGAAGTAAGACCTATTTTTAACGTCCCTAAGTCCGTTCCTCTTTTTCTGGGTGTCGTAGGGTTGGGTTCCTCCGTTTTGTAAGTACTAATACCAAGAAAGGGTAGGAGAGAGTAAAGGAATGAAGGGAAAGAGTTGTGAAACGACATCAAGAGTTTCCCATGTTTTATCTTTTGTTTTTGTATTTTGAGTAGGGAAAAACCGTCAAGGAAAGTTAGAAAAACAAAAACAAAAAAAAAAGGACCACGTATCAAAATGGATTGACAGGAACTTATAAACTTAACTTTACGATAAAAATAAGTGACTTACCATAATCAAGTCAAGTCAGTGGGTCAGCACAGGTTGAGACACTAGGGTACCTGACGTCGTGCGGTCCGAAGGGATAGGTAGTGGTTGAGGGCCTCGAACGAGTTTGAGTACGAGTAACTCAACCACTACTGTAGGTTGGTAGAGTAGGAGACAGCAGAGGAAGAGGAGGACGGAAGTTAGGAAGGGAATTTCCATATA
The DNA here is from genome assembly GCA_006410555.1 of Capra ibex. NCBI lineage: Eukaryota > Metazoa > Chordata > Mammalia > Artiodactyla > Bovidae > Capra > Capra ibex. Next base: position 20,015,629 of record SJYO01016970.1, on the reverse strand, counting down.
AGATCTATAGGATTTATAAAAGATGAAAACGAAAAGTTCAAAATACCGTGAAATTTATTCATCTTATTTCAGCGTATGGGATTAAATAGTTGGGTCAGAGAATCAAGTAATTATACCAATTATTTGTAAAAACTTCGGTATGAGACATGGATCCCTAAAAGGAACCACTACGTTTATGTAGTCACTTTTCCTGCTTTTACGTACTAGAAAATTTTGTATTCGGGAACACTTTTCGACCAGTTATCTGTGTTTTCATTCATTTGACTTCCTCCTACCATCTCAACCCTCTTCCTCCTGTTAAATTTATCTGAGTAATCCCACTCAGAATGTTTCTTCCACTGTAGACTCGTTCTGAATATCTTCCCGAAGGGACCACCGAGTCTACTATTTCTTAGTCGACGTTACGTCCTCTGGACCTAAACTAGGAACCCAGTCCTTCTAGGGAACCTCTTTCCTTACCGATGAGTGAGGTCATAAGAACGAACCTCTTAAGGTACCTGTCTCCTCGGACCGCCCGATGTCAGGTACCCCAGTACTTCTCAGTCTGTCCTGATTCGTTGATTGAGTTTGTGATATTTCCCCTCTCTCACTCAGTAAGAATTCCGATAAAGTTTAAAACACGGTAACATCTTTTTTTACGAAGTCTCATATAGAAGTGTGCAAATAAGGAGAGTAAGAGGGGGTTCAGACTAGGTAAAACCTAACAAAAGAATTCTATTTCACAAGTTTCGTAAAATTTCTAAGAACTAATTTTTTGGACGGTTTGATTATATATGAGAAATATTCTTATATATTCTCCCATATCTTGACTTGGTTCTTGATGTCCCGAAGTACGAACCCGACCTTGATCATAACTGAAGGTTGTTCTGAAAACATTGAGTAAAATAAATAATACTAGAGACTAAATCGTCGACTTGTAAGTCCTGTAATCTGATCTAATCTTTAAAGACAGAGTATTATAGATAGAAGACGAAGTAACTGATGTCGTGTCGGAAACTGACACCCCTAGTGTTGTTTGACTTTTTAAGAAGTTCTCTACCCTTATGGTCTGGTGAAATGGACGGAGGACTCTTTAGACATACGTCCAGTTCTTCGTTACAATCTTGGTCAGTACCTTGTTGTCTGACCAAGGTTTAACCCTTTCCTCCTACAGTTCCGACATATAACAGTGTTACTAATAAATTGAATATACGTCTTATGTAGTACACTTTACGAACCGACCTACTTGGTGTTCGCCCTTAGTTCTGACGGCCCTCTTTATAGCTATCGGAGTCTATACGTCTACTGTGGTGGGAATACCGTCTTTCACTTCTTCTTGATTTGTCGGAGAACTACTTTCACTTTCTCCTCTCACTTTTTCGACCGAAGTTTAAGTTGTAAGTCTTCTGATTCTAGTACCGTAGGTAAGGGTAGTGAAGTACCGTTTATCTACCTCTTTGTTACCTTTATCACTGTCTGATTTAAAAACCCGAGGTTTTAGTGACGTCTACCACTGCCGTCGGTACTTTAATTTTCTACGAACGAGGAATCTTCTTTTCGATACTGGTTGGATCTGTCGTATAATTTTTCGTCTCTGTAATTAATGAAACGACTGTTTCAAGACTGATCAGTTTCGATACCAAAAAGGTCATCAGTACATGCCTACACTGTCAACCTGGTATTTCTTCCGACTCGTGGCTTCTTAACTACGAAAACTTGATACCACAACCTCTTCTGAGAATTCTCAGGGAACCTGAAGTTCCTTTAGTTTGGTCATGTCGAATTTCCTTTAGTCAGGACTTATAAGTAACCTTCCTGACTACGACTTCGACTTCGAGGTTATGAAACCGGTGGACTACACTTCTCAGCTAAGTAATCCTTTCTGGGACTACGACCCTTTCTAACTTCCGTCCTCTTCTTCCCCTGCCGTCTCCTACTCTACCAACCTACCGTAGTGACTAAGTTACCTGTACTCAAAGTCGAGTACATCTCGACCCTCCACCACTACCTGTCCCTCCGGACCGTACGACGGTTCAGGTACCCCAGTGTTTCACAGTACTGACTCACTGACTTAACTGAATTGACTGACTCAAAGAATATAGCCATATCGGACCATTTTTGGAGAAAACAAAACGTCACCGTTCACAAACAGTCTATGACATGATGATCCAGGAAATGTATGTTAGAATTCCTCGTGATGTACTCTAAAACAATAAGGGTAAAATATCTGGTGTCTCCGTTCCTCTCCGAATCTGAAGACGGGTTCTAGGGTGTGTACTGTCTTCGTCCTAAAGTTTCACCTAAACAGACTGAATTCTTCAGACAACTTCAGTAAACTCAACAAACTATTGACGTCTGAAGACAAAGAAAGTTTAGTGTAGACTTGATAGTTCGGTTTACAAAGGACACCGCAAAGAGAGACAGAACTTCAGTCTGTCTAGACCAAAACTTAAAACCAGAATTAACCCTCTAGAGTTAATTCACTAAATCATAAGATTAAAAAAATAGACAGATTTATTATGGTGGAAGAAATCCAAGTTAAGGATATATGGATTGACTCCCATTTATTAGTTATTTATAAACTAACTTTTTAGTCAAAACGGTCGCTCAAACCGAGTAAGATATTTAGTGTATGTATCATCACCTCTTATTGTTGAACAAAAAGAACTGAATAAGTTCATATGAAAATCTCTCGATAGATTCGAGACTATTAGTGTCACAAGACAAAAAAAGAAAAAAAAATTTAGTTTGAGGACTTAAATAAACAATCCAAAGAATATAGACCATCACCCATCTACTTCTAAATCCAACTTAATCTACTGGGAGTCCTTAGAAAGATTTAGTCACTAAAGAGGCTAAGACTCCTTCGGTCACCTAAAATGTTTGTATATTTAAAAAGAGGATGTATCAATCCGTAAAATCTTTACAATACGTATCTTTTAATAAGAGATAAGAAACAAGATCGGGTGCATGAGTGAGATTCTTCAAGTAATTCTTGATAATATTAATACTGTTGAGGAGAAACAGGTTTTTACTTCGACTTCACTGGACAACTTTAAGTCTCGGTGTCTGATATTGAGACGAACAATGTTACTCCGTTACCAGGGTAAAAGAGGAATTTTTAATAATTATGGATCGAGTGTTATGACCAAAGTTTTGTGGGTGAAGAAAAGGGAAACTTTTATCCCCCGACGGTATCAGTCGAAGTTTCTACTTCCGACCTACAGGTTGTTTTCAAACAACTTGACCAATTAAAAAGGTTTCTCGTTACGGGACCAAGTGTAAAATAAGTAAATAATGTAAACGAACAAGTCGGAAATAGAACGGTAGAGACGGACAATAAAAAAATCTGTGTATTTTTAAACTCAGTCCAGTTGAACAGGTTTCCGAAAATTTGGTAATCCTATCACAAAGGATTTGACACAACACAGGTACCCCCAATGATTAATTTTACGTCCAAGGACCCGGGATGTCCCCTAAGTGACTTAGGCTTAGAGATCTCCCCCGGAACTTTAGGTAGTCAGGTGACCTCACTGTTATACTGATATAGGAATTGTACGACAGACGGATCCTTGACTTTTGTAATCCCAGGGTCGAAGTACGTCCCTTAAGATCATTGACGCTACTACGAGGTCACAATAAGTTCTTCCGTACCGGAAAATATTCTCGTCCCTCGTATGGTTGAGGTCGTACGCCGGAAATGACTATCCTCTGTAAGTTATGTATAAAAACTACTTACTTAGAAGGTACCAAAAAAAGGAAATCTTTATTTATTTATCCTGTGGAATTTTCAAGATTTATAGATTTATGAAATCTTTTCTAACCTGTTGACATTTCCCATAGAATTTTGTGATATTTGTTTTATAAAATAAAAAGAGGGGAAAGAAAAGGAAAATCTTTTAGTAGACAACGTTTGTAGGTAACCTAGTAACTTTTTCGTACCCTCAAGGTCTTTTGTAGATGAAGACGAAATAACTGATACGGTTTCGGAAACACACCTAGTGTTGTTTGTTACCTTTTAAGAATTTCTCTACCCTTATAGTCTGGTGGACTGACCGGAGGACTCTTTTAACATACGTCCAGTTCTTCGTTGTCAATATTGACCTGTACCTTGTTGTCTGACCAAGGTTTATCCTTTTCCTCATACAGTGACATATAACAGTGGGACGAATAAATTGAATATACATCTCATGTAGTACGTTTTACGGTCCGATCTACTTCGTGTTCGACCTTAGTTCTGACGGCCCTCTTCATAGTTGTTGGAGTCTATACGTCTAATGTGGTGGGAATACCGTCTTTCACTTCTTCTTAATTTCTCTGAGAACTACTTTCACTTTCTCCTCTCACTTTTTCGACCGAAGTTTGAGTTGTAAATCTTCTGATTCTAGTACCGTAGGTCAGGGTAGTGAAGTACCGTTTATCTACCTCTTTATTACCTTTGTCACTCTCTGAAATAAAAACCCCCCGAGGTTTTAGTGACGTCTACCACTGACGCCGGTACTTTAATTTTCTACGAATGAGTAACCTTCTTTTCCATACTGGTTGGGTCTGTCGTATAATTTTTCGTCTCTGTAATGAAACGGTTGTTTAATTTTTCGTCTCTGTAATGAAACGGTTGTTTCCAGACAGATCAGTTTCGATACCAAAAAGGTCATCAGTACATACCTATACTCTCAACCTGATATTTCTTTCGACTCACGGTTTCTTAACTACGAAAACTTGACACCACAACCTCTTCTGAGAACTCTCAGGGAACCTGACGTTCCTCTAGGTTGATCAGGTAGGATTTCCTTTAGTCAGGACTTATAAGTAACCTTCCTGACTACGACTTCGACTTTGAGGCTATGAAACCGGTGGAGTACGCTACTTGACTGAGTAACCTTTTCTGGGACTACGACCCTTTCTAACTTCCGGTCTCCTCTTCCCCTGCTGTCTCCTACTCTACCGACCTACCGTAGTGGCTAAGCTACCTGTACTCAAACTCGACCACTACCTGTCCCTTCAGAAAGTACGACGTCAGGTATTCTAGCGTTTCTCAGTCTGTACTGACTCGCTGACTTGACCTGACTTGAATCTTTTAGTAGTCTTAGTTAAGTTTAGTACAATGAATGGAGTTTATCGTTAAACTCAAACCGTTACATTAGACAGGTCGAGAATTTTTCCGACTAATAATCTAAGACTGATGTCTCATTATTCGTCCGTTATCTACCGAAAAATCTAAGTTTTAATAAAAAGAAGGACCGATATCTCCGAATGAATTAATGTACTGATGACGGAATGGTCCTTCCAAATACGCTGGTGTTTTCCACAAGAGAAACCGGGAATGAATGGTGACCCTACTTAGTCATACGTATTTTACTACCACCATTAAAAGTATAATTACGGTAAGAAATATTACAAATCTTTATTAATACTGATAAAACATTTACAATTTTTTACATCGTAGTACTAAAATTCACTTAAGTCCACTTAATACATAACTTTCTCACCGACCTATTAAATAACAGGTGTAACTCCGTGAAGTTTTAATTTTCTTTACGTTAACCGGTCCGGTTGTCTATCTTGTACTTTGAAGAACGTTTAGTCCTATAACCAGTAGGTTATTTATGTAGTCATAAAATCTTTTTCCTTTTCCGTAAAAGAAAATTTTAAATTGACCTAGTGTAATATATAAGGAAATTTTAATTTAGTAATTAAAGACGTGATATTTTTATTCCACTTGACGCTCACTGGAAAATTTTGAATGTCATGTAAGATTTCTCTCTTTATCTTTACTCAAACCTTTTTTATTTACACTGATATCTAGACTGAGTCAAAGTCTTCAGTACTATCTTAGAATAAATTATCAAAAGACTGAGACCAAAAAATTTTTATAATAAACAACCGTATATTAACGACTATCTTCAGAGAATACTAGGAAACATAAAGACACAACAGACAACACTAGAGAGGTAAAAGTAAAGATTAAAATAACTAAACTAAAAAGAGAGAAACGAAGAACTACTCAGACCGATTACCAAACAGTTAAAATAAATAGGAAAGTTTCTTGGTCGAAAACCGAAACAACTAAAAACGATACCAGAGAAAACAAAGAAAACGTAAATAAAGACGGGATTAAAAATTCTAAAGAAAGGAAGATGATTGAGACCCCAAGAGGTTAAGAAGGAAAAGATCAACGAAATCAACATCTCAATCCAATAAATAAACTGAAAAAAGAACAAAGAACTCCATACGGACATAACGATACTTGAAAGGAGAATCGTGACGAAAATATCACAGGGTGTCCAAAACCCAACAACACAAAAGTAAAAGTAATCAAAGATACGTATAAAACTAAAGAAAAACCTACGGAAACTGTTTTAAGTTGTAGGTAAATACTATTTTTTGAGAGGTCTTTCGTCCTTATCTTCCTTGTATGGAGTTGTATTATTTTCGATATATAGAATTACGNCGTTTGTAATAGGAGTTACCACTTTTTAACTTTCGTAAAGGGGATTTCAGTCCTTGTTCTGTTCCCACGAGTGAAAGTGGCGATGATAAGTTGTGTCAAGACCTTCAAAACCGGTGTCGTTAGTCTCGTCTTTTTCTTTATTTTCCTTAGGTTTAACCTTTTCTTCTTCATTTTGAGAGTGACAAACGTCTACTGTACTAGGACATGTATCTTTTGGGATTTCTGAGATGGTCTTTTAATGATCTCGATTAATTACTTATATCGTTTCAACGTCCTATATTTTAGTTGTGTGTCTTTAGGGAACGTAAGGATATGTGATTATTACTCTTTCATCTTTTTCTTTAATTCCTTTGTTAAAGTAAGTGTTAACGTTGCTTTTCTTATTTTATGAATCCTCATATAGATGGATTTCTTTGATTTCTGGATATATATCTTTTCATATTTTGTGACTACTTTCTTTAGTTTCTCCTATGATTATCTACCTCTTTATATGGTACAAGTACCAAACCTTCTTAGTTATATCACTTTTACTCATATGATGGGTTTCGTTAAATGTTTAAGTTAACCTTCTTAGTTATATCACTTTTACTCATATGATGGGTTTCGTTAAATGTTTAAGTTACCGATAGTTCGATGGTCGGTATAAAAAGTGTCTTGATCTTGTTTATTAAAGTTCTAAACATACCTTTATGTTTTTTGGAGTTTGTCGGTTTCGTTGGAACTCTTTCTTCTTACCTTGACGTCCTTAGTTGAACGGACTAGAGTCCGAGATGATGTTTCGGTGTCAGTAGTTCCGTCATACCATGACAGTGTTTCTGTCTGTATATCTAGTTACCTTGTTTTGTCTTTTGGGTCTCTATTTAGGTGTGTGTATACCTGTGGGATAGAAACTGTTTCCTCCGTTCTTATATGTTACTTCAATTCTGTTAGACAAATTATTCACCACGACCCTTTTGACCAGTTAGTGAACATTTTCTTACTTTGATCCAGTGAAAGATTGTGGAGTGTGTTTTTATTTGTTTTACCTAATTTCTAGATTTACATTCTGGTCTTTGATATTTTGAGGATCTCCTCTTGTATCCGTTTTGTGAGAGGCTGTATTTAGTGTCGACCTAGGAGACACTAGGTGGAGGGTCTTAAGACCTTTATTTTCGTTTTGATTTGTTTACCCTAGATTAATTTTAATTTTCGAAGACGTGTTGTTTCCTTTTATATTCGTTCCACTTTTCTGTCGGAAGACTTACCCTCTTTTATTATCGTTTACTTCGTTGACTGTTTGTTGATTAGAGTTTTTATATGTTCGTTGAATACGTCGAGTTAAGGTCTTTTTATTTGCTGGGTTAGTTTTTTACCCGGTTTCTTGATTTATCTGTAAAGAGGTTTCTTCTGTATGCCTACCGATTGTTTGTGTACTTTTCTACGAGTTGTAGTGAGTAATAATCTCTTTACGTTTAGTTTTGGTGTTACTCCATGGTGAAGTGTGGTCAGTCTTACCGACGCTAGGTTTTTAGACGTTCGTTATTTACGACCTCTCCCACACCTCTTTTCCCTTGGGAGGATGTGACAACCACCCTTACGTTTGATCATGTCGGTGATACCTCTTGTCACACCTCTAAGGAATTTTTTAACGTTTATCTTGACGGAATACTGGGTCGTTAGGGTGAAGACCCGTATGTGTGGCTCCTTTGGTCTTAATTTTCTCTGTGTACATGGGGTTACAAATAGCGTCGTGACAAATATTATCGGTCCTGTGCCTTTGTTGGATCTACAGGTAGTCGTCTACTTACCTATTCTTTCGACACCATGTATATGTGTTACCTCATAATGAGTCGGTAATTTTTCTTATGTAAACTTAATCAAGACTACTCTACCTACTTTGATCTCGGCTAATATGTCTCACTTCATTCGGTCTTTCTTTTTGTGGTTATGTCATATGATTGTATATATATACCTTAAATCTTTCTACCGTTACTACCGGAACATACGTTCTGTCGTTTTTTCTGTGTCTACACATATCGCCTGAAAACCTGAGTCTCCCTCTTCCTCTCCCACTCTACTAAACCCTCTTACCGTAACTTTGTACATATGATAGTACATTCTTAGCTTAGCGGTCAGATACAGGCTACGTCCTATGTCGTACGAACCCCGACCACGTGCCCCTACTGGGTCTCTCTACAATACCCCTCCCTCCACCCTCCCCCCAAGTACAAACCCTTGCGTACATGTGGGCACCACCTAAGTACAGTTACATACCGTTTTGGTTATGTCTTAACATTTCATTTTACTTCATTTTTATTTTTATTTTTTTTATTTTTTTTATTTTTATAATAAACTATAATCTATTACAACGATACATATATTTATACGGACATGTCACATTTATACGGACATGTATCGTTTCCGGTTGGTATTCACTTTTATTAAAAATTTGATAAAACAAACTTAATATCTTAACAGATTTAACGACAGAACCAACTAAATTTGACTTTCACTTAGTTCCATAAACCGAACAGAAAAGTTTTACACGACGTAATTCCGTTGACTTGTTTGAAATTTTAATCTGAAAGTTTTCAGTATAGACACGGATTAGACCCCCTTATGTGAAATTAAAAGGTCGATTAATAGGGTCGAGAAAACAGTCCTGTATTGTTTACCTACCATGATTTTTTGTTGTTGTCGTTTGTTTGCTTGTTTTTATGGAAACTATTTTAATACTAAATTAGTAAGAAAAGTATATTAAGTTTTTAATATAATATTAAGTTACGTTAACTTTAAAATCCATGTTTGAATACTCCTTAGAAATAAGAATAAAAATATAAGGTGCCAGAGCCTAAATATAAAGACAGAAATAATTCAAGTCAAGTCAAGTCAGTGAGTCAACACAGACTGAGAAACATTGGGGTACTTAGTGTCGTGCGGTCCGGAGGGACAGGTAGTGGTTGAGGGCCTCAAGTGAGTCTGAGTGTAGGCAGCTCAGGCACTACGGTAGGTCGGTAGAGTAGGAGACAGCAGGGGAATAGGAGGACGGGGGGTTAGGGAGGGTCGTAGTCTCAGAAAAGGTCACTCAGTTGGGAAGCGTTCTCCACAGGTTTCATGACCTCGAAGTCGAAATCGTAGTAAGGAAGGTTTCTTTAGGGTCCCAACTAGAGGAAGTCTTACCTGACCAACCTAGAGGAACGTCAGGTTCCCTGGGAGTTCTCAGAAGAGGTTGTGGTGTCAAGTTTTCGTAGTTAAGAAGCCGCGAGTCGGAAGAAGTGTCAGGTTGAGAGTGTACGTATGTACTGGTTTCCTTTTTGGTATCGGAACTGATCTGTCTGGAATCAGCCGTTTCATTACAGAGACGAAAACTTATATGATAGATCCAACCAGTATTGAAAAGAAGGTTCCTCATTCTCAGAAAATTAAAGTACCGACGTCAGTGGTAGACGTCACTAAAACCTCGGGGGGTTTTATTTCAGACTGTGACAAAGATGACAAAGGGGTAGATAAAGGGTACTTCACTACCCTGACCTACGGTACTAGAATCAAAAGACTTACAACTCGAAGTTCAGTTGAAAAAGTCAGAGGAGAAAGTGAAAGTAGTTCTCCGAAAAATCGAGGAGAAATGAAAGACGGTATTCCCACCACAGTAGTCGTATAGACTCCAATAACTATAAAGAGGGTCGTTAGAACTAAGGTCGAACACAAAGAAGGTGAGGTCGCAAAGAGTACTACATGAGACGTATCTTCAATTTATTCGTCCCACTGTTATATGTCGGAACTACCTGAGGAAAAGGAAAAACCTTGGTCAGACAACAAGGTACAGGTCAAGATTGACAACGAAGGACTGGACGTATGTCTAAAGAGTTCTTCGTCCAGTCCACCAGACCATAAGGGTAGAGAGAGTCTTAAAAGGTGTCAAATAACACTACGTGTATCAGTTTCCGAAACCGTATCAGTTATTTCGTCTTTATCTACAAAAAGACCTCGAGAGAACTAAAAAAGGTACTAGGTCACCTACAACCGTTAAACTAGAGACCAAGGAGACGGAAAAGATTTTGGTCGAACTTGTAGTCCCTCAAGTGCCAAGTACATAACGACTTCGGACCGAACCTCTTAAAACTCGTAATGAAATGATCGTACACTCTACTCACGTTAACACACCATCAAACTCGTAAGAAACCGTAACGGAAAGAAACCCTAGCCTTACTTTTGACTGGAAAAGGTCAGAACACCGGTGACGACTCAAAAGGTTTCAACGACCGAATAACTTACGTCGTGAAAGTGTCGTAGTAGAAAGTCCTAAACTTTGTCGAGGTAACCTTAAGGTAGTGGAGGTGATCGAAACCAGTATCACTACAAAAGATTCCGGGTGAACTGAAGTGTAAGGTTCTACAGACCGAGATCTAATCACTAGTGTAGTACTAATAGACACAGCACTTCTAGAAAAAACATGTCAAGAAGGTACATAAGAACGGTGGAAAAGAATTATAGAAGACGAAGACAATCCAGGTCTGGTAAAGACAGGCAATAGCTCGGGAAGAAACGTACTTTACAAGGGAACCATAGAGATTAAAAGAACTTCTCTAGAGACCAGAAAGGGTAAGACAAGAAAAGGAGATAAAGAAACGTAACTAGCGACTTCTTCCGAAAGAATAGAGAAGAACGATAAGAAACCTTGAGACGTAAGTCTACGAATATAGAAAGGAAAAGAGGAAACGAAAAGTGGAGAGAAAAAAGTGTCGATAAACATTCCGGAGGGGTCTGTCGGTAAAACAAAAAAACGAAAAGAAAAGGTACCCCTACCAGAACTAGGGACAGAGGACATGTTACAGTGCTTGAAGTAAGGTATCAAGTAGTCCGTGAGATAGATAGTCTAGATCTGGGAATTTAGATAAAGAGTGACGGTGACATATTAGTATTCACTAAACTAAATCCAGTATGTACTTACCAGATCGCCAAAAGGGATGAAAGAAGTTAAATTCAGACATAAACCATTATTCCTCAAGTACAAGACTCGGTGTCAGTCGAGGACCAGAACAAAAACAACTAACATATCTCACATAGGTAGAAACCGATTTTTCTTATATTAATTAGACTAAAGCCACAACTGGTAGACCACTACAGGTACACATCTCAGAAGAGAACACAACAACGTCTCCCACAAACGATACTGGTCACGTAAAAGAACCGTTTTGAGATAATCAGAAACGGGACGAAGTAAGACGTAAGGTTCCGGTTTAAACGAACAATGAGGTCCACAAAGAACTGAAGGATGAAAACGTAAGGTCAACGGATATTACTTTTCCTGTAGAAAACCCCCACAATCAAGATTTTCCAGAACATCCAGAAGTATTTTGGTAAGTTGAAGTCAAAGAAGTCACAATGACCAACCCCGTATCTGAACCTATTGACACTATAACTTACCAAACGGAACCTCTACTTGTCACTAGTAGGACAGCAAAAACTCTGACGTAGGTTCATGACGTAAAGCCTGAGAAAACAACTGGTACTACCGATGAGGTAAAGAAGACTCCCTAAGGACGGGCGTCATCATCTACATTACCAGTAGACTCAATTTAAGTGGGTAAGGTCAGGTAAAATCAAGCGACTAAGGATCTTACAGCTGCAAGTGAGAACGGTAGAGAACAAACTGGTGAAGGTTAAACGGAACTAAGTACCTGAACTGTAAGGTCCAAGGATACGTTATAACGAGACAGAAATAAGTGAATGGTGGTTTGTATCCTACTGAAAATAACACTTCTTCAGATCTCCTTATCTTAACCTTGGTAAAACGTAAGAACCACCTCTTCCTTTACCGTTGGGTGAGGACAAAAGAACGGACCTCTTAAGGTACCTGTCTTCTCGGACCACCCGATGTCAGGTGCCCCAGTGTTTCTCAACCTGTACTGACTCACTGACTGTGAACGTATAAACCTTTGTTCTGATGATAAGATCCCTTAACTTGTTGATCCTTTATACAAAGAAGTCCTACCAATTATATTTTGTGTTTTTTAAACTGAAGTAAAAGTTTAACGTAAAAGGTATATGTAAGATAGGATTACGGTGATTTCTCATCTAATTAAACTTAAATGACATTAGTTGTAAGCATACAAATACAGACACACACACATACACACACGTGAGTCAGCACAGATTGAGAAACGTTGTGTTACCTAATATCGGGCGGTCCGAGGAGACAGGTACCGTAAAAGGTCCGTTCTTATGACTTCTTCCCACGGTAAAGGAAGAGGTCCCCTAGAAGGACTGGGTCCCAAACTTGGGAGTAGAGGAGGTAACCGTCCTTCTAATAAATAGTAACTCGAAATGATAGTATGTAGATCATATATATATAATTTTTTTTTAACCCACTAGGTAAAATAAGACTGGTACTGTCTTTTTTTTAGTAATATATTTGATCCGGATGTATGTCCAATTGTCTAAAACTATAGTAAAAGGTAATTTAAGAACTTCAACGTTTTATTTATACCGACATGAATATTTTTATGAATATTTTCATGTATGTTATATTTTAAGGGAATTGTAGGTTGTTCTGGAAGTGATTACTTAATTCTCGGAGAAGTTTTGTCTTTGTTCTTAGAAAAATAAACGTGATTAATTCTTTTATAATACTTAATAAACGTTAAACCTCTCCAAAAAAATATCAACACAAAGGGGGTTACACAAGTCAACGATTCGGCACAGAATGAGAAACGTTGAGGTACTTGACGTCGTACGGTCCGAAGGGACAGGGTCTCAAACGAGTTTAAGTACAGGTAACTCCTCCCCTATGATAAATTAGAAGAGAAGACAGTGGAGCAAGAGGACAAGAGTCAGAAAGGGTCGTAGTCCCAGAAAAGGTTGCTCAGCCGAGAAACGTAGTCCACAGGTTTCATGACCTCGAAGTCGAAGTCGTAGTCAGGAAGATCACTTATAAGTCCCAGCTAAAAGAAATCCTAACCCCGAAGGGACCACCGAGTCTCCAATTTCGCAGACGGACGTTTCCCTGACTGACCAAACTAGAACGACAGGTTCCCTGAGGAACCTGTGAAGAAAAGGTCGTGATGTTTGACACGTGCATCGGGACTACAGTCTCGTCTCCTTGATCAAGATCTGACTTCTTTTGGTACGAATGATACGAGACCAGCAGGTTCCAATTACTTACGTAATCTTGGTGAGTAAAGACGGGTTACAAAGTCTAAGACTTTTGTCGAAAGTAAAGAAAGGAATTAAATAAATATGTACGTTTCTTTGGGATCTTAATAAATAACTTTCTGAATAAGAATAAAGAACCATTCAAATTAACGTGTAATAAGATGTATACTCTAAGTTTGATAAACATATTTCATGTTTCCGTAAAACCAGTTTTCTTACCAAAGAAATATGTTCATATGTTATATGTCAAGTTTTAATGTCTATTTTATATATTTTAATAAAATTGGTATTTTCTTTATTTTAACGAACTGTTCTACGTAAAGTAAAACAAATCTATATAAAGAAAGTCAATTGTTTTACTGTGACGTACTTTATGCAAATTTTAGTTCCGATTAGAGGGAGAGGGGTATTAAAAGAACTTTACGATCCTGGGTACAACAAATTTTAGAAGAGAGTTGTACTACGTCGAAAATAGGACTGATAAGTATTAAAAGAACACTTAATTAACTTGTGGTGAATAGACTCAGGTCTACCACCTTCTCCTTCTTTCTCTCTTTCTTTAAAGTAAAAGTTATAAAACCATGTATTAAATTATCAGATGACTTGATAAAAATTGAAGTCCTAAGTCACAACATGGACTTCTCAAGGTTATAAAAATGACCCAAATGAGAGTTCCGTGAAGGATCCATTTCTCTGTTTGTATATGGAAGAAACTGTTCTATTGTGTGAAACGAAGACAAGTCTCAAGTGGGTCGTCATTAGTCCAACACTAGTTTCAAATACTTTGACGAGACAATTTCTTGTTGACCACTGAGAGTTAATGGTTTAGGTCACTTAATGGGTTAGAACTGTACAGTGACCACAAAATATAGTAACGGAGTGAGAGTGATGACTGTCAAGAAACTAAGATTCTTTAGTAAAGAGGAACAAAAGAAGGATGACGGACCAGGTGACCAGGTGAAGAACACAACCCGAGAGAAAGGGTCGGAGAATGCACCCTTGCAGTGAGTCCCTGGACGGAGCACCGTAAGGACCCGTTCAAGAAGGTCTAAGTCTCAAAGCTAAAAATTTCTGTCTCGGTCTCGGGTGGGGAAGGATGATATAACTCTGGATACATACATAGAACAACTTAGAGAACGAGACGTACAGTGGGTCTCTACAGTAGATAAGAGAAGTAGGTAGAGACGAACTCGTTAGACATGAAAGAAGACCCATGGAATAAATTTAATGACTGTGTTGATAGTTTGATTATCGGGTTCGGTCTTTACACCCGCAGTAGTGGTTGTGTCAAAAGAGAAGAGGTAGTGGTTGAGGACACTTAAGGTAGAGGAATTGGCAAGAGATGACAATGGTGGTAATAGACGATCATGTCTAGAAATTGGGTCGATCCGATAATTTTATCAGAGAGACCGAACTTGAGATGGCACGGGGGTTAAGGACAACTAAAAGAAGGTAGTCTAAATGTAGCCGTAAAGACTCTCTGTAAAGAGTTCTATGGGTCCCCCCTCCGTCTTAAAGAGGTACCGGTTTTTTTAGGACCCCTGATAAAATACGGTAATAAGAGAAGATTCCGCTGACACCTACAATCGACCAATTTCTTGAAACACCCACAAACACTAGTACTTGTAGGACGTCAAGGCCGAAAGACGTCGTGTGAGGCACGGATACACTTTAGTCACAGACGAGACTAGAATTAGTTGAAAAAGGGCCAAAAATAACACGTAAAAGATACCTTCGGATCGCTGAAGTTACTGTAAATAAGACAGAAGAAACTTAGATCAAACAAAAGGGATAAATTAGAACCCAAGAAAATAGTAAAAAAAAAAGTACCTTTTAAGTTAATAACGACCAGACCTTCGGGACAAATTTTTAGACTTGAAAAGGAACGGAGTCATTGAATCATGAAAGACCTACTCATGTCATGTATTAGTAACACATACACACACATATATAAGTCTATGTCTACATCTATATCTATAAAACGAAGATAAGAAAATTACGAAAGTGCTGAGAATTTAGATACTCACAAAATACAGAACTGGTTCCACTCTGAACCTAAGAACTAAAGTACTGAATACGGAGTGAAGTAACAATCAGATGAGGACTACGTCCAACTAAAGATCTTTAGTGTCTTCCGAAACGACCGTCTCATTGAACGACGGAATCATGAATGATATAAAGGGTCGATAAGTCTACTTCACCAGGGACCTGGGAACGAAGGACAACTCAGTGATATAATTAGAGGTAAGACATGAACGAGTAGAAGAAACAATTCTCTTTGGTTTGGTTCTCGAATCGTGATTAATTACAAAACACATGTAATTTTACTTTTGAAACGACAATTTCAAAACGAACTCTTCAGACGGAGGATAAATATCTAGGGAAATTAACGAGGGGACTGGAAGGTCACCTTCCTTCACCACGAACAAAATAGTACCTTCAGAAAATATTAAAAATATCAATATCTACAACTAAAATCCGATAAATACTCCTGGTCTACTTCTGTAACGAAGGGTCAGTACAAGGTTCACAAAAGTATGATAACGATATAAATAAAAATCTTTGTACCGTAACCATAATAATTATAGGAGTAAATTTCTGTCTCTTTGACTCCGTCTTTCTATTTTAGAATAGATTTACTTCCCATATAAGGGAACACGTGTCACTTTTATCGGGGTAATCTAGTCCTATAATTCTCGTACTAAATTTCCACAAAAAGTGTCCCAGTCTCCATTTTCACCAATTCTCGTACCATAATTAAGGGTGAGACACACTTATACCCGTTCAATAACTAGTAAGTCTTGGACGAAACATCCCAAATTTTACTCCATCGTCAAGACATTGTAATTTACGAGAGAGAGAGAGATGTATATATATACATATATATATGGATGTATAGATTGGATATATATCTTACAACGGCTTGAGACTGAACATAATCAAAATGTATTGACACTTCACGAAATCACCTACACTTCATGTGGATATGAGAACAGACCCCCTTATAAATTGGAATGTAAAGTATCTGTGTTTTCTCTTAATTATTGTCTATTTTGTCATTTCCTTCTCTAACGAGTAAAATAAATTCAAGGGTAATTTTCGTGTTTCAATAAGTTCTAAACTTTTTCCTTTCTTACCGGTGGCGGAAAGGATTCTCCGAGTCTCAACAGTTTTCATCTCACATCTCTCCGTCTTACGTTATAATCACAACTTGAACCCCACAAATTTATTCTAAGTACAGTTAAACAACGGATCGTTAGTCCCATAAATAGGAACGGGGGATCACCCCTCGTTGTCCCGTTGACTCGTGTCCCACCTAGGTTTTCAAACGAATCACGTTATGCCGTCGGTGACATTCCCCTTGTGCACAAAGATGTTTTAGGATGTTTTTACCGTTACACTTAAGTGAAGTCCGGACCGAATGAGACGAACCTTTTTAAGTCAGTTACAAAACGTTTCATACCGGGTTATTGATGTCCGTAATCCTAATGTTTCGATGTCCCCCAACAATCCCGCTTCTGACTCCGTTCGCAAGAAAGGTCTCCCGTCGATATCGTTTCGTGTGTACCGTCAGTCGTAGCACCAATTCTCCGATCCCCGGCCTCTCGTACCCAACCCTACGACCTGGGCAGATAAGGGCCGACATATTACGACATGTACAAGGAATTAAAAAGATACTTTCAAAGGAGTAGTAATCTTCCACTACTACTACTACTTTGGATACGGACAGTAATAACGTTCCTTTCCGGACTCTTCGTATAGACCGGGTTTCATTGATCAGTTATTGCTAGTCGTCGATAATCGATGACTCCAGTTCTGAAGAACCGTCGGATGAAGAGACCCCAATAAAGAGTCAGAATTGAGTCAGAATTGGGTCGAGAGACCCCTGGGGAAGGAAAAATAGATGACAGAGGTCCGAGCTGATAAGTATAAAGAAATAGCAGTACACTACAAACAGAAGATAGGGTTCCGTATTCAAAAGGGAAATAGAGGTAGGAATTTTTGTTCATGTTGATACCCCGAGAAGTGTCCCAAAAGTGATGATCACTAGACCTTTTTAATCGTCCCTTATTTTCTCAAAGAAGGGTCCGAAGAAGGTGAAAGAAGATGAAATCTAGGTGTTCCCACCCTTTTTGTACCATTCTTCTAAGTAAGTGTGACAGTTCTGTCTACGAGACAGGACTCTAAGTGTTGTCTTTTCAAATCCCACTACTTCAGAGATTTCACTGATGGATTACTGACCTTCGTATGTCAACCTAAAATTGAAAACCTCTGTTAAAATCCCTTGTCTAAGTTCAACGAAGGTTAAAAACGTCATAAAAATCTATATGAGATTGAAAATTTTTTATAAAAAATAATTTTTTTGAACAAACATTGGTGTTGTTATGTCTTAGATATGTAACCCGTAAGGTGAATTACGTGAATTTACACACATTAAAAATAACGGATGAATAATAACATTTTACGTCTACACGGTTTTGTATAAGTTGGGGTGAATGTAGTCGACTATAATGTTTAACCCGAAGGGACCACCGAGTCACCATTTCTTGGGAGGACGGTTACGTCCTCTGAGCCCGAGTCAGGGACCCAACTCTTCTAGGAGACCTCTTCCTTTACCGTTAGGTGAGGTCACAAGAACGGACCCTTTAGGGTGCCTGTCTCCTTAGAAAGTCCAATGTCAGGTACCCCAACTTATCTCAACCTGTACTGACTCGTTGACTCGTACGTACGTGTGTGTGACATGAGTACGAACATCAATATAAACTACGAGATCACAAACAAAAAGATTTTACATACAACGTATAAATATGCGTAAACTCATAGAGATTTACGGCATCTGTACACTCTTAATCTTTGTAATACACTATCGCAAACAGAGGGATATACGGATGGGAGCAAAGAAGTAAGTCTATAGTATGTAGTAAAAACAAAATTAAACATAAAGATACTAATGTACACATCGAACCGTTTAGATGCAAGGAGACCCGGTTGAATTTTAAGGACGAGAAAAACTTAAAGGACGAGGAAAGAAACACAAGTATAAAGAACCCAAAAGAATAATTAAACATCTTAAAACACATAATTCTTACAGACACCCCCTCACACCCTTTTCTATACTCAACACTTATTTAAGAGATTGGTAATAGAAACCGAAATAACTACCGTGGTAAGTAGTAGTTTTAAGTTCTGAAACAATTTACGTACGTAAAAAGTATTGAAAAGTAAAATTTTACAGAAGGGTACAAAAATGTCGAAGACGAAAACTTTAATTCTATATTTTTTAAGTAGACCTTAATTAAAAATGTACATGACAATCTATGTCGGGATTGATGAAAACAGGTTTTACCGATCGGTTCACCATAAACATCTTGTCAGGTGGGAAGTGGTCCTTAAACTCCACGGTGTAAATGGTAAATAGTTCATTGGTATGCGTAAACCCAGACAAAGTTTATGAACCAAAGAAAGTGACCGATTAATAATAATAATAAAAAAATTAAAGTCTTCCGTCTCTTACTACCTCTTACAGATAAAAATTCTCAATTGTAAATAGATTATGGTTTCTTTATTTTTTTTTGATCTCGGTCTAAAGTGAGTACTTATATTTACGTTTTTAAACTTTTTTTAATCGTTAAGATTACGTCGTTTCTTAATTCCATCTTTATGTTGAACTTGTTCTTTCCAATTTGGTCTTTGTGTTCATACATAAGTATCCTGTCATTGGATAATTAAGATAACGTCGTGATTTAAGTTCGTTTTTCCGATAATACAGTTATCCGACCTATACTTGAAACATTGTGACCCATAGGTCAGAAATATTTGTGACACCTCTGGTTTTTTCCAGGAAGAATTTGTACTATTTCTGGTCTTTCTGGAAGTAATCTGTAAAGAAAACAGAGACTTTGATAGTATTTTGTAGTTTAGTTCTTATTCTGTCCTACGAACTAACCTTAATAATAAGTCATAACAAAATCTCTACAATCTATTATTCTGTTTTTAATTTCTTTGTTATATGAATAATCTTTTTTTCTTTAAAATTTAAACTTTTACTCATCGAAAATTTTTTATAGTCGTTATTTATCATTCTTTTCTTCAGATGAGTGTTAAAACGTTGTTATGATATTTTATACACCTTTATTTAACTTGTTGTTTCAATTTCTAAAAATTCTTCCTTCACATAAATTATGTGATCTATCCCATAATTTTTTCGTCTCTGTAGTGAAAGGACTGTCTCCAGGTATATCAGTTTCGATACTAAAAAGGACATTAGTACATCCCTACACTCTCAACCTGATATTTCTTCCGACTCGAGACTTCTTGACTATGAAAGATTGGCTCCACAACCTCTTCTGAGAACTCTCAGGGAGCCTGAATTTTTACCTGATTTCCTTTAGTTGGGACTTATAAGTAACCTTCCTGATCACGACTTCAACTTCAAGGTTATGAAACCGGTTGACTACACTTCTTAGCTGAGTGACCTTTTCTGGGACTAAGACCTTCATAACTTTCGTTCTCCTCTTCTCCCGTTGTCTCCTATTCTACCAACCTACCGTAGTGATTGAGTTACTTGTACTCAAACTTGTTTGAGGCCCTTTATCACTTCCTGTCCCTTCGGAGCGTACGACGTCAGGTACCCCAGTGTTTCTCAGCCTGTACTGACTCGTTGACTCGGTGTTGTTGTTGTTTTTCATGTTATCAAATCATTTCTTTTGTATTTTTCTGGATCAATTTATAAGGGACGATACTCAAAGTTGTAGTATTTATAAAGTTTAGTATGGATTCAATTGTGTACGAATGACATCCTCGAAACATCTGGACCAAAGTCACTAAAACTAAACGAACACGTCTTTTACTAAATGGTCGAAAAAAAATTTTTTTGTTTTTGGGTTTTTTATTTTTTGTTACTACGGGATGCTCTATACCTTTGAAGGACATTCCATTGACATTCGTTTTATGAGACCATGACTACAGTATGAAAATTGTCATTTACACTTTTGTCATATTAGTCTATAGGACTACAAAAGACTTACTGTGAAATGAGTAAGAAAGAGTAGTGGAAGAATCTTCTACAACATTAAATTACACTTGAAATTCTTTTATTTATACTTTACTGTCAACCCCTCTTCTCCTTTTGAGATACCGTTTCTACCACACCTGACTTACCAGGTTGTATTTTATATATACTAATTAGTCTAATCCTTATGAGACTAATTATTTGAAGATGAGTATGTTTATACGAATTTTCGACTCCTTCCCAAAACGACAAAGTACATGGAAATAATTTAGAATTAACCCTATATGATAAAAGAATCCTAATTTCTAATGTAAATCTAAGGTGATGAAAGTTACACTAGATACGACCCATTTACAATAGTGACGTAAAAGACATTTCCTTCCTGACCGATGTGAATGAGTAAGTTGTCGACCACCTCGTCTACCATTTCTTAGACGGACGTTACGACCTCTGGGCCCAAGCTAGGGACCCAACCCTTCTAGGGGACCCTTTTCCTTACCGTTGGGTGAGGTCATAAGAACGGACCTCTTAGAGTACTTTCTCCTCGGACCACCCGATATCAGGTACCCCAACGTTTCTCAGTCTGTCCTGACTTTCCGTTTACTCTTTTCCTTTCTATACGGGTAAACTTACGTCTCAAGGTTTCTTATCGTTTCTCCTATTCTTCTTATCCTTTCTCTCTATTCTTCTTATCGTTTCTCTCTATTCTTTCGGAAGGAGTCACTAGTTACGTTTCTTTATCTCCTTTTGTTATCTTACCCTTTCTATATCTAAAAAAAAGTTCTTTTATTCTCTATGGTTCCCTTCTAAAGTACGTTTTTACCCGTGTTATTTCCTGTCTTTACCATACCTGGATTGTCTTCGTCTTCTATAATTCTTCTCCTCCGTTCTTATGTGGTTTCTTACTATATTTTTTCTAGAAGTACTGGGTCTATTGGTACTATCACACTAGTGAGTTGCTCTCGGTCTGTAGGACCTGACACTTCAGTTCACCCGCAATCTTGCGTAGTGATGCTTGTTTCGATCACCTCTACTACCTTAAGGTCAACTCGATAAAGTTTAGGATTTTTTACTACGACACTTTCACGACGTGAGTTATACAGTCGTTTAAACCTTTTGAGTCGTCACCGGTGTCCTGACCTTTTCCAGTCAAAAGTAAGGCTAGGGTTTCTTTCCTTTAAGGTTTCTTACGAGTTTGATGATGTGTTAACGTGAGTAGAGTGTACGATCGTTTCATTACGAGTTTTAAGAAATTCGGTCCGAAGTTGTCATCCACTTGGCACTCGAAGATCTATAAGTTCGACTTAAATCTTTTCCGTCTCCTTTGTCTCTAGTTTAACGGTTGTAGGAAACCTAGTAGTTTTCTCGTTCTCTCAAGGTCTTTTTGTAGATGAAGACGAAATAACTGATCCAGTTTCGGAAACTGACACACCTAGTGTTTTTTGATACCTTTGAAGAATTTCTCTGACCTTATGGTCTGGTGGAATGGACGGAGGACTCTTTAGACATACGTCCAGTTCTTCGTTGTTAATCTTGACCTGTACCTTGTTGTCTGACCAAGGTTTAACCCTTTCTTCACGTAGTTCCGACGTATAATAGTGAGACGAATAAATTGAATATACATCTCATGTAGTACTCTTTGCGATCCGACCTACTTCGTGTTCGACCTTAGTTCTAACGGTCCTCTTTATAGTTATTGGAGTCTATACGTCTACTGTGGTGGAAATACCGTCTTTCACTTCTTCTTGATTTCTCGGAGAACTACTTTCACTTTCTCCTCTCACTTTTCAACCGAATTTTGAGTTGTAATTGTTTTGATTCTAGTATCGTAGGTCAGGGTAGTGAAGTGCCGTTTATCTACCTCTTCATTACCCTTGTCACTGTCTGATAAAAACGCCCGAGGTTTTAGTGACGTCTACCACTGACGTCGGTACTTTAATTTTCTGTGAACAAGGAACCTTCTTTTCAATACCGGTTGAATCTGTCGTATAATTTTTCGTCTCTGTAATGCAACGGTTGTTTCCAGACAGAGTAGTTTCGATACCAAAAAGGTCACAAGTACATACCTACA
Source organism: Capra ibex (assembly GCA_006410555.1). NCBI lineage: Eukaryota > Metazoa > Chordata > Mammalia > Artiodactyla > Bovidae > Capra > Capra ibex. The sequence continues at coordinate 19,992,982 of SJYO01016970.1, read as the reverse complement.
CTCTCAACCTAATATTTCTTTTGACTCACGACTTCTTAACTATGAAAACTTGACACCACAACCTCTTCTGAGAACTCTCAGGGACCCTGATGTTCCTCTAGGTTGGTCAGGTAGGACTTCCTCTAGTCAGGACCTACAAGTGACCTTCCTGACTACGACTTCGACTTTGAGGTTATGAAACCGGTGGACTACACTTCTCGACTGAGTAAACTTTTCTGGGACTGCGACCCTTTCTAACTTCCGATCTCCACTTCCCCTACTGTCTCCTACTCTACCAACCTACCATGGTGGCTGAACTACCTGTAATTAAATACATTCGACACCCTCAACCACTTCGGACCGTACGACGTCAGGTACCCCAACGTTTCTCAGTCTATACTGAGTCACTGACTTGACTTGACTCGATGATTGTGAAAGTGAAAGTGAAAGTTTGTTTACTCTTTATCGACAATTCATATACAGGTTAGGGACAGGGTTTCGACGGACTTCAGACCGATCTTCTTCGTCAAAATATGGTTGAACCTCTTCCTTTACCGTTGGGTGAGGTCATAAGAACGGACCTCTTAAGATACCTGTCTCCTCTGACCGCCTGATGTCAGATACCCCAACGTCTCAGTTTGTGTTGACTCACCAATTGTGTGTGTGGTTGATGTACCTCTATCTACGATGTGGTTGTCTTAAATAGTCAGATAAATTCGACAGGTTTGCCAAAACACACGTACACACACGAGTCAGTACAGACTGAGAAACGCTGGGACACCTAATATCGGGTGGTCCGAGGAGACAGGTACCTTAAAAAGTCCGTTCTTATGACCTCACCAGACAGTAAAGGAAGAGGTCCCCTAAGAGGTCGGGTCCCTAGCTTTGACACAGAGAACGCAGAGGATGTAACCGTCCGTCTAAGAAATGGTGATTCGATGGTCACTTCAGAAATTGACAGAGTATCAATTATGAACTTTCTTTATAGAGAAAATTTTTGAACCAATAGGTTTTAAGAGCGTATTATACCGTAAAGGATGTTCAGTTAGGTTTATTCATTTTATTTTAATTTAGAAAAACAATCCTTATGAGTTAATAAAGAGTTACACCCCTAAAATTTAATTCATTTTTGTTTTAAAATTTTAAGATCTTGAGTTTACCAGTACTCTACTACTTTTTACTACGTGTCCTTTATTCATTATTTCCAACTTTCTGTAATTGATTGTTCACGTAAACCTTAAGAGATAACTTTTTCTCTCCCTCCGTCGTTTTTATTATTCAACGTAATTCTTGATGTATCCCCTTTTGTTTTGAAAAATTTTATTACCTAACCTTCGTACCGTAAATGGAGAAAGTGGTCATTTAAAAGACGAAACACGAGACGTAGAAGTCCATGACAACTTATGTTCCAAGCCTACAGGGTTCTATGACACCACCAGACTCTTCTTGTTCCTTTCTCTTAATTTAGAAGGTTGAACTTTCGTGACACGTCTGGTGATAGGGGTTCTGTGTTATTCTTTCACATAATCTAGGGTCGTAAACTCCTATTCTCTTCTACCTTTGAAGGTATCAAGAATCGTTAAATGAGAGATGCTCCCTTCTAAGTGTGGAGAAAACTAGTGGTGATCGTCGTAATGTCAAAGTTCAGACTTTCGTAATCAGTGAGTCAACACAGTCTGAGGGTGTACACGCTGGGGTACCTAACCTCGGGTGGTCAGAGAAGAGAGGTACCTTAAGAGGTCCGTTCTTGCGACCTCACCCAACGGTACGGGAAGAGGTCCCCTAGAAGAACTGGGTCCTTATCTTGGACCCAGAGGACATGACGTCCACCTAAGGAATGACAGACTCTGTGGTCCCTCTTAATGTCAATCAGGGAGGAATAAACACCAAAGTCAATGGACACCGATTGGTCCCAGGTTTTTATAATTTACCTTTGAAGATCACAAGACAATACTCTACATACTACCATAGAGTTCGGTGAGGTGAGGCGGACAGGGGTGATAGGATAGAGTAACTGGAAGAGTCCCAAGATCCTAGGTCCTAGTGGATTTCGTCTACTGGGAGGAAGACTAAATAACAGTTTTCCAGTTATTTATCATCGGATTATGATACAGTGATGTAGTAAGTGGAGCGAAGTAGAGTAGTGGATCCGTAAAATAGTAGAGTATAGTAGTGACCTTCTTCCCACTCATGTCATACTCTTGTGTGACACTATCTCTCTGGTGAAAGTGTATAAAACATAATATCATATTAACAAGACAAAATGATAATCAATGACAACAATTAGAAAATGACACGGATTAGATATTCAATTTGTAGTAGTGTCCATACACACATATCCTTTTTTATCATAAATATCTCATGATAGATGTGAAAGTCCGTGGGTGATCCGTAGAACCCCACATGAGGGTTACATGTTACCTTCTAATACTATAATGTCTGATGACAAAAGAGATACCTCGAGTGTTAAAATTCGAGAAAGGAAGGTACCTCTTTTGTTTTTAACCCCGTAGACATATAAAACTGATAAATATAACCATGGAAACAACGACAACTACTATTTTATGTAAGTTTTACTTTTTCTTTTGGATGTTTTAGTCGTAATACAGTTAGGATGACACTTATTAGAGGACTTATCAGTGTCCCATTTAAACCGGGGAAAGTCTTCGGTACACACACATCGGTGTCTATCCCACCCTCTCTTCTTTCCCATAAGTCATTTAGATCTGGAACTTCTTTTATTCAGTACAAAAACCACAGAAATAAAAGTATCGTTATTTTGAAGTTGAAATTTGTTTGGTTAAAAATAATTTACTTATATGTAATTGATTTTCCTATTTCATAGAGAATTTTCTTTTGTAAATTTTACATTACGAATCTAACAAAGGAGACATATATAGAATACCCTACGGTACATTGAAACGTTGGGGTCGGTGGTCGAAGGAAATAAGACAAGAGGAACCACTAATGTCCCCACGATCCTACTACTCAGACAATCGTATGTACCATGGTTGTCAACCCTAGAAAATAAAACATGTGACAGTTTGGATGTTTAGTATATCGCGTTTAAAAGACCACCGAGTCTACCATTTCTTAGACGGACGTTACATCTTCTGTATTGTCTGATTCCAAGTTCGGACCCAGTCCTTCTAGGGGACATCTTCCCTGACCGTTGGGTGAGGTCATAATAACGGACCTCTTAGAGTACCTGTCTCCTCAGACCGACCGATATCGCGTACCCCAACGCTTCTCATTTTGTACTGACTCGATGACTGTAAAAGTGAAAGTCCTAAGCAAACTCGACGAGATCTACTTCACGTCTGACGGTTACTTCCTCTGTACCCAAGTCAGAGACCCAACCCTTCTAGGGGACGTCTTCCTTTACCGTTGGGTGAGGTCATAAGAACGGACCTCTTGAGGTGTCTGTCTCTTCGGAACGTCCGATGTGTCAGGTGCCCCAACGTTTTCTCAGTCTGTACTGAATCACTGATTTGTTGTTGTTGTCTACTTCCCGTAAAAAGGATCTGATTAATAAATTCATCTACTCTCAGAGTTTTAGACAGGAATGACAGTGTCTTCTACCCTTCCCCTCCCCAGGTCCGTTAAATCAGAAAACTCGAGTGTTACCGTTGACGTCGAGACGGTGGTCCCCGTCTTAGTAAGGAATAGAAGATTAGGATCCGAGTATAAAAGAAGTTAAAAAAGAAATGAGAACTATATTCGAGAACCACCCTTTCGTTAGGCCAGACAAAATAAGTGACAATATTGGAGTCACGGACCGACCCACGAGTTTATGAACACACACCATACACAGACACCAACGGACAACACATACAGACACACTTACATACACACACACTACACACAGACCACCCACACATACACACACATCACAGACACACTAATACGTACCTCCATCTGACATAAACTCTCACACACACACACACACACGCACACACGTACCACTCACACACAGTGTACACTCAATCACACCAGACACTCACATAGATACTCACTCACTCACACACCTACACGTACATACATGCACGTATAGTCCTTCGACCTCAAACCTGGGACTTTCTTCTTCTTACAGTACACTTACATTGTACTACCCTGTGTTTTATTACCCTTTTAATATAAGTTCTATGTAGTATACCGTTTTTATTTTCGAGTAGAACTTTGTCTATTTCTCGGAGAGACAGTCACACAAACGGGGTCCTAATCTGACGTCACACACTTCCTTCAAACTTTCACGAGTCTCCGGTACCGATAACTAAGTTCGGTTCATATCTATGTGTATGTCCCTTGTTAATGAAGGATACACTTCGTGCGACCCCGGTCACACACACACGATTCAACGAAGTCAGCACGGGTTGAGAAACACTGGGGTACGTCACATCGGGTGGTCCGGGGAGACAGGTACCTAAAGAGGTCCGTTCTTATGACCTCACCCAACGGTAAAGGAGGAGGTCCCATAGAAGGGTTGGGTCCCTGACTTGGGTCCAGAGAACATAGAGGATGTGACCGTCCTCCCAAGAAATAGTGATCGTGGTAGACCGAGTCTGTCATTTCTTAGACGAACGTTTCGTCCTCTGCACCCAAACTAGAGACCCAACCTTTCTAGGAGACCTCTTCCTTACCGTTGGGTGANAAGGGTTGGGTCCCTGGCTTGGGTCCAGAGAACATAGAGGATGTGACCGTCCTCCCAAGAAATAGTGATCGTGGTAGACCGAGTCTGTCATTTCTTAGACGAACGTTTCGTCCTCTGCACCCAAACTAGAGACCCAACCTTTCTAGGAGACCTCTTCCTTACCGTTGGGTGAGGTCATGAGAACGGACCTCTTTAGGTACCTGTCTCCCCGGACCACCCGATGTCAAGTACCCCAGTGTTTGTCAACCTGTGCTGACTGGTTGATTGTCTGTGTGTCTCGGTGGACCCTTCGGGGGTTTCATACCTTGTGAAGTGCTTAAACGTAAAAGTATCGTTCAGGATGTAACGCCCTCAGTTACATCCTGAATGATAATAAATCTAAAATGTAAAAATAAGGAAAACTTAACGGAGAAAGTTTAACAAAGAAAATACAATAAATGAGACAATCTTCTATTTGTCATTTGTTTGAGGTAACTTTCCGACCTCATCTTCTACTCTTAGGCACGGATTTCACTCGAAACCCCTAATAACAACCTAAAGTTAATAGACCCCTATTGAAGAAAGGACAAACCTGTCTATTAAACGTCTATGTGTTACATTGAACTAACCAAAGGTCCCTTGTAATGTATGACACTAGATGACCGTTCTAATTACTAAAAAAAAAGAGATTAAGTTTTTAAAAAGATATAAAGTTAGTAATAAAATATTATTTTAAAAATATAATTTCGTTCTGAGGAGAAAAAGTAATAGGTGTTGTCAAAGAATAACTAAAGAACGGAAATTTTATATTATCGAAGAGATTTTATGAGATTTAGACTACCTCTCACTTCCCTGGACGTCAAATCAAGGACAAATCAATATGGTATTCGAACAACAGGGTGATTCTAGTCATGAGACACCATATCAAGTTGTCTCAATTATCACTCGACCAAATTCTTCAAGAAAAAAAGAAATACCATCCAAAGACCTTCCACCCGAACCCAAAGGCCATTGCTATTAGTGTGATAATAAACTAAACACTACAATGGTCTCATTTCTAATCCCGGGGTTTATGTATCCCATTACGAGTGTGAACTACATACTAACCTTCAAGTAACTTAAACCCCATTATTTTTAATTAGTATACATGTTACCAATACATACTAAGGACTACTGGAAATCGATACTCTACTACGGTTAAGAAATGATTGATTCCGTCAATCCCGACTCGGTGAGAGTACATTGGTGTACTCTTTATATTTTGTTATAAAATGTTGTACGTTTAGATTATGGAACATGTCTCATGTGTCTATGTTCTTTTCCTTACATATCATTCTGTGATAACTGGAGTCAATATCAAACGGTATTATAACCCCTGAAATGAACTTTTTCGTCTTCCGGAGGTATTTTAAAGTTGAAATTCTTAACCTCTCGAAGATGAGTAAAAAAATTAAGGAAAAGAAGTGAAAATTAACTTCACGTCAACTACATGTTATAATATATTTAATATCCACCTGTTGTATCACTAAGGGTTAAAAATTTCCAATATAAGGTAATTATCAATGATGTGTTATGACCGATATAAGGGACATAACATAATATATAGGAACGTCGAATAAAATATGTATTGTCAGACAGGGAGAAGTAGGGAATAGGGGTAGAACGAGTAAAATTTAAAGAAAGTACACAGAGACAACTTCGTTTTTATTTAACTAGTTTATTCTTCTTTTCATATGTCTCAGTATAAACAATCCCCATAATTGTACCGATGTTTCTTAAAGAAAAGACTCTTAATCTACGAAAGTCTGGTGATGTTTAACGGAACCGGTGTTGTCTGAAGGACAAGAGAAAATATTTAGGAGACCAGCTGTTAATCATCTCGAGTCATCGTACTCTGCCTCAACTCTGAGTTGACCGCGAATCGGTTCGAGGAGAAGACCACCATGTTAGAATATTCCCCGGATAACAGGTCCCTAATCCGTAAGCCTTTATTTTTGACAGGAAAATAAATACTTTGTTCTGTACGTCCGGACACACACATCAAAGTCCGGGTTCTGTAAGTCTGTAGGAGATGACGTCGGGACTTTGAGAGACCAAGGAAGAGGAGACATCACCCAGCAGAAACGCCGAAACAGTGTCGGTGGTAAGACGACCCCTGACGTCTTCAGCAGTAAAGTTCGTGTATCACCGGTAAAGAGTTAGCCGGTTTCCGGTGACAGTTCTCAGATTTTTTCTTCAACGAAAAGGATGGAACCTCAACTCGTTTCTAGGGAGACTGTCGTAACAACTAGGGTCGACGAGTTTTGTCACTTGTTTTTACTACCACAAATCTCATTGGGTAGTCACCTCGAACTCTTTAGTTGTTAGGGGAGTTATTCCTGATAATTGATTGTGAAGTGCAGTTAAGGTCGGATTCGTACACAAAATTTCATCAGAAGTGGATTTAAAGAGTTTGTGACTACGACGAAAAATAGTATCTTCTCGTCTGTGAATTGTGATGTAGACAACGAACTTTGTGTAAAAATGGGGTAAGTCTTTTCATAATACTAGAATTAAAAAAAATTATCCACTCGTAAAGTATAATTATGAAGGTTACACGAAAGTCCCTTTCCAGGAAGAACGAAACGATTTCAATTTAACATACCCTTTACGTGTTTACCACTCGTCAACGGGTATTGACCTGGGAGCAGTAGTAGGTTGGTTCAGTTCGGACCACTGAGTAGGTGGTATCATAAATTCATATATTAATCCCTTGAAACCTTTAGAAAAAGTTTTGGGAAAATGAGAACCTGTTCGTTTGGTGACTCGTTCAGTGAAGGGAAAAGACACGAAGTAAAAGATCCGAGGTTTTACACAGAGCAGAGGAAGTTCCTTCATTCCTGTTTTGTAAAATACATACCTTTTGAGACTCATAATTATCTAGTCACAAGGTTGTTATCTTTCTATCATAACGAAGCCCCAGACGGGAACCGTTCCTGAGTCTCCGACGCCAGACTCGAGTGAAAGGTCCTTCGTATCCCCTTGTCGGACTAGGGACACTCCGGACGTCTGTTCCTAAGTACCCCCTCGTTTGTCTGCTTTCTGTGTTCTGTTAGGGGGTGTCCGGTGAGCGGTGTCGTAGCAAAGGCTGCCGACGAGTGTGAAGAATTAAGACCTGAGTACGGATGGGTACTGAACGGGTAAAAGGAAGAGGAGAGTATTTAGAAAAATGGAACAAGAAAGGATTAGAGTCCGAACTATATCTATAGTCAAGAAAACTTTTAAGAGAGATTAAGTAGGTAGTACGTAGAAGAGAAGAAACTTGATATAGTAAATGACAGACATAGTGGGTACTTCAGACGTCGATTTGATGTCTTATAAAATCTGAGTATTCGAAATGATCACTAATTGAGTCGGTCAGTAAAGTGTACACACCGAAACAAACGAAAACAAACATTCGTTCGGTGTAATATAGGGGAAACCGTTATTTTATAATGATGATAAGTTTACATGACGATACGACAAATAACACCGAGACCATATAGAACAATAAGAAAAATTTCTTACTACATGGACTTACGTCTGTACACAAAAATACTAAAAGACCATAGGACAGAGACTGGTGGATATAGTGTGGATAGAATTGTGGAGTTTTGTAGGAGTAGAAATTTTGTCGTCACAATAACTTTATATTGACTAACCGGTATTTTAAGTGGGAAAGTTTTACTTGAGTCATCAAAATTCAGATACGTACCTGATACGTTAGTAGTAGTGATAAATTAAAATCTTGTAAAAGTAGTGGGGGGTTTATTTGAGGCATAAATGATCTTCAATGAGGGAAAGAGGGAAGAGGGGTCGGGATCCGTTGACATTGGTCAAAGGACAGAGATTCCTAAGAGGATGACACCTGTAAAGTACACTTACTTTAGTATGGTACCCATGAGAAAACCCTGACCGGAGAAAACGAATCGTATTACAAAAGTCGATTACAACATTGTGGGTACAATATTGTACATAGTCATGAGGTAAGGAAAAATACCGACTTATTATAAGGTAACATATCTGTATGGTGTGAAACAAATAGGTGAGAAGTCAACTACTTGTAAACCCAACAAAGGTGAATCCTAATACTTATTATGACGATACTTATAAGGATGTTTTCAGAAATATACCTGTATATAAGGATCGTGTTAGTTCAGGTCTCGTCAGAGTAGAAGTGTATAGGAAATGACTTAACTTCATTCGGGAGATCTTGGGGAAGAGACGTTATGATGTTACCAATTATAAAGAGGGTTTAGTACGTGGAATAAAAATATTCTTCGTCAACCGAGTCTCGTGCGACAAATCTGTCTTTGAGATCATCGTTTTTAGTTCCACGAAGACGAACTAAAGACAGTAGTATCAATGAGATATAGGAACTTGTTCTCGGAAAGGTTTAGAGTCGAAGTAATCGAACATTTACTCTCCTTATAAGATTGAATCTTATTAGATCAAACTGTTTCTGAGAATGAATCGAAAATTTAAAGTTAGTGTCACAAGAACGTACTTATGGTTCTCGGTAAATTTCAGACTAAAGTCCGATTCTTTGGTTCCTATATTTTTCTCCAACTGTAATGATATTTTGCAATCCGACACAGAGTCATTCTCTGCTTTCTCCTTCTGTTATTTGTGAGTACCGAAAAGACGAAAAGGTAAATTCTGTATAATTCCAGACATAAAGACGAAGGAGACTGTTTTGCTGGGTACACCAACTCGTACCTTCAGGGGTGTATGGTCCGACGAAAAATATCAATTTTTGTAAGATACTTTCTTGTTTGCAATTTAGTGTTGAGTGATTCAAGACGATTATTCAGTACTTTTTACGTCCTACATAAACAGTCGGGACTCTGAGATTAAGACTTGATGACTATTCTTCTTTCCTAAACTCTTCTAGTACAGTTGAGTGAGTTGTCCGATAAAACCTTCACATTACATTTGGATACTGAAACTCTTTCGGTGGCTGGTCACGCCTTGCAGATTGGAAAGTTCGGCCGAAGAACCAGTACAACCACAGGAACGACAGATGTTGTATCGAGTGTCCTTTGACCCGGTCTTTTGACTGCTTTGTCGTCACACCGACCCGACCCGGCCTACCTTTATGTCCACTCTCCCACCGGAAAGGTGTCGTAGCCATAACGAAAGCTTGGGGACTTGACAGAAGAAATTCCCAAAATGTAGAGGATCTTTACTACGGTGACGTCCGAAAGACATAGAAAGCGAGTCTTTCTTTGAGTAAAGACCGAAAGAGTGAAAAAACAAGACGACAAAACATAGTCGGAGAGGAAGTTACCTTAGTGAAGTGTTATACTAAGTCACACGGGAACTTTGACAAGAAATGGAGAACAAAAAAAGGGGATAAGAGGAACGGATAAACACTTCGGTGTTAAACCACTGATTCAAGAAGTAAAAAACCAGAAGTCAAAGATAATGATGGTCAAAGTTTTACTTTCTACTCTTTTTGTTCTCATCTTTGTGTTAATAACTTCCTTATGTACACAAACTTTACTTACTCAATTATTTGTGTAGATCTGACGAACGAATAAGGTTCTTTGGTAATACTACGTTCGTGATGTCTTCTAGTGTGACGGACGAAGGTCTTGGGTGTGTGGTCTCCTTCATAAAGATGGAGTACCCGGTTCTTTCTCCTTTTATGAAGATGAAGCCAAAGAATTAGATTTTCTTCTGCTACAATTAAGTTACAAGTTGTTAGAAATAACTTACGGGTACTCGGTCTACAACACAACCCATGAATTTTATGTCTATACTTAACTAAAGAGGGAACGGATCACTTATTCATGTGCCACAATGTCCCTCCTTTAGTCGGAAACAACTACCACCGATTCACGACCAGTTACATGATGTACCTTACTCTGAGACCCCTTCTCCTAATACTAGAATCACGTCAAAAAAATTCCAATTCTACACAGTTTCTGCTTTCGTATAATCACTAGAGTTGTTTCAGTTCCTGAAATAAGAGAAATAAGAGTTTAAAGTAAAGTCTTACCGGAAAAACCAAGGATTTTCGTGAGTTTTAATATAAGATTTTGCTATTGGATTCTCTAAAGGGACCGTTAGGCCACTAATTGTGAGAAACGAAGGTTGCGTCCCCTGCGCTCAAGTTAAGGACCAGTCCCTTAATTCGAGGGTATACGGTGTACCGTGTCGGTTTTTTGTTTATTTATTTTTTAATTTTTAGATGTACACAGACTTTCTATTAAGTACTTTATTTATAAACAAAAGAGAAACGAACCACGGTTCACGGTAAGGTCAACGACCCCCGGAGTGGTACTAGTTCTGTCCCTGTAAGGACGAACTCCAATGAGAAACTACCACTCTTTGTACACTGTCCTCACTTTTTCGTTTAACTCTATAAAGATCCGTGACCATTCACAATATTTCTCTTCGTTTGCCCCCTACACTCACTGTGTCCCACCCCCACCCCATTACATCCAACCTTCAGTTCCTGCCAAGAAACTTCGCCATCGTAAACTTGACTTAGCACTTACTTTCTATCCTTCCGGGACACGTCCCACGTATTTCCGGGGTGTCTCGTCCACCCGAACCGTCCAAGTCACTCGTGTTTCTTACGATCCACTGACCCATCACTGACTCCCTTTGTCCTGGCCTTCTATTCATGAGTCGTTAGTAGACCTCAGTCTACTCTTTAACCTAAACTGAGAGTTCCGTTACCCTTTGGTGACCTTTCAAAATTGATCTTCACATCGTATCGACAACGACGGTAAGTAAACGATCCAACACAGGCTGAGAAACACTGGGGTACCTGACGTCGTGGAGTCCAAAGGGACAGGAAGGAATAGAAGGTCTCAAAGGTGTTCGAGTACAAATAACTCAACCACCACGGTAGGTTAGTAAAGTAGGACACAGGGGTGGAAGAGGAAAACGAAAATAAGAAAGGGTCGTAGTCCCAGAAAAGGTTACTGAGCCGAGAAGTGTAGTCCACCGGTCTCATAATCTCGAAGTCGACATCGTGGTTAGGAAGGTCACTTATAAGCCCCAACTAAAGGAAATCCCGACTGGCCAAACTAGAGGAACGACAAGTTCCCTAACAGTTCTCAGAAGGGGTCGTCGTGTTCAGGTTTCGTAGTCAAGAAGTCATGAGTCAGAAGAAGTACCAGATTAAGAGTCTACGTATGTACTGATGACCTTTTTGGTATCGAAACTGATGTCTGAAAACAGTCGTTTCACTGCAGAAACGAAAAATTATAGGACAGGACCAAACAGTATCGAAAAGAAGGTTTCTCCTTTCACTTTCACTTTCACAATCAGTGAGTCAACACAGACTGAGAAACGGTAGGGTACCTGATATCGGACGGTCCGAAGAGACAAGTACCTTAAGAGGTCCGTTCTTATGACCTCACCCAACAGTAAAGGAAGAGGTCCCCTAGAAGGACGAGTTCCCTAACTTGGACCCAGAAGACGTAACGTCCATCTAAGAAATGGTAGACTCGGTGATCCCTTCTCCTTCACAGAAAATTAAAGTTCCGACGTCAGTGGTAGGTGTCACTAAGACTGTGGGTTCTTTTATTTTAGACAGTGACAAAGGTGAAAAAGTGGTAGATAAACGGTGGTTCACAACCCTTGTTACGGTACTAGAAACAAAAGACTTTCAACTCAAAATTCGGTTGAAAAAACGAAAGGAGGAAGTAGTTCTCCGAAAAATCAAGGAGAAGTGAAAAACGGTAATCTCACCTTAGCAAACGTATAGATTTCAACAACTAGTAAGTGGACCTTTAGAACTAAGGTCGAACGCTCAGTAAGTCCGGTCGTAAAGTGTACTACATGAGACGTATATTCAATTTATTCGTCCCACTGTTATATGTCGGAACTGTATGAGGAAAGAGTTAAAACTTGGTCAAGTAACAAGGTACAGGTACCTTAATAGACTAACATAAAGGTTTTCGAAGGAAACTTATTTAGTTTCATTCCGTTTCTTCCTACTTCCTTCTGGTCAGTTTCCGATATGGACCCCTATGTCTTCTTTTTCCTACTATTACCGAACCCGGTCGTCACATGTACCTTATGACGGAACCATTTTTTTTAATAGAGGAAATTCCCCATAGCTCCTGGTCTAGTTCGGGAACAGAGAACAATAAAGAAGTGGTACTCGTAAGAATTAGCTGAAATCAAAAGTAGGTATAATCCCGTGTGTGAGGAATTTGTACCCCGAAAACGAAAAGAACAGTCAGAGAGAACAGATCCTTCACGATAAGATATAAGCCGTTGATCACCCACGACTTATTTATAACTAATTTGTTTGGTTCACTACTTAGTACAGACGACGTCACACCCACGAACCATTGCACCTTTGTGTCTTCACTCGATCTAAGAAGGTCGGTATTCCGTGTTGGCCTTTCCTGTAAACCTTCCTCTCACCCCTCGAACCCTGACGAAGGGAAGGAAAGTAAGACTCCTTGGTGGACCCTTCGGGTCTCTTAGGAATGCGTAGTGAGTTCCTATCCGGACCCTTTACTATGGGATCGGTCCATTTACCTTCGGAACGACAACGACTCGTTGTGGAGACTTACACTACGTCCGACACCTACCTCGTGCGTCACCGTCTCCCGTAAATTCCTTCCCAAAATGTGTCTTAGGCGGACGTTAAGCCCTCTGGGGCCAAGCTAAGGACCCAACCGTTCTAGGGGACCTTTTCCCTATCCGATGGGTGAAGTCACAAGAACCCGAAGAGGACACCGAGTCGACCATTTCTTACACGGACGTTACACCCTGTGGACCCAAGCTAGGGACCCAACCCTTCTAGGGGACCTCTTCCCTTTCCGATGGGTGAAGTCATAAGACCGGACCTCTTAAGGCACCTGTCAGGTACCTCAACGTTTCCTGTGCTGATTCACTGAAAGTGAAAAGTGAAATGTGTCTTCCTCTCTTCTTTCGGGGGTTTTGTTAACTCCAACATTGCATATCACCCCTAAGGGTTTGAAGAAGACACTTTCCAGTCTGTCATTTAGGGAATCCCGGGAGAGAAAGACAACGTTAATGACGAGCGTGAACACCTGTCAGTACAGGCTGAGAACTCTGGGGTACCTGACATCGGGTGGTCCAAGGAGACAGGTACTCTAGAATGTCCGTTCTTATGTCCTCACCCAACGGTCAAGGAGGAGACCCCTTAGGGGGTCTGGGTCCCTAGTTTGGACGCAGAGGACGTAACCGCCCACCTAAGAAATATGGTGACTCGGTGGACCCGACATGGAGACAGCATGGAGACGTCGGTATAGTCCTTTCATCGGTGACTGTTGTCCACTTCCTTTCCCCCAGTGACTCAAGTCTATTTTGAAGTACCTTTGGGTTTATATTTAAAGTATATTAAAAGTACCTAATATTTTATAAGAAAAGAGAGGAAGTTGATAAATTGTTTTAGAAAACTTCTTTTATTTTATCCCACGACAAAATTTTTTTGTACTTTTGGTAAGAATCAATACTCTGTACGTTTAAATCCACTGTTCGGTGAGTACTTGGTATCAAACAGTTGGGAATGAAACATCTCATCCTTTCTCTCTTTTGTTAAGTAGACTTATAACAAGTTTTCGGTCGTTGAACTACATTATTATAAGTTGTGATAGGAAAACAAACAGTTTTGTGACGAAGTACGTTTACTTTTTAATCGACAAACAGGTTATACTATAAAAGACTATTCTCGCACCGTAGGTTACAGAGAACTCGTGGACGATTAACGTTCGATGTGAGGGCAAACGTGAGGGTCGAAGTAGATGTGGGACGATACACAAAAGGGACGTGTCTGGTCTACTCGAAGATTACTGTATGTGGTCCAGTACACAACGGGAAGGACTTTGTGAGGTCACTGGACGGTGAACGGAAAGTCTATTTTACGTTTACAGAATGGAACAGGAACGGACTGGAGTTGAGACTGGTGAGAGAACCAGGTGGGTATGACGAGAAGTTAGAGTCTAGAGAGGTCCCGGAAACGTCGTTGAAGGACTTCGGACTTTGGGAGGAAGGAAAGAGTCGAAAATCGTCCCGAACAGGAGGAACCCTTAAGTCTGAAGTCGAGTTTACAGTCGAACAGTCTCCACGGGAACTCGTAGGTCAGGTCGAATCAAGAAGGGGAGTAATAAAGATAATGAACCGTCACAAGTAAGAAGTGTCTTGAGACCAGAAATAGGTTTAATAGAACGATTAATTAAATAAATGACAAGAAAAAAAAAAAAAAAAACGGACTAAGGAAGATGGTCTTCCGTTCGGACTAATTTTGTTCCATTAAAGACGGATTAGTGACGATAAAAGGGTAAGACTCTAATTATAGATCGTAAGCCATAATGTCAAACATTAAACAACTTACTTATTTCCTCTCACAAAGTACTCTCACTATCTCACAAGGTAAGTCTTGACACGATCATAAAATGGGGTCAACCCTACTCCCACTGAACATACTGTCCCAACCCCCCAAGCCATCCCCTCCTTCTGGTACCGAAACTCTTTACCCACTCATGGTCTAAAACCTTTTAGGGAACGTTTCGTGAAGTAAACCTTTCGTTACCCCCACCAGTATCTTCCCAGAAATCGTTCTTATTCTACTTTCTCGAGTCACATAAATAACTTTACAAATGGAGTCCTTTTATTGTTTCATACAATGCGATAGGAAACAAATGTCGTAATTCCTATCGCTTCCTACATTAGTCTGGTCAGAAACAAATTTACTTACACCTTTCTACGGGTTTTTTTACTTAAGTTTAATTACTTTACAATGTAACGTAGATATACGGAGACACGAATAAACGAAACAACACAAATTGAGAACCACTGAGGTACCTGACATTGGACGGTCCGTGGAGACAGGTACCCCTAAGAGGTCCGTTCTATGACCTCATCCAACGGTACGGGAGGAGGTCCCCTAGAAGGGTTGGGTCCCTAGTTTAGGTCCAGAGGGCGTAACGTCCGTCTGAGAAATGGTAGACTCGGTGGCCCCTTAGGGTTCTTATGACCTCACCCACTGGATAGGGAAGCGGTCCCCTAGAAGGGCTGGGTCCTTAACTTGACCCCAGAGGACGTAACGTCCGTCTAAGAAAAGGTCGACTCAATGGTCCCTTCGGGTGTACGGAGATGAGAGAAAAAGTTTTATATATAAAATATAGTAAATAAAACCGGAACGTCATACCGTACACCCTAGAATCAAGGGTCTGATCCCTAACTTGGGTGCGGCGGACGTCACTTTCGTGTTTCAAAGTTGGTGTCCTGACGGTACCTTCAGGGAGACGAGAGAAGAACTCAACCCCCTTGAAACTCATCGAAAACTGTATAAAGAGTTATTGGGTCACAGTTAAAAAAACACATACGACAAACTGTTTTTCTCTGACAAGTAGTTCCAAATGGAACCCAGACTTTCTTTTCCTCCTACACCTTAACTTTTTACTTTGAACCAAGTTGAAACACGATCGTCAAGTCCGGGGCACCGGACTAGACTGGTGTCTTTACTCTAAAGACGGGTTCTATTCAGAGAGAACTTACACAGTTTACGAGTTCACTCTTTGTAAATTCTCAGGTTTTTTGTCTAACCTTCTCAAAGAAAAATAACGGATGTCTAAAGAGGGTAATGAAAATGAGTAAATGAGGGTAATGAGGAAAGAGGGTAATGAGAACCATGAACCTTGTCTTTTGACAACTGAAGGTCAATAGATGAAAAAATAATTAGGTACCTATTTACACTTTTTTTTTTTTTTTTTTTTTCTTGAAAATCTTCGGTCTTCGGTCCAAACAGGATTTCTGTGCTCTTCCTTACCCCCAAACTCCAACGTACTCCTTCACAGTCGGGACCCCGGGGTCGTTGAACAGTCTCCGAAGGTCCCTGTTACCGACAAAGAGTTCCAATGGAACTTCAACGGAAATTCTACTAGTACAAACATTACGAATTCTGATGAAAACAGAATCCTTTTTTTTCTTTTTTCCTTTGTAACGATAGACGGGTAACTCTAAAGACAATATATCTATAAGTAATTGTTGAATTTGTACAAAATCTACTAGTCTCTACCTTACAAACCCTGTGAACCCACGAGTAGTAGGTATTAAAATGACACACACAGAGGTTTTACTTAGAGGAAAAATAAATAAGTGAGGTGACGGGAGACACACGGGCACTCGTAACAGGAATTCCTCTGTACAGAGTCTAATGTTTGAGAAGGTACTTCTATGTGAACGGATGGAAAGGAACAGGTGTTGTGAGTTGTTTCCTGTTGGTTCTAATTCCCACTTAAAAAACTTCTTAACATAGAAAACACGGTCCTCTAAGGGTGGAGACGATAACCGACCAAAGTCAACGAATCTTCGAAAGTCAATGTTTACCGGATTCTCTCTTTCACGAGACACTCCGGTCCATTCACCACTCTTTGGGTCTATAACCGTTCCTGTGTTCATGGTGGACCTCGGTCCGTCGTGGAGTACGGGGAGGGTAGGGTTCACCGGTGACATAGTGACTCGGAGGTCAGAAGGTTGTAATCTTCCGGGAACCCGTGAAAGATAGTAGTCTATACCACTATCACTGTAATGATACTACTATCACTATCAAGGGAGACACTACTACCACTATGTCCTACTAGTGTCCTTCTCCCGACTCGAGGGGTTCAGATATTCGTTTCAGTCACTAGGTCAGACCCTCCTAGAATATAGTGGTACACCCCGAGAAGACATGAACCTGCCGATCTTTTCTGTTGTGAATGACTTTTCAGCAGTGACCCCTTCTTGTCCTCTAGAGCTTCCCCTAGTAAGACTATCCAGAAAAGTTCAAGAAGCTACTGTCAAAGTATTAGGTTTCCGAGCTCTTCGGCTCCGAAAAGAACGACATCTGTTTCTTTTATAGTGTAATTGGTGACTGTACATTTTAGAACGAAGAAGAGTTGTAGACCAACCTCAAATAAAGAATCTTGGTAGTTTCGAAACTGTGACACGTCAGGAAGGTCCCCTCAGTCCCTCTGAGGTCCGTAGACCTCGTTTCGGTGTCTTCATAATAAAGGTCTAGACTTTATTATACTCTAGAACTGTATGGACTGTAGAGTAAGTCATTAAATTCGACAACCGTGGCTAGGGGAGTACGTGTACCAAAAGTCGGGACAGTGTAGGGACCTCATCTGTCAACACGTTTGAACTAGAAACAGTTACACTTCTTTCCGGAAGACGAATGAACGAGATCATAATACTAATAGTATTAGTAAAAACCACTTAATCTCTGAAGGAACTCTCCAGATGAACCCAGATAAAGTTTTGTGACAGAGAAACGATCGTTAGTTTCATAATGTCTGACAGAATCAACAGTGACTTTGTACCTAGGATACAGTCCTAATTAACGAACCGAGATTCGGAGAAACGACTATATCTGTCTTCAACCCATTAAGAGATCATTTTAACTTGTTGTGTTAATAATACCTATGTCACACCACTTTTACCTCTTCTCAGACTTTTTTTATCGGTCTATTAGAGTAGTGTAGTATCAGGATTTCAGTTTCCTTTTCGTGAAGGGAGTCTCTTCGACGGGTTCTCTATTTCCGGTCACCCTACTTCCACCAACAAAGTAAGATACCAACTACACAAATAGGGTTTGTCTTGAGTGTTTCATTCTTTGAACCTCAGGTTTTATTTCTTATTTTATAATGTCTTCTGGTTCCTGTGTCAAACTCAAGGGAATCGAGATCCTACTTCGTAAGTACGTTTGATTTATTTTTCTCTACTAACCTAATAAACCCCCGAGGACCTTCCATGTCACCAACGGTTTTATACGTACGATGTCACCAGAGTAGTCAAGTCAATTCAACGAGTCAGTACAGACTGAGAAACACTGGGGTACCTGATGTCACACGGTCCGGAGGGACAGATAGTGGTTGAGGGCCTCGGACGAGTTTGAGTACAGGTAACGTAGCCACTACAGTAGGTTGGTAGAGTAGGAGACAACGGGGGAAAAGGAGTATTTACTCTTTTTTTTTTACACAAAGTAACCGGTACAGTTACTGTAGTTTGGGAAAGGGTAGTTGGGGTGCGGAGGGGTGAGACGTTTCGGTGTCTAAATCGAAGTTGAAGCTTTCGGAAGAAACCTTCTAGACACGACTTGTCTAGGTCTTTGACAATGATTATAAAATTATTAACGATTACTTGAGGAGTTTCATCGTCAGTTACAAAAAAGGTTTATGTTTGTTTTGTTTTACATTGTGTCACCTGGTTGTTCCTAAAGATACGTAAACGACGTAATTTCCGTTTAGTTTGGGTACGATGTTACGAATTCATTTGACTCCTGATACTTTTTACTTATGAGTGAGACCTTCCCGGGAAGCTAATTCTAACGACTAAATCGTTTACTTTTATGTCTTGAGGCACACCTCGACCCTCTTTCTTCTTTAAATCAACGGGTTTTATTAGATAAATCACTTTCTATAAAAGTTCATCTTCTATGTCTCTATGATACCGTACTACCCACTAAAAATTTTTTTTCAGGAAGAACGTAGAAAGGGGACGGAAAACTATACTCATAAGATAAAATCTGAATAAAATTCAAGGTTAACGGATAAAAGGGTCCGTTTTTAATTAAGGTTCCTCGTGTCTAACTAACGAGTCCTCCGTTTACATCCGAGGTCTACAACGAAAACCGAGTGAATAATATAAAAATCAAGCGAAACTCGCAGAAACTCATCACCATATAGTAATGTCCAGTCGTTATCAGGAGTTATCGGATCACGGAGAATGGGATGTTACAGTGTAAATAAAAAAAATTGAAAAATAAAATATAACCTCATATAAACTACTTGTTACAACACAATTAAAGTGCACATGTCGTTTCACTAAGCCAATCCCACAATGTATTGCAACTCGTCTTAAGGGACACGATATTCATTCTGGAGTTACCAATAGACAAAATTTGTGTCGTCACATATGTGCAGTCAAGGTTTCAGGGATTGATAGGGATGGGGAGAGGGGAAGGGTGGACCATTAGTATTCATGACATTCGGAAACTCAGACATAGACAAAACATTTATTCAAGTAAACATAGTATTACAGTGTAAATGTAACGGTCGACGGGGTCATTCGGAAGTTCAAACTTTGTGGACCGAATAAGACCTTGAAGAAGGGGAAAGGGGGTTATTACACAAACACGTCCTTTACATCGTTCATTTTGTTACGTAATATCTTCCCAATCCCACGGAATAGAGACGGTAGTTGAACCAACCAATGTAGGACAAAGGAGTGAAAGAAGTCAAGTTCACAGAGTACAGGAAGGTGGTTGTCAAGTCCTACACTGATGAATGTGAAAGAGAAAAGAGAGGGAAAAAGTGTGGTCGTACTTATCCTCGTACGTTCATACCAACCCACGTATATCGTTGAATAACCAATTCCGTTTACTGTATTCCCACAAGATCTTAGAAGAAGAGTGATAGGAAAATTAAAATAGAGGGTAATCAGTTTTTGAGCTCGTAATTATTTGTTGGGGTACAGTTCCTATAGAAAGTTTCTTTTATTAGAAAAGTAGTAAATTAATATGATCCCAGGTTTATGATAGGTTTTAATTGGGGTGTATTTAATCATGTTATCCTTTTAGTTTTAAGTGTTTAGTACCTAATAATTATTCTGGTATCCTTTTGGTTTAGGATTTGAGAAAAATTATATGTGTTATTTACCGTAACGGACATTCGTAGACAACCTTCCATATAAAAATAGATAAGTAAAGTCCGAGACTGTACGGTCTGTTAATTACTTACTGTAATAATTTGGAAAGGACAAATTTTACAACGTGGCTCCAACAGGACTACACCCCGACGTTTCGGAGCGTCGAGACGAAGTATATTAAATAGTTCAAAACCTGAGACGTGCTATGGATTTTAGGGTAGAAAGGTCTCTTACACGATTTACCACACATTATAAGTTCTACAAGTTACAAAGAAATAAACCTTATATGCTCCAAATATGTATTTTTACTAGGACTATGGAAGGTATCATGGATCTCGGACCCTAAACCACTACGAACGGTTCCTACGAAAGACATAGACACTACCACTCTTAGGCCCAATACGTTGGTCATCAAGAGAGACCTCGTTCTCTCGACAACCAAGACACAAAACCAGTTTCTCTGTCTACATATGTTCCTACTACCCTAGCCAATTAAAGAATGATGACGAGGAATGTCTCTGCAACTCACTTTGACCCTTGACTCGTCGTATCTAAATATCGAAATGTTGCCAACCCAACAGGGAGGACCTAAAGTACACGAAGAACGAAAACCTTTACGTGGTTGACCCTCTTCCATACACGGTTCTAATGAGACTTAACCTAACCTAAAAATATCGCGAAAAATGAGAATGAGAAAAGGAGAGTTTACTCATTACTTAAAGTAATCGACAAGATTTTTAGTGAGCTCCGTACCCTTTTCCGTGGGTGGTCACGGGTAATAATACACCGACCCGACCACGACAAGGTGGCACCCTTATCCGGATAAGAGGACTGTACCACACTTCTGTAAACAAACTAGATGGGGGGGTTGGGGTGTCGAGAGAAGGTTAAGCTGAAGTGTCGTCGTCTTACCCGAGGACAGTGTTTTTGTTTACGAAAGAAGGGGCGAGGAATAAGATGTTGAAGAGTACCTTGTGGTCGTGTTCGAATTCGGAACGTTAACCATTTGGACGGTAGAACCATTGTTGGTTCCGACGGTCCTCGACAAATGACCAGGTTCATTCGTAACAGGTACGAAATCGAATTTTAAGATTAAAGTCCTTGTGTCACAACGTAGTGTTTTTAGACTTAATAAAAGTATTAATATTAAGTTTTAGTTTACTCATATTTCGTGAATCTGTGACTTCTAGATTCGTAAACTTCATACATTACGTATTTTTTTAGGTCACTGAATTACAAGTTGGATCTGGAAAGAGACCTTAGATTCTTTCTTAGATCTGGTGGGTCGGAACAAAATCCCTCTATAATCATATCCAAAAGGTACGACTCTACATTGTCTCTCACATTGTACGTGAGATCTTAGTCTTAAGGTCACGAGCATCAGGACCGTAACTTTGGATACCCGATACCTTAAACCCCGCACAATAAAATCAATCTTATTGATAGTCAGGATTTCCTTTAGTTGAGACTTATGAGTAGCCTTCCTGACTACGACTTCGGTTTCGAGGTGGACTACACTTCTCGGTCGAGTAATCTTTTCTTGGACTACGACCTTTCTAACTTCAGTCCTCTTTTTCCCCCACCGTTTCCTACTCTACCAGCTTACCGTAGTGGCTGAGTTACCTGTATTCAAACTCGTTTGAAACCCTCTGTCACTTCCTGTCTCTTCGTACAGCACGACGTAAAGTACCCCAGTGTTTCACAACCTATGCTGACTCACTGACTTGTTGTAGTCTGACGTGGAGATCAAAGGGTTGGATATTTTACCTGTAAGATCATCCTCGATGTAGTATTCTAATTTACTCCATTATAAACGATACGAGAATCTTGTTGTGATATGGGTATCATGAATAATGTATTTACAATTCATCTATTTCCGGTACGTAAAATTTAAAAGTGATCAGTATCTAAATTTCGTGAAAACATTTAAATTACCTATGTCTCTCGTTTGTCATCCATAAGTTATTTATTTACAACTCATTTATTCAAAATACTAAAGTAGATCCTGTAATTAAAATTTATTTATCAGTGTGTATATTAGATTCTACTTTGTTCTTATAGAAACGTTATAAGGTAAACATTGTTCTGTCTCTTTTATATAAACGGAATTAGTTTCTGTCGATTCTTTTCGTCCGTCCGACCACCTCCGAGATAGATTTTTCTGCAACTTTTATCCTATCCCCAACCTTTTTTTTTAGTTACTTATTGACACACCATGTACGGTACTAAGGGGGAACATTGAAAAGTTTATAAGTCATTTCAGTCAATTCAGTGTTGTAAAACGTACAATAACCAAAAACACCCTCTTACACTCCTCCGACCTCAGATACAAGTTATACCATAATGACGTTTTCCTTTCCGTTACTTTCCTCCAGTTTAAATAGGACTTTTACCAAAATCTAAGAGTGTATAACACTGTAATCTTAACCTCAAGTCTTGTGGATCTAGAAACTGTCCATTATTTTAGACTTCCTGTTCCTGTCGATTTTTGTACTTTGTTATTTAATAATTTCCATTCCTTACTGATCCTTTAATACCGTGTAGGTAAGATTCTTTTTTATATATACGAACGATTTTGTTGCTTTTAAAGAATATATAACAACGATTCATTTCCACCCTAATTTATGACGTGTGACTTATTGACGTGTTCTAAAATTTTTAAATTTCTTTTTTTGGATCTTTATATATAGGTATATAATAGTTAAAATAAATCTACCCTAAATCCTAAAACCAAGGACGTAAAAGGTTTAAAAGGAATTACTAGTAAACAAAGTAGCACCACTTTTACTTGAACCAGAAAGTTGCGAGAGTACGAAGACACTTTTGTGATCCCTCAACGAACCAAAATTTTCACAAATAGGAAACTTTTAGGTGGTTTCTCCCTTTGATCTTTTCACGTACTTCAACTTGATGATTGTTGAAGTTCATTAATTTTTTTCTCTTTATTTTGTGACCACTATCCTCTGGTCCCTTTTATTGATGTCTAATACATACACGAAGACCTTCGATTACAGTCGTTCTTTCCCTTTTTGTTAATCGTTAAATAATAGCTTTCTTAAAACTCGAGACATCCCTTGGAATTTGTGGACCATTCAAAGAATTTGTCAAGACACGTAACCTGGGAGAACATTTCCTAGTCTTCAGTCTTAGAGATCAACCTTCGGGTCCCAAAAATGGAGAGTCGATTCATTGAACCTGTCAGTAAATTTAACTCTGAATCACTCTGACTGATTTAGTTTCTCGTTGAAGGACCAAAGCCGTCACAACAATTTTTCTAGTTTCTCTGCTTCATATACTCCCACAATTCCCTTGGTAGCTACGGTCCGTTTATGTCTAAAGAGAAATGAGTTTTTGCTAACTTTTATTGGTGTGTTCAAATGGGGTTTTATATAGGATTGTAGTTCAGTTTAGTTGGTTTGGTTGCTATGATTTAAAAAGTACACGATCTTTGACAGAATGTACGAAAATTACAAATAATAGATTTAAAGGAAATCTTTGTTTGTTTGGAACTATAAATCACTAAGATAACCTTCGTTTTCTTCATTATTGTATTCCTTTTCGTGACTTTAATTTTTATCCCGACACAGAGGAGACACATATTATAGAAGACTTAGTTCAGTCCGACGGGATACGGGTCATCCTTCTTCTTTCCGTTAGATGGATTAATACATATAGTCGTTTACTTTCACTGAAACTTTAAGACGGAAAATAAAAGGAACTCTTTAGTCGGATCTTTTTTAAAGAAAAAAAATATAAAAGTCTAGCTTTCCTCTCCTAATTTAAACCCTAATGAAATCGTAATTTGAGTAATCGAAACGGTTCCATTTATAGATCTGTTGTTAGTTTCAATCTTAAAGAAAGACCTCGAGAGTGGATGTGTGTACGTTCAGTTCAAACAATCGTTGTCTCTTAATTGTCCTACCGATTCCCAAACTTTCCCCAGACTACCCTACTCTTTACCTCTTGTCAGAGGTACCGTTTGTGGGACTCAAACCCCGGTGTGTAGACACGACAAGTCACATAAATCGCTCGGTTTAGAACCAATGAGTGGTAATCCCAATGAGACCAAACAACTAGATTTGGTCAACGAACCAAGACGAAAAGTTTTTTTAGAATAGAAAAGTTCTTTGTAATGATACGTTTCTCTGAGAGGGGGATGGAAACTCTATGAAGTATAAAAAAGACGCTGCCCGTCATGGAGGACACTACAATCAGATCTGAAGGAGATAAAAGGAACTAGTGGGGACAATGAAAGTCTATAGACTTAGAAACAAGATTAAACTCATAAATATTGTCTTAATTAAGATATAGACTTACAGGAGCAGTCGACTGTTTTGATAAGTAGGACCGATCACTGGGTCTTTTTGTTTTTATCCTAAATGAAGTCCTGGTTATGTCTTCGGAGAGCATCCCGTACTCTACGTTTAATTGTAGCAGAAGTGTAGGACTGTGTGTCTGTTTATCGATTCCCACTCCTAGGTGTCCCAGAAATGTGTGTAGAGCTTTTTTATTTTTTCTTTGGTTAGAGGTGCAACGGGTTTGTTTGATCTTTGTTGTGTCGACAATTAAAGTCACAATAGTTCTATTACCTAATGTAAAGAATTTCCTTTATTTTCTAGATTTCCTGTGTACCTAAACAATCTAGAATTCAAGTAGTCCTGGGAAACCGGAAACACATTGACCTTACCTTCGTTGAAGGTGTGATAAACACAAATTTTGTTTGTTCTTTTAACGTCTCTCGGGCACGTCGACCTAGGTACCGGTTCGACAGTCGGACACCAACACACTGTCTAAATTAAATCGGAAAGTAGTTTCCCTCAAGGTGATCTGTTGGAGAGTTTACAAACTCAAAGTCTTTCGTTCTGATCGAGATGAATACCTTTTCCTTTACTAATTCATTTCTTATTCGGTAGAATACGACTGGGAAATTGGAAAAGAGACAGAAATTCGCGTGTCAAGGCACTCTTACCTTTTTGTGGTCGATTGAGTTTCAATTCTTGATATGTCGACCCGTTTGAGTCTAATTCAACTTAAATCTTTGCCAAGGGAACCATTGTTTTTACCTGTCTCTAGAGCGTTCTTTAGTCGGTCCTCAGTGAGAAATTTACAGGATCAGGTAAAGTCACTTTATTTCGTCCAATTTAAACAACAACCGTTTATCCTACTAATTAGTATTATAAGTTGTGTTAAAAGACACAATCAAAAAATATCAATCTTTTTAGTCCTATAAGATAAAGCACGAATCAGCGAGTCGACACAGGCTGAGAAACTCTGGGGTACCTGACGTCGGACGGTCCGAGGAGACAGATACCCCTAAGAGGTCCGTTCTTATGACCTCAGCTAACGGTACGGGAGGAGGTCCCCTAGAAGGGTTGGGTCCCTGACTTAGGTCCAGAGGATGTAAAGTCCACCTAAGAAATAACAGACTCGGTGGTCCTTCAGGATGTCAATCTTTTAGTCCTACAAGATAAAATAATTGAGTATTTAAGTAATCCTTTTAGTTCCTTGACTTCTCTAAATATCCTAGACACTACCTTCCATATGAAAGTTTAACTTAAATTTAGAAGAGTCAGAATAAAAAAATTCCATTAAACTGGTGTATATGGAGAATCATACAGTTTTAAGTGAGTAAAAACAAATCGTTTACTTTTTTATTTTCGCCGACGAAGAAGCGGATTGTGACCATGAACGTTTCTTCATCTTTTATAGGTTCTTCTAGATTTAGTTTAATTTAATGTACAGAGTGAATCAAAAGATCTTTGTGAACTTTTTATTATTTATAGTAATTTTTATGTAGTATTGGTCCCTTTAATTACAGAAACTCGATTGACGGACCTAAAAATCTAATTAAAAGTACTTCAGACACTACTTTCGACGGTAGTCGACTTTGAGACTGTGATAAAATCATGACATTGTCAGTGTGTTTATTTGATTGTCCAGTTTACACTCTCCATACACCCATACACACACACATGTATTTGTGTATATGATGACGACGATGATTCAGTGAAGTCAGCACAGACTGAGACACGTTGGGGTATCTAACGTCGGGTGGTCCGACGGGACAGGGACCCTAAGAGGTTCGTTCTTGTGACCTCACCCGACGGTAAAGGAAGAGGTCACATACTTTCACTTTGCACTTTCACTTCAACGAGTCAACACAGGTTGAGAACCGCTGGGGTACCTGACGTCGGATGGTCCGAGGAGGCGGGTACCCTAAAAGGTCCGTTCTCATGGCCTCACCCCACGGTAACGTAAGAGGTTATTTGTGTATATGTACTTATATTTATGAATTGTTGTACTTAGTATATGCAAATTATGTAAAAAGGGTATTACTATCAGTCGAGTAAGAAAATAAAGGAAAGAATTGGCAACCAACTTTGACTTGTACGCCTCATTTGCAAACGACAAAAAACTGGATTCAGTCTTCCATTTGTTAAACAGACGGTATACCCTTTGGGACCCAACTCTTCTAGGGGACCTCTTCCTTTACCGTTGGGTGAAGTCATAAGAACGGACCTCTTAAGGTTCCTGTCTCCTCGGACTACCCGATGTCAAGTATCCCATCGTTTCTCAGTCTGTACTGATTTACTGATTGTGTGTGTGTGTGTGTAGGTAGGACAAAAGAAAATCATAGTCGTACATTTAAAGGAAGACTCCTGAATGAAGGAAGACATATTTCTCGTCACAACCACCCAGACTATTAATTTTCCCAGGATGAGAAGACACCAGTTCCTGTACACTGGGGTCGGGTAATTTTAGAAGGGAGGTCTTGAGACTTAGCACGTCCTCTCTACGGTTTTAGAGTGTCCCGTCAGGTAATCGAGGGTTGTGGTTCTGGCAAGGACAAAGGGTGACCGGACTCGACGAGATTCAGGTAAGAACAAGAAACGGTCGGACAGGGAAGTAAGAAGGAAGACAAGGGAAGAGACCTATGTAAACAAATGGTCCCTTCCAAAGAAGACGAACGTTAATTTCTTTTGATTTTACTTTATTATGAATTTCATCGTGAATGTTATTCCCTGATGATAAAGGAGTTGAATGGAAACAAACCTTAACTTAGTAGAATTTCCTCTTGGAGAGGATATCAGTTAATATCCAAATTATGTGAGTACATAATGATTACTTCAGAGTGCAGTATAATGAGATATTTTTTATGTAGTCTGTAGTGTGTGCGACTCTTACTCTCTGTTTATGGAAGAACCGAAAGGTTCCACTATTTAAGTCATTTTAAAAGTAGAGATTAAAAGATGATTCGTATTAGGTAAAATTAGTAGGGAGAGGATTAGTGGTCTCGTTGACCCCGGTTTTTTACAAATATAAGTGTGAACGAAAGTCACGACTGTGACAGTGTTTGATATTAAAAAAGAGATATCCTCCACGGTCTAACGTGACCTTCAACACAATGTCTGTTGGCTGGTCCACAGAAATTCGATAACGACCGGGGTATAGTGGAAGGAAGAAAGACGGTAAAAGTAGAATTTTGTAAACGATATAATTTTGGTTAAGTATATAAAAATTAACATCTTTATTGTAGACGTGTGACTTGTTAAGTTATGATTATCATTGAAATTTGTGATGGTAAATTTTTGGTAAATGGGGTATATACGATTACCCATCGAGTCGACCACTTCTTAGGCGGACCTTACGTCCTCTGTGACCAAACTAAGGACCCAACCCTCAAGGGAACCTCTTCCTTATCCGAAGGGTGAGGATAAGAACCCGAAGGGACCACCGAGTCTTCCATTTCTTAGAAGGATCTTACGTTCTCTGGACCCAAACTAGGGTCCCAACCCTTCTAGGAGACCTCCTCCCGTACCGTTGGGTGAGGTCATAAGAACGGATCTCTTAGGGGTACCTGTCTCCTTGGACCGACCGATGTCAGGTACCCCAGTCTCTCAGTCTGCACTGATTCGTGCCGTGTGTACGATTATTACCGAAAATTAAAAAGGATGATAATAATAGTACTAGTTTACCTTTCCGGATAGTATTCTTCATAAATTGTGAAAGAGAGTAAGTTATAAGGATAATTTGGATCTTCTCTACCACCCCTCCCCACTAGAACTCCTCTTGATTGGTCGACTATTCTCTCGACCTGGAAAGTCAAAGTGAAGGAACTGGTGACCCCTCTAGTTCTTCTTAGACTCAAACTTAGTTATAGATTATCAGTTACTGAATTAGTTAGTACAGATACATCACTTCGAAAATATCTTTGGGGTTTCCTACCCCAAACCTCTTGAAGACTCAGCCACTCGTGTACCTCTAGACTCCCTCTAACCATGAGAAAGGGATATGGGACGAAATTCATAGACAAGGTAGACCGACAAAGACTCAATATAGGAAAATATGATTTGGGTACTAGATCACTCGTTTTACAAAGAGACTCAAGACACTCGACGAGATCGTTTAATCAGTTAGGGTTCTTCCCTACTACCCTTGGGTACTAAATATCGGTCACCTAGTCTTCCTGTCCATTGTTGGACCTGAACGTCGACCACAGACTTTAAGTTTCTCACCCACCAACCTTGGAGGTTACATTTTACCCAACCAGTCTTCGTGTCCGTTATTAGATCTGAATGCCAGTCGTAGACTACACCCTACACCCCCGACGGAAAATCCAGACTCGAGAATTGGACACTCTAGACTACGTCAGAGGTCCGTCTATCACAATCTTGACCCAATTTAAATCCTGTGAGTCGACCACTTCTTCGTTCCTCTATCTACTCAGGGTCCGACTCGTCGACCTCAAGGAGGGGACACCTGTCTCTGAGGTTTTATCCTCCCTCCTCTTCGACTTAGGAGGGTCTATTCTCTAGTTTCTGTTGTGTAAGGAATAAGAACTTCAGTTCTTCTAGAAGGGTTGGTGTGTACGCGTATTTCAGAGGAACCTGTAGTTTTCCTCCCCCACAGTGGGGTATCGTCCACTGCAGTTGGAGGGGTATCCGGAGAAACGACCTTACACAGAACCGATTCTCTATACACACGTGTGGATCCTCTTGGGGCTCTATGTGGTTTGTGTCTGAGTCCTGGTTCGTTTGGTTCTACTAACCGGTCTCCTTTGGTCCTTCTTTACGGGGTATCTTCACTAATTTGATGGCACTCCCGTGCTAAGAGGGAGACTGGGACGAGCACACACAGAGGTGTTCATGACATGAGAAAAAAAGAGAATTATTTGTGAAATGAATAAAATGATGAAAGACAAAGAAACACCTTTAAGTCTCGGTCCCGGAACAGTAACAGATAGACAGGAGTTTCAGATCACCGATCATAAAGCTCGAGTGTGACGGAGTCCGACTGAAGTCAGAGGCCGACCCTTGACTTTATGACGAAGTTCGGTGTCTTCCAGTTCCGGTGGGCTCTAGTCACAACGTCTTTTAAAGAACCGCACCCCCTTTTGGCGTTGTGTAAACCACTGGTCTTCACAGTCTTTACTTCACAAGACACACTCGTCATTTCTTCTGTGCATTCTCTCTCTTTGCGCCGTTTGTCAAAAGGGTAACTCTTACGATCTATTGTAAACACAGTCTTTAGTGTCACCTTTGACGGTGGTTGACTCCCTTGGAGACAAAATTCTTTCAAAACATGGCGACAGTAATCCCTGTAATTTCTCAAAACCCCCTAGTACCACAATGAAGGACAGGTGACATGGGGAGGGGAAGAGACTGTTCACCAGGTGAAGGACTAGTCGAGCAACATTTCTCGTAGCAATACTTCAGTTCGAACCGGGACAACCCGTCAAGAGAAGAACCAGAGAGACCTAAAGGGAGTAGAGGGAGAGGACCGTGAGTCGGAACTCCTTTCATTCTCGGAAAGACCAAGTTAACGTCCATGATTAGAATTCAGGTAAAATTTTCGTAGGAGAGACGTAGAGACACCGTGGACCCGGTCGACAAGGGGTAGCGATGGTAGTGTCCGTCTCAGGAGTCTAGGTTAAAGTTGAATGTGAAGAGGTAAAGATACCAGACGTAACTTAAGTCTAGGGGGCAAACCAGGGCAAAGTACCGAAGGAAGACGGAACAGGTAAATATCGTAAGTAGGGATGAAATACGACATAAAGTTGGGACTAAGTTGGACTAAAGTAGTAAAGGACCTTGGTAGGAGAACGAAGGACCCAGGGGTAGGGTGCGAAGGAAAGTCGATTGACCAAGTAATACTTTATCCGGGTTCTCCATTATCACTTACAAACATATCTTGTCATAGTCATTCATTCCGTTGTGTCTACTAGTCCCTCTTCGACAAGTGCAATCGCACCTTCTCATTTCTATTTTGCGTCGGAACTTTCCGTTGTCCTGTTTTACATTATTGCACTGCACACACCCTCTATGCAATTTCAGTAAGTCTAGTGTAAGAAACAGACATCGAAAGATGTCAAAAGTTAAAAGATAATTTCACGATTGTCCGATTTACTGACGATTTACTGATCTCTCCTTCCCCTTAACAGTAAACATCGGGTTTAAAAGGTTTGTGAAACTTTAGGACGTCTAATTAATTGGTGTTCGGTCATTGTTTCATTTTTATTATTGAGTGTAAATGAATTTACTTAAAGTGTAAAAAGACCGTCATGTCTAGTAACGATAGTATTGAGTTGAATTATCATGTGAATTAGATAGGTTTAATCCTGTACATTGAATCCTTCCTTTGATGGAAAAGTAATTGAAAGCAAGATACGTGGTCTCTAGTATGACACACTAACCTATTTTTTTCTTTTTATTTTTATCTTTCCGTCAATTTCTCTTTTGGAAGTTGATGTCTTGTGGTTTGTCTGAAGTTTTTAACTCCCTTCATCAAGATGAACTACTAGATTGTTCATTCAAAGTAAAAGGAGTTTGAAGAGTATTACGATAATGTGACAGAGCATAACGTATAACAGACACCATTCACCTAATTTTGTACCTTTCCCTAAAGAATCTGTTCTATGAACTTTTGACCTAACTATTCCCTTCCAAGGTTTTATTAATTTTTAAAGTTGTCTCAATTTATTTATCGAAATTTATCGTAAACTTCTTTTTGTTTATTTGTTTTCACAATCGGATCTAGTACTCTTATATTTCAAACTCAACACATGGTAAATCCTTCAGTATCTGAAGGTCAATTCATAAGATGTGATAAAACTATGATTTGGTATAGATTTAAACAGTATCCCGTTCTTCATCCGAAGAGACTATCGAGTCAGCCAATTAGGTGGACGTTACGTCATCTGGGGCCAAGCCAAGGACCCAACCCGTCTAGGAGACCTTTTTCCTTTCCGATGGGTGAGGTCATAAGACCGGATCTCTTAAAGTACCTGACAAAGTAGGTACCCCAGTGTTTCTCAGCCTGTGTTGATTCGCCAAAAGTTTAATTTTTTTTTGTTTACTAAACACCTTAAGTTTTATATATACTAGTAATATCTTGACGTTAGATACTATTAATAAAGGTCACTAGTAATAAAGAGGAAAGTATTGTTATATGCTCATATAGATTTTTAAGTTTTCTTTAGTAAAATAAGAGACTGGATTGACAATTCAGAATACAAGTAAACAACCCGTGAGACTGTAAACTTAACGGAGAAGGAATGGTGAATAGTTCAGTAGAGTCTTCGACCAGATCTTTACAACCAAATCGAAAATTTTTCGAGTCTACTCACACGACACCTTTCAGGTTAAACCAAAACCCACCCAAAGTCGATTCGACCCGTTACCACTCCCACCCCACCCTTTACCATAAAGTTTCCTTTGGGGGTAACTATGTATCTTACTACACCCTCGGGGGGGAGTTGTGGTCGAACTACGTTAGGTCTTAAAACAGATGACTCACCGAGACAGGGACTTTTTCCCAGGACCTTCCTTCCTCAGTGGTTGTCGGGTCACCGAAGTTGTAAACGTCCAAGACTTTTTTTGTTAGAGTGAGACGTTAATATAGGGGGGGAAGGGACCGGGAACTATAAAATGAACCAAAATAATCATTGGGTGTTGTGAACGTCGAGTATTGAAAAGTGTCACAAGTTCAGTACAAGTCTTATGTGTACTAGTTTTACTTAAGGTTATTTTTTACAATTCTGTCCCTTCTATAGTAATCCTTGTAAAATACTTTCCCCGCTGATTCCGAGTCTTACTAAATTCATTTGACGGGTTCCAGTGGACTACCACCCACTGTGAGTCTTACTGGGTGATCGGGAGATTAATGTACGAAGTGAAAGAACCTCAGTGAGAGAGCAAGAAAAAAAAAGGGGTTTTACTTTCGATTCAGGGTCCTATTATGATGTCAGGAGATGAGTTGTCTTCTCTGTTCGACACTTTCTTCTATACGGATAGAATCCTCCTGGTTTTCGTCCGTTGTCGTAATCCCTCAGGGGTCGCGGAAGGTGTCTTCTTTCGATAAGTGACATACTTACTAGAATTAATTTACACTTACGTGTCGGTGACTTACGACACCCCTTTGTGTGGTAGGAATGACCGACGAAAGGGGTATGAGGAGTCATCGTTATGGAAGGTTAAGTTAATTCTATTGAGTACCGCACTAATCAAAGTAATATACCCTCTGTGGACCCTGACAGGATTGCAGTTTAGGACGCCGGAACGTCAGAGACATTCTATCTGTGTAAGAAGAGGACACACAACAGAGAAAGGCACCTGTGTTCTTCTTCATTCAGAACACCACTGTATTGGAATCCTGAAGATTTATGGTGACTCTCTATCCGTCGATCCTTCGACGCAAAAAACCTGACCAGACTTCCAATTGTATTAGAGTTTCGTTTCTTCAGAGGTTTGAATAGGAGAAATTGTCCGACTACCACTTGTTGACTACTCCGAAGATACCCCGGTCACCTCTACAGTGTTGACTCGTGGGAAACCCTAGTCGCCCCTGGTTCTCCAATCTAAGACTTAAGTCGTATCAGAGGAATCCTTTGTCCCTCACCTTTCTGGACCCGTGTAGGGTACCCTTGTCCAGTTTCCCCAGTAAACGGGTACAAACGGTTACCCTCTGTATGTGATGATTCTAGGACTCTATCTTAGTTGTTCCGTAGTCTCGGTCTGGATACTCGGTCTGGAGGTTCATTTGAGATGAGTGTAATTTAATAGTGGTCTGTCTAACATTCATCTTTCTCTTGGTGACCATGTACTCTACCTCACAAGGTATGAACTAAAACCAGATAGTTTCGGACTCACTGATAAGTAATTAAACTAAAAAGTATAAGAAAGTTACAGATAAGTATTTGTTGGTAATATACTAGTTTATATATATCAAAAAATTCAACGAGACAAAGATCTATTTTTTACAAATATACTTGTTTTTGTAATAAATAGAGATCTCGTCACCAAGAGTTGGACCTGTAGTGAGAGGGACGGGCTCTCCTGTAAACCGTTACATCCCTCTATAAAAACGAACAGTGTTGTCCCCTCTCGAACGGTGGTCGTAGATGACCCATTTGCGGGTCCGGCAGTGATTTGCACCAGTGTTGCGTATCCTGTCGAGGGTTGTTGTTTCTTTAGGGGTTGGGTTTTACTATCATCACGACTCGAGTTCTTGGGAACGGAACTTCTTTTTGTTCGTTTTGTTTGACGGACCATTTTATTTGTTTGTAAGGATCCTTTTCTCATGGGTTAGTAAGTAGTATATTTCACCCGGAAGGTCTAATGTATACTTAGTGACTTCGAGATTCGTAGGCGGGACTATGACTGTCTGTCTTTCGATCTCAAGACATTATTCCTGTGTAAAAGTCTCGAGAGTAAAACAAATGGTTGGGATTCCGTCTTTATGAAAATTGTCATTTGTTTTAGTTTAGAAAAATTGGAAATCTTGCATGGTTAAAAATGAGAGAGGGAGTCGAGTGAATTAATTTAGTAATAAATGTAAAGGAAAGGATAAAACCCAACGAGAAAGATTCTTGAAATTTTGTTTAGTACTCACCATGTGCTATTTTTATCTCGTCATTATGAAAAAATTTTTGTGTTGACATCCGTGTAGTAGTTGACCCCAGAATTAACTCCGTTAATACCTGAAAGAAATTTTTTCCTCTTATAAGATCGTTATCATTGAGAGATTTAGGAGATAGTTGTACAAAATTTTATTACTACCATCATTAAGGTTATAAGATTTATTGAATCATCATAAAATTGACGAAGTTTGGAGAAGGTTATACAAAATTTTATTACTAGTTTCGTTAATTTTTTATTACTACATTCATTTTTTCCTATAAATACTCGATTATGAGACAAGGTAAATTCTGAAACGGGTAGTGGGATCCAATCTAATGGTACGGTCTCGTTAAAAAAAAAAAAATTCATAACTTCTCTTCTACTTTTCGTTTGTAGTTGTAAGTCTATGGATGTCTCCATTTAGACACCTAAAGAAGAACTAAAAAAGAGGAGTGACAAGCAGAGAAGAAGGTTTTAAGTGACCCTAGGGCAAATTTTTGGAAAGGAGCCTTCGAGTAACATAACAATGAACTCACCGTTCTATAAAATTTTATAGTTAAGGGAATTCGGAGAAGGAGGACTTCGAAGTGGTCCGGCTTGTTTAAAAAGAAGAGACCATTTTTCCCTTTACGAGTACGATGTAATTGTATTGAGTTGTCTTTCCTTTTCTTTTGGCTGTTTAATGGCGAAGGACACTCATTGATGGTCGACAAGTCTACGTGAAAACACGTACATAAGAGGGATTAGTGGACGAAATTTCGTTCTGTTTTTTCGTGTTTTACTGAGACCTACAATTTCTCTTAACGAGTGTTTATTTATTTGGCATCCTAGAATTTGAGTGGGACCCTTGGTTCAACTTGGACTTAGTTTCTCGATTAAATGACATCCGACGGTATAGACAATCACTTTGTCGGTAGGTTTGAAGTAGTAACACCGATCTAAGGTTTCCACTTGACGTTATTAGAAAAAAACCAAAAGGGACCACCGAGTCTACCACTTCTTAGACGGACGTTACGTCCTCTGGGTCCAGACTAGGGACCCACCCCTTCTAGGGAACCTCTTCCTTTGTCGTCGGACGATCTAGAGTTTTCACTTGACATTATTATCTGGACAAATTTAGTCAATGAGTAATGTAGTCACCAGAAAGGTGAATCCGTGTTCCCTTTTATAATCTTAAGGTAAATATAGTCAGTAGATTTATTTCTTTAACACGAAATGATTATAAATTCACCTCTCACTTTTTCAACCGAATTTCGAGTTGTAAGTCTCTTGCTTCTAGTACCGTAGACCAGGGTAGTGAAGTACCCTTTATCTACCCCTTTGTCACCTTTGTCACAGTCTGAAATAAAAACCCCCCCGAGGTTTTAGTGACGTCTACCACTGACGTCGGTACTTTAATTTTCTGTGAATGAGGAACCTTCTCTTCAATACTGGTTGGATCTATCGTATAAGTTTTCGTCTCTGTAATGAAACGACTGATTCCAGGCAGATCAGTTCCGATACCAAAAAGGTCACCAGTACATACCTACACTCTCAACCTGACACTTCTCTCGACTCACGACTTCTTAACTACGAAAACTTGACACCACAACCTCTTGTGAGAACTCTCAGGGAACCTGACTTTCCTCTAGATTGACCAGGTAAGACTTCCTCTAGTCGGGACCCTAAAGAAACCTTCCTTACTACGATTTCGACTTTGAGGTCATGAAACCAGTGGAGTACGCTTCCCAACTGAGTAACCTTTTCTGAGACTACGACCCTCCCTAACCCCCGACTTCCTCTTCCCCTTCTGTCTCCTACTCTACCGACCTACCGTAGTGCCTGAGCTACCTGCATTCAGACTCACTTGAGACCCTCAACCACTACCTGTCCCTCCGGACCACACGACGCTAAGTACCCCAGCGTTTCTCAGCCTGTACTGACTCGCTGACTTGACTGACTTATAAATTTATTACGTAACTGTACCTGTGGAAGTAAGAGATACAGTATGCCAATGCTTGTCAGTTGGTTAATTAAGGGATTAGAATCTAGAAATGAGGGAAAGAGCCTACGTTACATTTGAGCGTGAAGGGGGGATTTTGGGTGAGGTCACGGGAAGGACAAAATAAAAAGAGGTGCCGTGAATGACAGTACACTGACAACATGTCAAGTGAATAAATAAAACGAATACTAGAAGGTAGAAGGTGATCTAAGATACGGTGTCCTCACACCCTCAAAACAAACGAAACAAGTGACACATAAGTCACTAGTCTTGACACGGACGAAGGTCTTCTAAGAGTCATATATTGACAAATTATTTTCTTAACTCCCTGAATATATGGAATACGATTTGTTACTTGAACAGGGGATACATATGACATAAAACTTTATAATCGATGACCGTTCCTGACATATCAAATATTTATTTGTGTCTTATACCCTTACGTAAGTTTAAAAAATGACTTCACACACTCTATTCGTCAACCTCCGGTGCCCTGATCACTGATTAACTAATTTGTAATCTTTCTATCAAGATTTTTATTCACAACACACTCTGTCAGTAAGTCTAAGGAATTCTCAAACAAAGAAGTAGATGTCCTACCTGGAGGAATTACCCCCACGAGTAGTCAAACCATCCACGATTTCCTTGGCAACGAACAGATCCTTCGTTAGACCGTAGATTTTCTACCAACTTCCTTATAAAGGTAACTTCTGACTAGAAGTACTGGTGACTCTGTGTTCGAACTTGGTTGAGAGGGTCCTCTGTTCAAGACTCGTACACCGTAATACCTCATCGACGGGTGAGAATCCAGTCCCTCAGTCAAAGTGTCTGTGAACAACCCCCGTAGAAACGTGTCTCTCGTCATACGATTCGTGACCCCTGTGTGTGTTCTTCGGGTTGGTCTTCCCGTTAAAGACACGTTTTCCGAGAGTTATAAGACACTCAAAACTTGACATTCTTTCTTTTTATTCCAACGAGAACCACAAGTGCAGAATCGACCTTCGTCTTGACTCCTATATCCATCTTTGCCCTGTTACTGTTCTCCTCTCCTGGTCACTCAATTGTGTTACTCAACGCCCAAAACACCCTCAAAAACGAGGTCTCGGAAGAGAAGAGAAAGATCTCGAGTTGTGGGAATTACCACGTCCGGGTCCGACCGACGGTACCACGGTGGTTGAACGGTGGGTCTTCAGTCACCAGGGTGCATAGGTCCACCGAAAACGAGTCGAAGGAAGTCCAGAAATGAGTTTGCAGCGAAGGAGTGTTTCGGAAGAGACTGTAAGTAGACTTTGATACCGAAAGAGGGGATTTGTGAAACCTACGAGGAGGGAACGGTACAAAGCCACCACCACCACCCCTTTCAGTCCAGTAATTCTACTACCTATTCTGTGAGTAGAACGGGACTCTTCGGTGAAGACGTTCGTGTCAAGAATAAGACATTACTTCCGTCGTTGGGAGTTCCTTCGAGGGTGAATTGGTCGAACAAGGTTTCTGTTCTGAGAGGACCACGAGGTCCCCAATTCTTAGGAGGAAGGTTACGTCCTCCGTACCCAAGGTAGAGACCAGTCCTTTGATTCTAGGGTGTACGGGACCGTGTTGATTCAGGTGCGTGGTGTTGATGGCTCGGTCGTACGACGCTGATTATGGACTGTGTCGGTTTTTATTTGTTTATAAATTTTTATGTATATGTTGACCTTTTCTTGTTTTTGGCTTTTGGTTTGTTCGTCTGTTTGTTTGTTGTTCTTCTGTGCCGTGATTTATCTATGGTGAACGAATAAACTATTCGGAGTATCCTGAAGGGACCATCGAGTCTACCATTTTTTAGACGGACGTTACGTCCTCTGGGTCCAAGTCAGGGACCCAACCCTCCTAGGGGACCTCTTATCTTACCGTTGGGTGAGGTCACAAGAACGGACCTCTTAAGGTGCCTGTCTCCTAGGACCGCCCGATAGCCGGTACTCCAACGTTTCTCAACCTATGTTGACTCGTTGATTGTGAAAGTAATAATTAATAATAAATTAGACATTCTTCGGAAGAAAAAAAATGTCTGAGATCGAGGAGTACATGGAGATGGGACAGTACGTCTCTAAACCTCTCTGTCCATATTTCTCTATGACGAGTAAGGGACGACTTCATACCTCTGGGTCCTTCCTAGAAAGTTTTTGATACTCCTTTTGTCGTTCTACGATATTTTTATTGTTGACTCCTCCATTCGACATAACAATAAGACGTTAACCAATTCTTCCGTAGGTTCCTAAGCTGTCTCGTCTTCGGGAAAACTACGTACCAGTACCCTATCTATCTTTAAGGTGACATTCAGAAAGTAAGATTTCTCTCAATTGGAAGATTCATTGAGAAAACGTAGACAATCTACTCGTCCATGTAATATCGTATACTTCTTAAAAGTTTAAGTTGAAAAAGGAATGTATTATAATACTCTTTGAGACGGAAACTCGGTGGACTACAGGACTCCATTCTAATACAAAGATAAAGTTATCGACCTTCATCATAAAGTGTTGGGAAAACCTAGTACTTGGATAAACTCTGAGATTGTCTTTGACCTGAGTGAGTGACTCCTTTACATTCCTGAGTCTTTGACACACACACACCAGTCCCCAGTGTTTAGAGACTTCAGGTAGACCCCCTGGGAGAATAAACAAGTACAATGGGATTTAGGGGTTGAAGATTAAAATCTTCTATCCTTACAATAGAGTATTGTTTCGTAAATCATTAAAACTCGTTGAGTATTCACTGAAGGAGAGAAAGATCATCAACGTAGAGCAGAGAGGAGATAAGGAGAAATCCGCGGTGTCAAGAACTAGGACCTCAGGGAGGGTGAGGGGTTGAAGACGTTATTCTCTTACTGAGTAAAGAGAGGAACGATTCGACAAGTAACGTCGAGGGAACTTGTATCCGTTTTTGTTCCGTGTCGACCCGTAGTACCCCCCCTCCGGTCTGTCTGTGTTGGACGCCACTGACATTTCCTCCCCTTTAGGTCGTCGTACCTCAAGTCACAGGGTGCGCGACCGTGACAGCCCCTGGAGACGACCCGACACGGGAGGAACTAAAGTCTGGTTCAGACGACAAAGTCGTAAGGCACTATGAGATGCGGTAAACTTTTTAAAGGATAAGACGAATTCAAGTCTGTACACAACCGTTAGTTTCTTGGATTAAACCAGTGACCCTTTTTTACCCATTATTTCTCTTTAGTTAGTCGACCGATGTGGTGTTCCTTAGTGTCAGTTCAAGTGATCATTTCTTTAAACCATGGTCAATTACTAGTCTTAATTAATTAATGATACGAGTTCCATAACGACCCGAAGTACTCTTTATACATTGTGGGAAGAATCGGAGCTCTTCGAACATGGACTATCTCCTCAAGTGATCTCAAAAATTTCCTCTGACCCTTTCGAAATGTCATTCCTGTCTGTATTCCCTCTGAAACTTATCCACCCTCAGTTTATCTGGCCCCTTCTCATTTCCTGTGAGATCCTTTCCCCTTACTTCGTATCTCTTCAGTATTCTATGTCACCAATTTTGGTCCTTAGACCTTAGTCAAATCTAAGTTTAGGACTCAGACGGTGAAGGATTGACATATAGGAAGTCTGTTTCAGTAGGAGAGACCCGGAGTCAAAAGAGTAGACCTTTTGTCTTTATCGTGTCATCTATGGGGTATCACAAAAACACTCCTGTTTACTCTACTGTGAGAACTTTCAAAGTTGTGTATTGGACTGTGTATAAATGGTATCAATGATCAATAGTGTTTTCGATTCTCCGTCCGGTGATTTGTTGTAAATTCTTTTTCCTCCTCCAGGTCGGATAGATGTCAGTCTCCGACTCACCCTCTCCTTTCCATCTTTGTTAAATTTTGTCTTCAGCCCCGGTTAAGTACCTTCCGAAACTTTCGGTTCTATTACTTTCAAAGGTAACATAGTAGTTTCAATACCTTTTGGTGACTTCCTAAAAACTCACTGTTAATTTTATCACGGAAACCTTCTAAGTAAAATATTAATGTGCATCCGATCTAAACC
The DNA here is from genome assembly GCA_006410555.1 of Capra ibex. Lineage (NCBI taxonomy): Eukaryota > Metazoa > Chordata > Mammalia > Artiodactyla > Bovidae > Capra > Capra ibex. The sequence continues at coordinate 19,952,812 of SJYO01016970.1, read as the reverse complement.
CCCTTATACTAAGTCTCCATTAGTCGTAACTAAGTCTATAATTGTACCTCACCACCTCCCGTCTTTCCAGCCGTAGTCTTTGAATTGACATCTGAAGTACCTATTTTTTCACTTTCACTTTCAGTGAGTCAGTACAGGCTGAGAAACGTTGGGGTACCCGACATGTCAGATACCTTAAGAGGTCCGGTCGTATGACCTCACCCATCGGAAAAGGAAGAGGTTCCCTAGAAGGGTTAACTCCTTAACTTGGGTCCAGAGAGCGTAAAGCCCGTTTTACTTCTAGACCGTTAATTTCCCTTTTACTTACTCTCGATTTTAAATAGTTCTCCTGATCCACGACCCACGTCTAGATTTATATCACAGAATAAATTTTTTAAGTTGTTGCGACACTCCATAATGACTGAAGATAGTGGTGAGCCAAAATGTCTCCTTCTATGGACCCAGGACTCTTCAATTCGTTAACCAGGTTCCAGGGTTTGTTCATTCATTGTGTCTACCCTAAATTAGGATCCGTCGGGTCAGGTCTCGACTACGAGAATCGGTCTTCTCTCCAGGTTTCCCCGATTCCGAAGACTTAAACCGGTGGCTTCTCTACCTATTATACTGACTCCCTGTTTCCGACCGTTCTTCTCTTCTGAAGAAAAGGATGGTGACGAATAAATCTTTACAGTTCTTCTATCTTTTTGTCCGTAAAAAGTCATGGTACCAATATAATTATGTACACGGACCTTGAGTCCCTTCTCAGTCCTGACCCCTATAATTCGACTTTCAGTAACTTTCTCAATGTTGCCTCTCAAATTTTCATTTGACTTAAAAACCTCTTCTCTCATCGTATTCTAACTCTTGTGTTAGAACTCTAAGAAAATATATACTATTTGTCTTCCTTTGAATCCTTTGACTCTTCCGTGTCTCGACATCCCCCTTTGATCGTCACATCACACCATAGGTCTGCATGGCATTTTCCCTCAACTTTCTCCGACTGTGTTCCGCAGACCCGTCTCTACCCACATCCTGGACTAGGTCGTACTCTCTATTCGTTCTACTTTTGATTCCTGGAACGTCAGAATCTAGGTCTGTCTAGATATAAACTTAGGAGAAGTCGGTGAATGATCTACTGGAGATAGATCGATGCACTGGAGACAGAAGGATAAAGATTGTACATATTACTTCGTTAATTATATGTCGAATGTTCTAACAGTGTTTTATTACAATGATAAATGAATTGTGACACCTTTTTATGTGTATACACGTATATATTAACGATTCTAAGGATATATACACATATATATTTGATAATAAATAACTGATACTAACTATAAATGGTCCAGATGGATCCAAAACCTTTTCTGGGACTACGACCCTTTATAACTCCCGTCCTCTTCCTCCTACTCTACCAACCTACCGTAGTGGTTGAGTTACCTGTACTCAATTCGTTTGAGTCCCTCTACCACTTCCTGTCCCTTCGGACCGTACGACGTCAGGTACCCCAGTGTTTCTCAGTCTGTACTGAATCACTGACTTGTCGTTGGATCCATACATAAATACATATCTGTGGGGGTATATACGTGTACGTACATACATTGTTTTATGTATCTACGTATTTAGGAATATACACATAAGTTTCAGACCGGGGTACCACAGGTCTATCTCTTTGATTCAAACGTTAAAGTTATCTATTATATAAACCTTATATTAATTCTACCATTTATAGTTGGTACAAAACCTTCTCCACTTTTAAACTTACGATTCTATAGTATTCAAACTCTTTTTCTAGATCATCAGATATAATCAAAAGGTAACAACGACATTGTCTAATGGTGTGTAAATTACTGAATTCAGTTGTGGTGAATACTGGAGTATCAAAAACACCCATACTGTCTATAGACCCATACTGTGTCGGGTCGACTAAGAGATGTATCTCGGGGTGTTCCGACTTTATGTTCACAGTCGTCCCACTACAGGGAAAGACCTCCGAGGTCTCCTCGTGGACCAAGATCCGAATAAGTCAAACAACCGTCTTAAGTTAAGGAACGTCCATATCCTGACTCCAGAGTCGAAGGTCCTCATTAATAGTCGACGGTCGCGACGGACGTAAGAGACCGAGTGACAGGGACCGTTTCGGTCGTTATTCCTCAACTTAGGAAGAGTGTGAGAGTTAGACTAAAAAAGAAAAGAGAGGATTTATAGAGAGGAGACGTAGAAAGATGAGATCAACCTCTTTTCAGAGTCGAGAAATTCCGGGGTATACTAATTTAACCAAGGTGAGTCTGTTAAGTCTTATTAAAGAGAGAAAATTCCAGTCGACTATTCATTGTGTTTCAGGGAAGTGTGGTCATGATTCTACTGACAAAGTCACTCGGTCGTCTCTCAGAAATCCTTCCCTCCTCTCCATAGAAATCCTGTGAGTGTACCAGAAAAAGACCTAGTGTTGAACCAAAACGTGAATAGAAAACTTCTGTTCCAATTGTAGTTCTTACGTGACTCTTCTTCCACATCCACTCTTGTTATGAACTGAAAACTCAAGGCAGAGACGACTTGTCACTCCACCCTACGTCCAACGTCACCTCGGTTCTTTACTTACTCTCCTTTATCTGTAAAAACTGAATATCCAGTGTAGGACCTTTTCAACCATCACTTTATTTCCACTCTTTCTCTTATCACCGACACCCCTCCCTCCCGTCTTGGTTTCTCTGTAACCTTCTGCTCGTAACCACCTCTTCATTAGTTTCACTATTTGTGTCTTTTGTTTCCGTTATTTGATTTCGTTGTTCGAGACTACAGTGGAGATTTTACAAACACAAAAATGATGTAAACTTGTCCGACACGTTTATCGTTTACTGTAAGAGTGTCTTAGCTTCTTTAGTCTTCTCTAAGAACAAAGAAACTGTTGCGTAGACTTAGATGAATTATTTTTAATGAGTCTTTCATGGCAATCCGCACGTCTCATTGACTTTGGAACCACCAATTCTGAATCTGTTGGTGTGCGATGTAGTATGAACTTAGGTGTTTCGAATTAAACTTTCATGAAGGACAAGTAAAGGTGAACGAAAGAAATGATCGAAGAATAGGGTAGAAATCCAAATAAGGTTAAATAAAATGGACACCTCGAAAAGTCGTAAATGACACTAATGATGAAGGAACAAACTCTTACAAATCTACTGAGTAAAATAAAGTAAAAGGAGAAGGTAAAGGCTATCTGAAAGGGAAACGGACTCTCAAACCCACGAAAAGTCGGAAAGAGAGTATCCTGTGTTCCGACCAGGTATCACGGAGAGATCCAAGACGAGTGATGACAGATGGAGTAAATTTCCTTTATTTCGCGTTCATCGATGAAGGAGGGAGAGCTACCAGAGAGGTCTCGGACCGGGGTCCGTCTTCACGAAAAATTCGAAAATCGTGACTCCGAGTGATGAAGGGTGATATTTCCAGTTCTGACTTGCCGTGTCTCAATCGCTACTCTCTCCGAATCTGTAGAACCTCCTCAAAGTTACCCACGTTATTTTGGAGAATAAAGATTGACATCTCGAAAGTCACCCGTTACAGACATCTCATTCTCGGTTGAGTGACCTTTTCTGGAACTACGACCCTTTCTATCTTCCGTCCTCCTCTACCCCTACTGTCTCCTGCTCTACCGATCTACCGTAGTGACTGAGTTACCTGTACTCAAACTCGTTCGAGACCCTCTACCACTTCCTGTCCCTTGGACCACACGACGTCAGGTACCCCAGCGTTTCGTGGCCTGTGCTGACTCTTTGACTTGTTGTTATTATGGGAGATTCGGTTTACCGTAATCAAAATAATTATTGTACTTTATAAATCTTTGAAGTGTCTTTTATCTCGGGACGTTCTACTTGACGTGGGTGGCTCCCTCTTACGTTTTTGTCTGACGTCAAAACACACACACGCACATACCACATTCGACTCATACACTGCACACATACACAAACAATACACAGACATACGTTTCGTACTTACAAGAAACAACATAATTTTATTCAATAAGTACCGGGAAGATTGTACATAATTCAAACAAATATAATGACTTGAATTCATCCGGAGTCCTCAAGTCTTAAAAGTGAATTAATCCTAAACTACCACTGTTTCGTCCATTCCTTGAGCAAAATAAGTCAAACCACTCGGGTAGAATCTTAGATTCTCGTTGGTCTCTTCCTCAAAATCAAAAAAGAAAAGGTGAAATAGTAACCAGTGTCGGAAGATGGTCCTTTTTATAATACCGGACATCTAAGAGTGTATAGAAGTCAAGTCAAGTCAAGTCAGCGAGTCAGCACAGGCTGAGAAACACTGGGGTACTTAGCGTCGTGCGGTCCGGAGGGACAGGTAATGGTAGAGGGTCTCAAGTGAGTCTGAGTGCAGGTAGCTCAGGCATTACGGTAGGTCGGTAGAGTGGGAGACAGCAGGGGAAGAGGAGGACGGGGGTTAGAGAGGGTCGTAGTCTCAGAAAAGGTTACTCAGTTGGGAAGCGTACTCCACCGGTTTCATGACCTCGAAGTCGAAATCGTAGTAAGGAAGGTTTCTTTAGGGTCCCAACTAGAGGATGTCTTACCTGACCAACCTAGAGGAACGTCAGGTTCCGTGAGAGTTCTCAGAAGAGGTTGTGGTGTCAAGTTTTCGTAGTTAAGAAGCCGTCATTCGTAAATTACTGTATGAGCCCTTTACTCCTTGTGACTAAAATTAAAATGGGAGAGAGAGTTAAAGGACTACCCATATATCCATGCACCCGGAAAGGTCCACCGCGATCAACATTTCTTGGGGTGCAGGGTCACATCCTCCGTATTCTCTGCACCCGAGGCAGGGACCCAGTCCTTCTAGGGGACCTCCTCCTGTACCGTTGGGTGAGGTCATAGGAACGGACCTCTTAGGGTACCTATCTCCTCGGACCTCCCGATGCCAGGTACCCCAGCGTTTCTCAGTCTGTGTTGACTTCGCTGAATCATGTGTGCGTGTATATCCATGAATAGTGGGTACAACTACAAAAAAGACGAAAACTATTTCCGTAGGTCGGTGAGAAGTCTTCAGTCAAAGTCAAACCAGACTCCGTCTTACCCTTTAGGGATTCTTCGTTCTTATAGACGAATACCTCACGTTACACATTCGATCGACGACGACGATTCAGTGAAGTCAGCACAAAGAAACTCACTGAGAAACGTTGGGGTACCTGACATTAGACGGTACCAGGAGACAGGTACCCTAAGATGTCATTCTTATACCCCCACACGACGATAAAGGAGGATGTCCCTCCTTTGAATAAGGAGGAAGGGTTGGGTCCCTAGGTTGGACACAGAGGTCGTAACATCCACCTAAGAAATGGTCGACTAGGTAGTCCCTCTAATGAATGTCTCTGATGTAAAATCAAGTGTGGAGGTGTGGTGGTTTGAGTCTCGGTCTCGGATTGTTGTACTGTCATTGTTGTTATTTGTGTGGTTTCGATGATATACTAAAAGATTCGAATATAAAGTACACTTATTATATGGGACCTAACAATTACAAGAGATCGTTCAATAAAATTTTCAGTACGTCATAAAAAAGTGGATCTTATATCGTAAGAAAAGGGTAATTTTTGTAATAGTCAAGGGTTCGTTGAATAAAAAGGACCTGAGAAGAAGGAGACAGAAAATTTCTTCTGCCTTTCCGTAAGACCCAGGTCCGTCTGTTAAAGAGAGTTTTCACTAGTTTACTTCCGTGTGTTTACCTCAGATCCCAGGCTTAGTGACAATAATAGTAACTAGACGACCCCTGATGACGGACTGTCATTAAAAGGGGACTTCTGTGTACGTAGAGAGACGACCGACCGACCTAGGGTGGGGTCGGAAGGTGACAACCGTTTCAGTTGATCTCTGGACTCAACGAAGAAAATTTTATTTAGTTCGTGGGTTTAACGGGAGGACACCAGAAAGGTTGACGATTAATGAAACGAAAGTTATTCTTACAGCGAGTCACAAATTATTAACGGAGCTTTTACACAAAATACTTTCTCGGATCCAGAAAGTTGAGAAGTTTCGAGGGTACGTTTTCGACCAATTAAAAAGATGAAGTCCCCTAGGAGGACTGGGTCTCTAACACAGTCCAGAGGGCTTGACCTCCGTCTAAGAGATGACAGACTCGATGGTCCCTTCGGGCATGTCGTAGTCAAAATGTTCACCAAGTCGCAACACTGTCAGGAAAAAATTTTGACGTTTACCTACACAGAAATGTCTCCCTCTCGTTACTTCATGAGAATGGACTCGTTAAGACTTTTCCTTTGATTAACGGTACATGTACGGTGTGGGACTCGTACCTTCACTGGTTTGGTAAGTCTGGTTCCTCACGCACGATCACCTCAACTATCAGCCCGACGTTAAAGACGCTAGAGAAACGGGGTGTTTGGTAAAGAAATTACCACAGTAGTACGAAAGCACAGAAAAATTCCGGAGATAGTCCTCCTCTCTACTTCGGTTACACTATGCAGTTCACAAATTACGGAACACACACATGAGTCGGTGAGTCGACACAGGCTGAGAAACACTAGGGTACTTAACATCGGGTGGTCCTAGAAGACGGGTACCTTAAGAGGTCCGTTCTTATGACCTCACCCAACGGTAAAGGGGGAGGACCCCTGAGTCCCTAGTTTGAGACGTAGAGGACGTAACCGTCCTCCTAAGAACTGGTGACACGGTGGACCCTTCGGGAGCAAATTACGGAACGTAATATCTTTAACCTCTGATTACCTTCCAAGAATCGAAAGGTTAGTTCTCCAAAAAAAAAAAAAATTACAAAATTTAATTTAAATTAAAAAATAATAAATAAAAACCGACATGACCCAGAAACAACGACGAGTCCGAAAAGAGATCAACGTAACACCCACGAAGAGTACCACCAGAGAACGACCCCTCGTGTCCGAGAACCCGTGTGCCCGATCCCGTCAAAACCGTGTACTCGAGTCATTAACGTCAAGGACCCGAGATCTCGTGTAAGAGTTATCAACCCCACATTCCCGAATCAACGAGGTGCCGTACACCCTAGAAGGGTCTAGTCCCTAACTTGGGTACAGAGGACGTAACCGTCCACCTGAAATGGTGATTCGGTCGAAGAAACACAAAACGTCTCTTAATTGACGACCTAAAATAAATCGACACGTGTGATCTCACTTAACAACTGGAAACCTGTATATTATCGAGTAGTTAATCTTCTGTTTAACTGAATAGTGAGAGGCAAGACGTGGAGAGATCCACCTGTTTTCTCCTGTTGCCCTTTCACTTCTAACATACCGAACTTGTCCCATGATCACACACAACTTAGGTCAAATACTCTTTTCCATCTTTAGACCTCTCCGAGACTAAGATACAGTTAGTGAAGGGGGACCAAGACACGACCCATAGACACTATCTTCCCTAATTCAGTCTCTCGGGTGGATATCAGGTCTACCCCCTTGACTCCATGTGGGTTTTGGTGGTGTCTTTATATTTTTTCGTCTTTGACAGTTCACTTCTGATACTCATTTCTTGTACTCCCCTGAAATATGTCCATATCTCTGGACTCAGGTCCGGACTTGTTACCATCCTGAAACTTTCGGTGGAAGTATTCTTGGGGGTCTCGTCCACAAAAGGTCACACACGTTCTTAGTGGGTACGACACTACACAAATCAGTACAGGCTGAGAGACGACGAGGTACCTAATATCGGACGGTCTGAGGAGACAGGTACCTCTAAGAGGTCCGTTCTTACGATCTCACCCAACGGTACGGGAGGAGGTCCCCTAGAAGGGTTGGGTCCCCAGCTTGGGTCTAGACGGTGTAACGTCCGTCTAAGAAATGACAGACTCGGTGGTCCCTTCGGGTTTTTATGACCTCACCCATCGGATAGGGAATGAGGTCCTCTAGAAGGACTGGATCCTTAACTTGACTCCAGAGGAAGTACCGTCCTTGACTCGATGGTCCCTCCGGATTCTTAAAGGTCCCTTCCAACAATTTTAACACCTAAGGATCTGAATGGGTTCTAGAGTCATCCAGACTATCCTCCAGGTCCTCAAACTGAAACAATTGTTTATGGGTGTACTAAGTAAACTTTTACGGTGTGTCTGGTGTGAACCTCTTTGTTTCTGAGTCTTCGACCAAGTGGATTGACAAAAGAATCGGTCTTTTTAGGTTTCTCGTGGCAAGGGTCACGGTTAACAAACAAAAAAAAAAAAAAAAAAAATGATCTGACTCCAGAATAAATGTTCTAGTTTAGAAGGGAAAGAGAATCCACATAAGTTCCTCCATGTTGATTCGTCGAGGTAGTGACATTTGTAAACCCCCTGACTCCTCTCTTGGGACCTCACATTGGTCACCAGTTTTTGACCCGGAATCTGTGCGGGGTAGGTAGGAAATTAAAATGAACTGGTCAATAAAGAGACGAACCTGAAAACGTTGGGCCGAATATGACCGGAGAGTCAATACGGATTTGTTCAAAAGAAGTTGAACCATAATCACTGTTAAACCCGGTCTAGTAGGAAAGACATTCCTCAACAGGACACGTGGCGTCTTACAAAGTATTGTAGGGACCGACAGGAGGTGGGTGATCTACGGTCCTTGAGGGGGTAGGGGGACGACACAGTTGGTTGTTACAGAAGTCTGTAGTAGTATACAGGAGACGTCCCACCCCCTCCTCCCCTTGTATTGAGGACCAACTTTACGAGACCAAGTTTAGGATTACGTGTAATAAAACGGAGTCAGAACGCAACTACTACCGAAAGTCTTCCCGGACCACCGAGTATGTCATTTCTTAGGCGCACGTTACGTCTTCTGGATGCAAGATAGGGGTCCAACCCTTCTAGGGGACCTCTTCCTCTACCGTTGGGTGAGGTCATAAGGACGGATCTCTTAAGGTACCTGTCTCCTCGGACCGTCCGATATCAGGTACCTCAGCGTTTCTCAGTCTGTGTTGACTCGTTGATAGAAGTCCAGGTCTCTGGAGGACTGTCTACTGCATCCAAAGAGAAATCTAGTGCCTCTCGATGTTAACTTTCGGTTCAACTCTTAGAGAACGAACCTTCTTGGAACCCCGATGATTAGAAGTTCAGTTAGGGGAGAGAATAAGAGATGTACGAAGTTTTGGGGTGAGAGTCTTAATCAGAGACTCAGACCAAAGACAAAGACAAGACTCCACAGGGATTATTTCATGTCGATATTGAAAATACCTTTTCTAGACTTCGGTAATATTAGAAATCATTAAATTGTACTCCGTAGTTTTCACCGTTCGACCAGGGGATCCGGTTCGGGGTTCGTTGACCTTTACTTCTATGTGTAAAATTCTCACATTTCCTATTTCGACCCTCACACCACAAACGGTGACACATATACCGGTGACACGACCTCAGTCACTCGTACACAAACTAAGGACGAAAGGGGTGAATCAACGACCTCCAGAGGTCCGTTCAACGAGCTGGAGAGACTTGTTCTTAACAAGTAGACATTTCACCGTTATTAATATCATGGACGGAGTGACTGACGCACTCACACCCGATTCAGTAAACTGAGAAATAGTGGTGTACCTGACATCGGGCGGTCCGTGAAGACAGGCACCCTATGAGGTCCGTTCTTAGGACCACACGTAACGGTACGGGAGGAGTTTCCCTAGAAGGACTGGGTCCCTACCTTGGGTGCAGAGAATACATAGGACGTGACCGTCTGTCTAAGAAATGGTGATCACGGTGGACCTTTCGGATTATTCTCTTATAAACGTCCCACAAATTGAGTTACAAACCTTATGTTCTTTTACGAGTCATCTACAATCGAGATTCAAACCAACACAACTCCTCACCAGCATTCGACCCGACACACATAACTCCCCTGTGTCTACAGGGTCAACAAGTACGTGACTCGAACCTCTCCATCCACCCCCGTGGTCTCCCGTGATCGACGAAACTTGCACCGTCACTTTCCCTTTCCTAGAAGGTCTTTACCTCCGTCACCGATCCTCTGGGGGAACCGAGTCTGTATATATTCATCCGATTTGTAGGGGAGTGAGGTACGCGTGTGGTAGGAAGGTGTTGACTGGAGAAACACGAGTGACACAGAACGTTATGACCACTAAAGTAAAAATTTAGGGGTGACACGTGTTGATGTTTTCGAAGGTCAATAGGATAAAGACAGTAGAGGGAAGTAGGGCGTGTTTTCTGGATTTACGGTTCCTTCAATTTCTTTCGGTTCTAAATTGGTCATAGTATACGAAAAGAGTAGAAAAGTACCAACGAAAAGACGGATTCGTTCTGACATTTAAGGGTCTCGTTACCTGTCACAACAGGAATACAGACTTGACACGACCCAGAGAACGTCTGTACGCCGTTTATGGTTGTCACATTAATGGGTAAACTGCAACACTTGGTTCTTTTACCGTAGCGTGAAAGAAAAGGAGAGAGGAGGAAGGGTGTTGAAAGGCTCCTGTGTCGTTCCATAGCTTCATGTGACTGTACCTGTGTAAATAAGGCTGAAACGAGGACAAACGTTCCCAGAGTGTCTAACCCTTCTAGACAATGGTTCTAACATAGTTTTCGAGAAACCGTCGTAAATTTTGACCGGAGGGAGAACGCAACCCACCGAAAGTCCCAAAACCAAGTCTTTTATCAAGACTTAAACACAAGTACAGAATAGAGAGACACGGGTATTGATGACTCACTCACGGCGACTCTTCAGTAATGAAAACAAGAAGATCCGTCTTGCGTAGACACAAGTACCACTCTTCTCATAGACTACATTCAGCCCTCCGAACATAAGTTCTTTAGTCAGTCGAGTCCCGAGACACTATTGGATCTCCCCACCGTACCTCCACCCTCACCCTTCCTCTGAGTCCTCCCCTATATATATGAATATCGACTAAGTGTGAAAACATGTCGTCTTTGATTGTTGTAATATTTCGTTAATAGGAGGTTAAATTTTTTTGTCTTACTTTTTTTTCTTCTTAGTCAGGTGAGTGTCAACCAGATTCGTTTGAACCTGTTTCGTCATTGGAGAGACCCGGAGAAACTGGATGTCGGAAAAAGTAGAGACTTTAGAAATACAAAATTTTATTTTAATTATAATAGGTAAAAGTCTATCAGATTACTGGTCCGACTCTTTCAGTCGAAATACAGACAAAATAAAATTGGAGTTACTGGTTGATCTTTTCTTTCCTTACACGCCAGTCTCGTGGAGAAAGACGTACGGCTCAGGTCTACCACTGGGGGTTTACGACGGACCCGGAGTGAGAGGTCAAGGTCGATCTAAAGTGAAGTTTTCAGTTATCGACACGGAAGAGTGACCCACTGGAACAGGAACTGTGTCAAGTATTTGTCTCGTAGCTTTTCTTATAACCACGACCAAAACGTAGGTGAGTAAAATGATTATAAAAAATTTAAAAGAACACCCCCGTAGAGGAATGGGGGGAGTAGACGGTCTCTACAGGTTGTTCACTGGACTGGTGTGGACCTAATTTTCTTTTGAGAAGAGAAACTTGGACTCGGAACTCTTCTTACTGTGGTTCGACATTAAATATGGTTTCCGAGGGACTTGGGACGTGCAAGGTCGAGACCACCCCAGCCGGGAGGAGGAAGGACGTAAATGTTCCGGAAGTCACTCAAGACGGAGTCAGACTACCCTGACCGAGTAGGGTGGAAGTGAGAAATGAGGGGAACTAAGTCGATTTCGACAAAAGACAAACACGGATACATTAAAAACGGTGGTAAATAATTGAAGGAAACATTTACCCATGGTTATAACACGAATCATAAATCCCTTTAGTCTTTTTATTTTATTGAAGAAACGAAAGTATCTCGAATCTCCTCTACTAGACCGTACACGATATTTTCCTCCAAACATAATCTTTGGGATTTTTAGTTTGTTTCTTTTTAGAAAAATGGGATTTATAAGAAAATTCACGATTTTGGTTGGTTTTTGAATAATGGAAAGGTAGGTTTATGATAAAGTACACTGAAACGACAACAAGTCAGCGAATCGACACAGGTTGAGATACACTGAGGTACTTGACGTCGTACGGTCTGAAGGGGCAGGAAGTGATAGTGGGACTGAAACGAGTTTGAGTACAAGTAACTCAGTCGCTACGGTAGGTTGGTAGAGTAGGAGACAGTGGGGGAAGAGGAGAACGGAAGTTAGAAAGGGTCGTAGTCTTAGACAACGTTACTCAACCGAGAAGCTTAGTCCACCGGTTTCATAGACTCGAAGTCGAAGTCGTAGTCAGGTAGGTTACTTATAAGTCCCGATTGAAGGAAAGTGCACTGACAGTAGTGCGATCATCGTAGTAGTAAGTACATCCACTATTTCACCTCATAGACTAAGAAAAAAATTAACTTAATAAAAGATAACCTTACATGGACTAAATGCTACAACACAATCAAAATCCACACGTCGATTGTCTAAGTCAATGTGTAGATAATTATAGTTATGCATAGGTAAGAAAAAGTCTAAGAAAAGGGTGACTAAAGACGTATCGGTCGGATAGTAATTGAGACTACTAATATACACAAGAGAATTAGTAGGGAGAGTAACGACGGTAAAAGGACAGATATCGGTTCAAACTGGTACAATAAGGGGTCGAGTCTTCGGAATCTACCGTAAGGGAAACAGGTTTAAGGACAAAGGGTTTCACGTGAGATCTTTAAGTTCTACATACCCGGTCGCAAGGTCTCTTCTCTATAAGTTACAGTTTATTTGAACTCTTTATTACTCACCTTGTTTCGATTTGATCGGAGGAGTGACTTCTTGAGAGTCTCGAAATGTAAAGGTTTCACGTTCCACTCAGAGAGTGCTCACATGTGAGCTGTTATAAAGGGTGTGACTAAAAACGTGTCTTCGTAAGAATGTCACATGAATAATGTGAATAATAAGACACAGTGTATCGGGTCCTTTACCAGAGACGTTGGTCGTAAACATCATTCGGTAGACCATTCTTTCCTAAATTATATAAACTCTTTATTTCCACTGTCGTCGAAGAGAAGGTCTCATCTCCCTTGAACGTCCCCAAATGCACTCCTTCCTTCTTTCAGACTTACGTCCCTCTACGACCCAATAACGACAAATCAGTGAGTCAACACAGGCTGAGAAACACTGGGAGACCTGACATCGGGTAGTCCGAGGAGACAGGTACCTTGAGAGGTCCGTTCTTATGACCTCACCCGACGATAAGGGAAGAGGTCCTTAGAAGACCTAGGTCCTTAGTTTGGACCCAGAGGACGTAACGTCCGTCTAAGAAATGGTAGACTCGGTGATCCTTTCGGGGGGTTTGACCTGGTTTTCATTGTAGATAAATCCATACACCGAAACCCAAATAACCCGGAGACACTTTAGAGTCGGATTGTCCTATTCCGTCTGTGTCTAAAGGTACCACCACATCATTCGTGACTTATTCGGGACATCAGTCGTACCTTTTATTAAGTACTGGGTCAATTCCACTTTTGTACCCCGTAGACTTAGGAGATAGGTAGGGATGGGAGGAGGGAAAGAAAGTCATTTCCCACTGCAGAGATCAGACCAAACATTTGTCCAAAAATTTCCTAAACAACGTAAACTACACCATAATCATCGGTGTAGAAGATGAACGTAATACAACGACTTTTAATGTAATTTACAGACTATAAATAATGGTGTAAGGGGAGAGTAACGAAATGTCAGTTCTTTCCTATCAGACTGGACAATAATAAGTTAATATAGACACCTTTAGGAAGACTTAATCCTCAACCTGACGTGTTAAAGAACTTCAGTTTTATATTAGAGATCGGGATGTGTCTGTAATTGTAGTTTTAATAAAAGGTAAGAATACTCGGTTTGTATGACATTGTATAATGTCCGTCACATCAAGAGTGACCGAGGAACTTCGGCCTTGGAACTTAGTTTCCCTTTGATTTTTTTTACATATTATCTTACTGTTAGTCCGTCGGATACTGAGTTGAGGTAGGGTGTTAACACAAAAGGACGGTTATCACAAAATTTTATAAACTTAATCAACGGTGGTAAATTTTTACCCTTCTAACATATATTTTTCGAAACCGATAAACGAAGAGAACTTGTTAATTCTAGTACGATTACGAGGGAAGAAAACACAGACATACACACACGAAAAATTTTTTGTTAAATAACCTCATATCAACTAAATGTCACAACATAACCACTACCTGTCCCTCCGGACCGCACGACGTCAGGTACCCCAACGTTTCTCAACCTGTGTTGACTCGCTGACTTGACTTGACTTACAACGTAATTAAAGTTTCACTTTCACTTTCACTTTCAGTGAGTCACCACAGGCTGAGAAACGCTGGGGTACCTGATATGTCAGGTACCTTAAGTGGTCCGGTCTTATAACGTCGCCCATCGGAAAGGGAAGAGGTCCTCCCCTAGAAGGGTTGGGTCCTTAACTTGGGTCCAGAGGACATAACGTCTGCCTAAGAAATTGTCGACTCGGTGTTCCCTTCAGGTTCTTATGGCCACACCCATCGGATAGGGAAGAGGTCTCCTAGAAGGGCTGGGTCCTTAGTTTGACCCCAGAGGACGTAACGTCCCCTTAAGAAATGATTGACTCGATAGTCCCTTCGATCAGAATCAAAGTCCCCACGTCGTTTAACTAAGTCAATAGGTATCTGTATTATAAGTAAGAAAATGTCTAAGAAAAGATAGTGTCTTATCACTCATCTAGAGGGACCCGATATTGATTAGGAGGAAAGTCTGTGACTTCTTTAACGGGTTCACTTCGTTACCGGTATGAGACCTCTGCTCGGTATCAAAGAAATCAAACGAGACGAGGGGTGGTGGGAACAAACAGAGGAACAGATTGGACTAAGTGAAAGAGACGTTCCGGACATCCGTAGACTCAAACCTTGTAAACTGAATTTCAGTGTAGATTCTAGTGTTACAAATATTACTTTATTACGGTAAACGTCGTTGTACCTACATTGATGTCTACCAGTATGATTCACTTTATACAGTCTTTCTCCTTCTTTTTATGATATACTATAGTGAATGAACACCTTAGATTTTATACCGTCACCTTGGATAGATACTTTGTCTTTATCTTAGTCCCCGTATCTGTTTATCTGTCAACTCTTGTCTCTTTATCTCTTTGTCCACCAACGGTTCCCCCTCCTTCCATCCTCCCCCCACCTAACCCTTAAACCCTAATCGTCTACGTTTGATAATATGTGTCTTACCTATTTGATGTTTCAGAATAACATATTGTACCCCTTGATATAAGTTATAGGACACTATTTGGTATTACCTTTACTATACTTTTTCTTATGTATATATACACACATATATATATGTATATATGTGTGTGTGTGTGTGTGTGTGTGTGTGTGTGTGTGTATATATATATATATATATATATATATATATATATTGACTCATCGAAAAGACCTGTCGGTCATTAATCGTGTTGTAACATTAAGTTGATATTAAGTTATTTTTTATTTAAATCTTTTTTCTAGTACTGAAAAACACTCTGATTACATTGATCTTAGAGACCTCGGAATGAACTGGGGACATACAATTTACTGTTCGCAGTTCTAAAGATGACGGTTACCTAAACATCAATTGGGTCCAGATAGAGTCTAGGGATTAAATAAGGACCCTTAAGGGTCATAGAACCTACTTAATTACTTTAACACAAAACCAAGATTTTAAAGACAGTCTTATGGGGGAGGAACTCACATACCCTGTTCTCTTATAAAGACTGTGACTAATTCGGTATCTTGCGTAATATCACGTGATTACAGAAAACATTAAAAAGGTTTATTCTTGGTAAAACACCGTCTTAGTCGAGTACCCTCTTTAACCACACCGTACCAAGTAATGGAGAAAGACATTTACTACACTTGTATTACGATTCTTCCCTGATTTAGAAACAAAAGCTCTTCTTCGTTTGTAGAAAGTTCGTCACTAAAAGATAATTGTTACACACACACACACACACACGTACGAGTCGACATGTACCCCACACATCGGGCGGTCCAAGAAGACAGGTACTTGAGAGGTCCGTTCTTATGACCTTACCCATTGGTTAAAGAAGACGTTATAATTATTACTCCCTCTCTCTTTTCTAAATTATCATTGCCAATAGTACTATGATTCAATAAATGGATAGTTAAATTTTAATAAAGGTGGGATGTAAAATTCCTTGGATAGTACACAGACCTACTCCTTAAGTCGTTAACTCAACTAGTAAAAAGAGTAAGTTATTTTATTTCTGTTCTGTAACATTTATTAGAACTTTTACGAACCATCGAGGTTTTAGAATAATACTCTCATATCGATCCTTTCGAATTCTTATAAGAATAAATAAGAGATGTAAATAGGAGCCTTTTTATTTTCTTATGATAAGAGGGAAGAAATATGTCCCAGGAGCACAACTATTAGTACATTCAGTACTACTTTCTGGTGTTCTCAGAACTTATTGAACTACCGAAGTACCATGAGAAATGTCTGTACAATACCAACGTAAAAAGGACGTGAACCTTTCTACCGGTTCACGACTAAGACGGCATGAAGTATAAAGGATCGTTGATACGGCAACATAACTGAAGGGGCCACCGAGTCTGACATTGCTTAAGGGACGCTACGTCTGGGTCCAAACTGGGGACCCACCCCTTCTAGGGAACCTCTTCCCTCCCCGATGGTGAGGTCATAAGAACGGACCCTTTAGGGTACCTGTCTCCTCGGACCTCTCGATGTCAGGTACCCCAGTGTTTCTTAGTCTGTGCTGACTCACTGTCCCGTGAGCGAGTGAGTATGTCGACATGACGGCAACGAGGACGGACTCTAATGAATCATTACCTAAATAGGGTCTTTAGGAGGGAGGTTTCGTGGTTGTGGTAAAAGAGTGGGTAAGGTGGTAAAGGTGCCAGTACCGAAGGGCTGACCCTACCGACTCTAGTCCGTCACTTAGTGGGGAGTGACGAGGTAGGTCAGAGGTTCACATCGTCGAAAGGCCGGAGAGACAAGAGTTGTGATTTGTTATGTTGAAATTTGACAGGATCCTCATATTAGGTTTATACTACGACTTTGAAAAAAACGACTGTAGAAAACATAATTCATTGTTTACGAAGATGAAATCGGAGTGACAAAGTGATCAATCAACCTGACAGTTGGTAAGACGGGAGAAGTTCCTTTTTTGTTTAAAATTTACATCTCTTGGTACTATTTCTCCTTCTTACAATTATCCTTAGACCGTAACGAGGGTCGAAAAGAATTTGGTACTTACTGTTCATTAACTTTTAAACCTCAGTCATATTATATCTTACCCTTTAAAAATAAAATTATCGTTGTCGTTACTACCGTACTTTCTGACTTTTCTCTCTTTTGGTTTCAATATTACTTAAAGATTTTCAGAGGTCATGTCCAAGTTCGGGTAAAAGGGGTTTGGTAAAACTATATAATAGTTGTTACCTGTTAATCGTTGAAGAGTCGAACTTAAATTAGACGGATGATATTTTGAATTATTCCAACCGGAAGCACATTCCTCATGTCAATGAGGATGCACCCAACTAAGTCCCTTCCTGATAAAGTGAGATTTCTATAGACCTCGAGTAATAATGTTTTGGACAAACAAAGAATTACGGACTCTTCGTTCCAAAGTATACGTTTATTGACGTCTCCCTATTATATTATAAGTGTAGGTAACGTCTTGTCTCGTTCCATCTTGTCTTTTCAAGTTCCTCCGCTCCTCCGTGAACTCTACACACACGACCAGTCTCTATGTTGTCCTACTTGAGTCTCTGTCTTTCTGCTAAACCAGACTTTAGTAGTATAAAAATGGTAAACTAGATTTTAGTTTCTCGGTAAAAGATGTAGAATATAAAAGTTTTATGGATAAATTTTACAATATAAACCCTCCTCCTACTGCTACGTCCTACGTCACCCGATGTTGGACAATTAAACGGAGAACACCCTTAAAAGGAACCACTTTGAATCTTCTGAGAGACACAAATCTGCCTACTTTATTTTTTTTATACGGTATCTTAAATTCCACTTAATTTTTTTGAGAAATTTACTATTCAACGATATTTTGCTTTTCGACAAACTATTGGGCAGTTGTAAATTAAAAGATTTATGGTTATTAAGAAGTTGTGTCGAATTAAAATGTTGTTTTGAGAAACTTTATCTGTGGTGGGTTAAGTGGTGATTAAGGAAGAACTCCTAAATTTCTTCGTATCCTTTGTTCCCTGGTCCTTATTTCGGACCAAAATAATAAAGTATTCAAATTTAGAACCGGAAATTTATAAAGATCCTTTTATACTAATGACCAGAACTTATAGTAGTTGTTTAAGTTGAAATGTAAAAGGAAAGTCGTTGTACGTGAGGTTTTTTTGTCTTGAGAGAAGAGGACTAATTAAAAAGAAGAAAAGAAGAAGGAATCTTCTCTACTCGTTACAAGTTTCTTGAGTGTAAAGTACTTGTGTTCTGATCCTCTTCCTTCTTACGTCTTACCAATTTCCATCTCTACCCTGACAGGACAGGTGAATATGACGGTTCAATGAAGATGACATCTATTGGTGTCGTTTCTACGAAGAGAAACCACCCAATACAATTGTAGTGATACAGTCTATTCTCTATGAGTAAAGCATCTTCTGTTGAGAATAATTAATCTAAAGTTAACTAACTTTTTATAATTATTAATAATTCAACTGAGATTCTGTTAATATAACTTCTAGACCATTACATATAAAAGGGGTTTTGTATTAGTAAGTTGGAAAATTCACGTATCTTCTTATCTGGATAAGTTACGGTTCCCGAAATTGAAGTGTCACACGTGTTTCAAATACCTCTAGACCAGTCTTACGGCCTTCACTGGCTTAAAGTACAACACATCCCCGTCCCCGTCTCGAACCGTACATCTTTTATAATTCATTTACAAATGACTAACGTACAGGGTGTCGTCGGTGACAATTCGTGGAAACTACCGTTCCAGTTACAAGTCTGTACTGACCACCCATCAAACGAATAGACAGGAGTAGAGGGTTATGCCACGGTATATAGTCCCCAAGAGTTGGGGGTCCAGTACCTGTTCATGGTCAGGTGCCGAACAATCCTTGGTCCGACGTGTCGTCCTCCATTTGTCACCCACTCACTCGTTTCAAAGTAGACATAAATGTCGGCGAGGGATAACGAGCATAGCGGGATTATCCACCTTGTTGACAGAAGATGCTTTGACCAGAGACCACGGGCTTTCCAACCCCTGGAGACGAAATATATTAGGTGTTAGATCGAGAAGATCCTACCTAAGGACGGAAGAAATAGGGAGACAACTTTGGAGTACGGTCAAAGAAACACAAAGAGAACATCATTAATGGAATAAAGAGAAATCTAACATAAGTGAATAAATCGTGTCCGGTTTACGGGAGAACGACACCATAGAAGAGTCTATGTCTCGGTCACCGAATTAATGGAAAAATGGGAACTCTCTAGAATCAGAGTCTTGACATTAAATCGTCCACGTGGTATTGAGAATTCTTAAATGGACCGAAGGGATTTTGAGGGTACATCATATGAATTGAGACTTCGGATGTCGTAATAAAGAATTCTTAAATAAACTTTTACGAATTTCTTCGTAGAATTTAACGTGAGTAAATGTGTGCTCCCCGGTCTTCAGGAGTGCCTTTTGAAATATTATAAAAGTAAAAATATCTTAATAAAAGCTTTTTCATTTAAAGTGAGATGGGTATAAAGAATATATCTTTTTTCGAATGAAAAGTTTCTCGGTACAAATTTACGACTCACTTTACGATGAAAACCTTTAATCTTACATAATAATTAGTACGGTGACACCAAAGGTCCCTTACATTAATGAATGATAGATATCGGCTTAACTCGATTAACTAATTGTAATAGGACTTTTTTACGTTCACCCGTGTTGTCTGAGTGACTGCGGAAGTCTATAAACCGTTTGTTTGACGAGTCAAATATTTGGTAGGTGAGTGTCGGGAGAGAAAGGGAGGTTTAAGAAAGTTTTCTGTAAAGACTTCCCCGACGGATAAGAATTATGGTTTTTTAATCCACCCGACGATCCTCTTATATATACCTACAACGGGGTCAGTACCGGGATAGAGACATGGAGTACAAGTAAAGTCTTGCTCTTGGGACCCTTATAGGAACCACCAGGTCACCAATCTTGAGACACGAAAGTGATAGTTCCTAGGTCCAAGTTAGAGACCAACCCCTTGATTTAGGGTGTTTGGGACACCGTCTTTTTTTTTTTTTTTCTTTCTCTCTCTCTTTCTCTCTCTGGAGATAAACTATTCTTCGTTCCGAAGAAACGTAATCCTATATTGTAGTCAAGTCAAGTCAACGAGTCAGTATAGGCTGACAAACACTGAGGTACTTGGCGTCGTACGGTCCGGAGGGACAGGTAGTGATTGAGGACCTCAGGTGGGTTTGGGTACAGGTAACTCAGCCACTACCCACTACGGTAGGTTGGTAGAGTAAGAGACAGCAGGGGAAGAGGAGGACGGGAGTTAGAAAGGGTCGTAGTCCCAGAAAAGGTTGTTCAGTCGACAAGTGTAGTCCACCGGTTTCATAACCTCAAAGTCGAAGTTGCAGTCAGGAAGGTTACTTGTGGGTTCTGACTAGAAGAAATCCTATATTGTATTTGGTGAGATTTTTAGTACCGGAAGAACGTCATTTTACTACAATGTGTACAAATGGTAGACTCGGTGGTCCCTTCGGACTAAGTTGTACATTCTTTATGGTATACTATAAACAGTAAGAGACAGACTGAATGAAGTGAATCATACTATTGGAGATCCAGGTAGGTCCCCGATAAAACTTATGTATTTTAATAGTGTTTAAGATAATTCTAAATGTATTCCGACTGAAAGACTCAACGATGAAGAGACGTAGACATTCAAGGATTTCCATTAAGGGTCCCGTTGTTTTTCCTTTACACACGAAGATTAAAGATTTTCAGAATTCACAAAGAAAGGAGGAAAACCTTCAGTTATTCTGATGACGGAGAATATCCACTTAACACTTTGACTAGTATACATCCATAGTGTGTCGCGAGGGCTCTGTTTCGTCTTACTGAAAGTAAGATTTCAACGTCTTTTTACGATTCACAGTGTTTCTAATATTACCGGATACATCGTTCAAAGAAACTTTACCTGGAATGATAAAATAGTCCAAATACCGGTTGATATAACGTTACTCCGATACTTGAGAAGTTACGGTTGATCGTGTACGAATATTTCAATTTATAAAATGGGATTCGTCTATGAGTCCATTTTTGTATCTCCGAGTATAATTTGGTGTAAATTTTACTTTATCCGTCCTTAATATGTGTTTAGTGAATCCAGGTTTTATAACATCTACGATTTTTATCATTTTTGAGTAATTTACTGGGGTGAGTAACCCGTGTCTTATATGATCCTATTTGTCTATTACAAGGTAAATAGACAACGACGACGATTCAGAGAAATCAGCACGGGCCGAGACACGCTGGGGTACCTGACTTCGGATGGTCCGAGGAGGCGGGTACCCTAAAAGGTCCGTTCTCATGGCCTCACCCCACGGTAACGGAAGAGGTAAATAGACAATCAGAAATAGATTATACTTCTTGATGTATTATTCACTTTTAAAGTCCCAAACGGGTCACCAAATCGTTACCCATCCTATATAGACCCTCTTCCGTTACCGTGGGGTGATGTCATGAGAACGGACCTATTAGGGTACCTGCCTCCTCGGACCACCCGACGTCAGGTGCCCCAGCGACTCTCAGCCTGTACTGACTCGCTGAAGTGAAAGTGCGTCACCTCTTCCTTTACCGTTGGGTGAGGTCATAAAAACGGACCTCTTAGGGTCCCTGTCCCCTCGGACCACCCGACGGCAGATACCCCAGTGTGTCTCAGCCTGTGCTGACTTCGTTGAATCGTCGTCGTCGTCCTATATGGATTTCGTAATAAAATATTAGTTCATAGGTTTTAACAGTAAATTAATCCACTGGTACTTTCACTCCGAAAGACCCACCGAGTTACCATTTCTTAGGTGGACGGTTACGTCCTCTACGTCCTCTGTACCCAAGTCAGGGACCCAGTCCTTCTAGGGGACCTCGTCCCGTACCGTCGGGTAAGGTCATAAGGACGGACTTTTTTAAGGGTACCTGGCTCCTTCGACCGTCCGACCAGGTACCCCAGTGTTGTTCGACCTGTGCTGACTCGTGTGCACGTATGAATGACGACCATTTACTGTCTTTCATTCAAAGTAGTCACTGATAGTGTCCGGGGGACCGGTTTAACGTTACTTTTTAATCTGGTTTTAGACTGAGGCACAAGAGTACAAGACCCAGTATTAGTACGAATGGAAACACTGACTCCTCGAGAGGACCACATGGTGTATGATTTTCAGAATAATTAAAACGTCTTTTTTCCTTTAGATGTATATACATCTACAATAATTGTTACTACTAATAAACATCCCCGTACTCTCTTTACGCCTTTACACTCGTTCCCCAAACTCATTCTAGGGAGTTCATAAAAGTGACAAAGTAAAATATGTCTATATGTAATAAATGGAACGAGTGTACCATATATGAATATATATCCTGTAATTTTTTATATTTTCTCTTTTTTGACTATCTGAAATAAGACGGAACTGAAAATGGGAAGACGTTGACCTCGAAAGATCAGTAATAAAACTCCTTTGTAGATGTATCTTTAGTGATCGACTTAAAGTTACCCAAGTACATTCAGACGTGGAAAATTACACCTCTGTCTATTGGTGGCCCGTTCATTTTGTTACAATTTAATACCGGTACTAGTCCGTGTATTTTCCCTCGTGACCGACCCTTTAGCTCGTGCACTCTTTGTTTTTACCGTTCCTGTTTCGATTGTCTTTTACCATACAGATCAAAGTGACTGATTTTAATAAGGGTACACCATAAATTTCTTCTCGTAGTCTTTTATTGGAGGTCCTTGATTCTTATCAAATTTGAGACCTAAGCAATTTGGTGTTTCGTATTCGTGTTTCAGATTCGTGTTTTATTAGGTTTAGTCCCGTTCATGACCCCGAATCATTCGGGAAAAGACGGTCTTTACCGACACGAAACCTTCCATACTCCAGCCCCAGATGTGATATGAGAGGATGTCGGCTAGTCGGGGATCAGAGTTAAAGGGTGAAGGAATACTCCAGAAATCGTGCAATGAAAATTAAACGAATCCTGACTGTGTAGGCAAACGATAACGTAAAAACCATAAGAAGCATTTTATCACCATTTAGCTGTAAATAACGAGATTACATTCTCTACTTTACTCTTAAAACAACAAGTCAACGAGTCAGCACAGACTAAAAAACACTGGGGTACTTGACATCGGGTGGCCCGAAGGGACAGAAAGTGGTAGGGGACCTCAAACGAGTTTGAGTACAGGTGACTCAGCCACTACTCGTATAGTCGATACTAAAGATTGAGTTTTTAAAATAACAGTAACCGAAATAGTAGTGTTCCAAGACTTTATTGTCTAGGTCAAAATTTACCGATTTATTCCTTCATCTAAAGTAAAAGGTCTGTGTGGTCCGAGGTAAATTTTGAGACCGATGATCGATTGACTGTATGATAGGTATAGACCGATATGTCGATGTACCTAAGTCTGTACATTTAATTGACACGTATATACCCATATTACTGCGACTTATAAATTTCTGTTGTGTCACAACCCTTCAAAGAAACTGACGTTTTGTCTCGGTATCTGTGTGTGTTTGTGTGTCTAGATGACTATGTTTGATGTTAATTTTTCTCCGTCTTTCAACCTCGCCATTTTGCTTTCATCTCAAACGGTTCAGGTCCGTCATTTCGAAGTCTCTTCGCGTCACAGAAGACGTCTTGTGGTCCCGTTTCGACGAGTCGATGTTAAGCAAATGAAGAGACACCAGAGTCGAACTCGGACCCGAGAGACGAAAACGGTTCCCTCAAAATTGTTACACGTCGACAAACTTCTTCATCGACAGGAGGGATTGACTTCGAAGATGTTATGAGATCTTAAATGAATCATCATGACAACAACAACAAATAATTTACAGCTCAAGCTGAGACGTTGGGGTACCTAACATCGGGCCGGTCCGAGGAGACAGGAACCCTAAAGAGTCCGTTCTTATGACCTCACCCGACGGGAAAGGAAGAAGTCCCTTAGAAGAACTGGGTCCCTAGCTTAGGTTTAGAGGACGGGACCGTTCACTTGAGAACTGTCGACTCGGTGGTGCCTTCGGGGTGAATCATTGTGATATTGAAGTGTTAGGACGAAGAGAAAAGTTAGAGCTAGAAGTTCCTTCATTAGATGTCATAACTACTAGGAGTTGCTGGAGTTGTGTAGACGTCACTTTATGTACAGAGATACCGTCTAGATTTTTCTTAGGCTTCCTCTTGAATCCACTAAGGTCACCACGAATGACGAAACACTGCTTGAGTCGATGTCAAGTATTAAAGAAAAGTAAAATCGACACTTTTTTTCCTATATAAATTTCTTCTCGCAGAGAAATAACAGAGAAATAAGGAGTGTAAAAACGTTTACTGATGATGTCCTGACCCGAAAGGTCCACCGTGATCACCATTTCTTCGGTGAACGGTCACGTCCTCTGTATACTCTGTGAGCAAGCTAGGGACCTAACCCTTCTAGGGAACCTGCTCCCGTACCGTTGGGTGAGGTCATAAGAACTCTCCCTCGACCGTCCGATGTCAGGTATCCCGAGGTTTCTCAGCCTATCCTGACTTCACTGAATCGTGGGAGGGAACGTACTGTCCCTATAAGTAATTCTACTGTAAAGATTTTCACGAGTAACCAAGTGAACGGACAGTTAGTTTTGTTTTAGGAGATTAATCTGGGACCTCTACACTAAGGTGGGGGTTAAAGTAGTCAATGTCTAGATGATACGAGGTGAGTTGAAAGTCTTGATTTCTTTATTCTCCCTATATGTTATGTTAGAAATTGACTTTTGGGTAGTCGTAAGAAAAAGTTATCGTACCCATTTTTACCCTGTTTCATACCATCGGTAATATTTTCTTGTTTATAGAAGCTCCCTTTTTTCGTCATTTTCTTACTGTGACTAACTTTACAAGGTATCAAACTGTCACCATGTTTTCGTCTGACTAAAATTCGTTCGGAATGTTTTCGTGGGAAATTGTTGGAGTACGGTGAACCTAAACTCTCTCCTTTTCCGTAAAATGTGAAGTAAAGAGAGGGACAAGTCACTCGGAGAAGGGACGGATGTAGAGAAACAGGAATTAGAACTAGAGATCGAAAACCAGGTGAATAAAGAAGGTTCCCGAAAGTAACTCCCATACAGTAAACCAAGTGACCGAAAAAGTGACTCAGGGGAACAAATGAACGACAGAGAAAATTGTAAAGTCAAAGGAATAGACCTTTTCACTCCTTGTCAGTTTGTATGGTTTTACAGAGGAAACCTTAATTGTGTTTTATCACAATTAAAAGTGAATGTCTTCAATAATATGAAGTGAATGTTTTCAATAATGAAATTAATACTACGTCCATATGTGACCTATAAAAAGAGTGAAGTGACTACTTTTTCTCCACATAAGAGGAACCCTTACCTTCATGGCACGATTCACTAAAAGGAGTTAAAGGTAAATCTACCAGTTGTCGTGGTACTTCTGAGTGACGGTACGACGTTTGACCCTGTGACTCTAAGTTCCTTACGTTCCTTAAGAGGGTATCCGGACGTAAAAAATTTACCGTGTCCAGACTGTAGTTTAGGGTACAAAACAGTAATGTATGAACAGAAAGACCATGTCGTGTCATAAAACATCAAGTCTCAAGACCTTCCATCGTCTATGTGAAGACAAGAGTTTCATCTTGAGATATTTGAGAAGTTAGACTTCTCTAATGTTCTTTCACTAAATAGAAAAAAAAAAAAAAAAGGAAACGGGAAGGACGAGATCCTGATGGTTCTACGGGTCCTATATCCAAATAAGACGTCTAATTGGTCTTGAGTAAAAGAATCATAAATTAGGAAGTCCATTTAAGTTCTCCAGTTTAACGGTTATAGACAACCTATCATCTTTTTCGTTCTCTCAAGGTCTTTTTGTAGATGAAGACGAAATGACTGATATGGTATCGGAAACTGACACACCTAGTGTTGTTTGACACGTTTTAAGTAGTTCTCTATGCTTATGGTCTGGTAGAATGGACGGAGGACTCTTTAGCCATACGTCCAGTTCTTCGTTGACAATAATGACCTGTACCTTGTTGTCTGACCAATTTTAACCCTTTCCTCATGCAGTTTCGATATATGACAGTGGGACGAATAAATTGAATATACGTCTCATGTAGTACACTTTACGGTTCGACCTACTTCGTGTTCGGCTTTAGTTCTAACGGTCCTCTTTATAGTTATTGGAGTCTATACGTCTACTGTGGTGGGAATACCGTCTTTCACTTCTTCTTGATTTCTCGGAGAACTACTTTCACTTTCTCCTCTCACTTTTTCAACCAAATTTTGAGTTGTAAGTTTTTTAATTCTAGTACTGTAGGTTAGAGTAGTGAACTACCGTTTATCTACCCTATTGTTACCTTTGTCACTCGCTGAAATAAAAACCCGAGGTTTTAGTGACGTCTACCACTGACGTCGGTACTTTAATTTTCTGTGAACGAGGAACCTTCTTTAGATACTGGTTGGATCTGTCGTATAACTTTTCGTCTCTGTAATGAAACGACTGGTTCCAGGTAGATCAGTTTCGATACCAAAAAGGTCTTCAGTACATGCCCACACTCCCGACCTGATATTGCTTTCGACTTGTGGTTTATTAACTACGAAAACTTGACAACACAACCTCTTCTGAGAAGTCTCAGAGAACCTGACGTTCCTTTAGTTTGGTCAGTTAGGATTTCCTTTAGTTGGGACTTATAAGTAACCTTCCTGACTACGACTTCGACTTTGAGATTATGAGACCGGTGGACTACACTTCTTGACTGAGTACCCTTTTCTGGGACTACGACCCTTTCTAACTTCCGTCCTTTTCTCCCCCTGTTATCTCCTACTCTACCAACCTACCGTAGTGACTGAGTTACCTGTACTCAAACTCGTTCGAGGTCCTAGACCACTACCTGTCCTTTCAGACCGCATGACGTCAGGTACCCCAACGTTTCCCAGCCTGTGTTGACTCACTGACTTGACTTTAAATTCTCTTCTCAGACCTCATTCTCAGGAATAAATGATTTACTGTTTTAATTAAAAGTTGAGGTATATTTAAATAAGAAGATTTTATTAGTCTCTGACTTATGTTAAACGATACGATGACTACAGTAATGATGAAGCGTCAATCCTTAATTACACCAAAATAGATTTTGACACGTGTACGAGACCGGGCAATAGAAACCTAATTCTTTCTCACACCTTAAATTTTCTCACTTCCACAGTAGTAAAACTCTAGGCCCGTTTCCAGGAACAAGACAGTGGTTGGGAATACTTTCGGCGTCTATGCACGTAAGTGTAAAAACCGAGGCCAAAAATGGGATGTTTACTCCGTTGACCTAAGATAATAAGGGTCAAGTATGGTACAATAATAAGATATATTAGATGTACCTTTTGAGACTTAAAAATTCTTTTAACGGTTCGTCGAACGGTATGACCTGTGTCGTTTCCTTACGGTGGCGTCTATGGACATAGTTATCTCTGTCTTCCGTCCTCCCACGTCACCCCTTTCACGCGCACTGGTCCGACGTCCTCACTTCTTTTACACCCACCTCAACCACCCCACCCGCACCGAGGAACTCTCGGTCTCTACCATCCTTCTACCTCACTCCCTCCAACCACTATACCTTTCAACCCCCCACCCCTACCACCCTTCCACCACCGAGATCCAACGTCCCTTTAACCATCAGACGTACAAGTTATTCTCGGTGTGACCCCAACAGGGACTGAAGTAGAGATCGGACCCACTTTCACTTCACTTTCACTTCAGCGAGTCAGTACAGGCTGAGAAGTGCTGAGGTATCTGACATCGGATGGTCCGAGGAGACAGGTACCCTAAAAGGTCCGTTCTCATGACCTAACCCAACGGTAAAGGAAGAGGTCCCCTTAGAAGGGTCGGGTCCCGAGCTTGGGCCAAGGGGTCGTAACATGTGTCTGCGAAATGGCAGACTCGGTGGTTCCTTCAGGAGTGGACCCATCGAACAGGTAAAAATTAATTGATTAATTAGTTAATTTGATATATAAACTGAGTAAACGGTTGGACTATTCCTATAAATGTATGGAATCTTTTTAAATGATCCTTGTCCACTTTTTTCTGTTTAAAAATTAAGTGGGGTTTAGAAGCATAATTATCTATGTGGAGGGGACGGGTGAGGGATGTACGAGATGTCTTTCATTTACTTAATAAAAAACAACAAATCAAAATAAATTTACTCTCTTTGTTTCCAGGTACCGTTCCGTTATCTCTTACGTGACCATTTCCACCCGTCTCCGACCACGACGAGTGGTGAGGGACCGGAAAGTTCCATCTCCGTTTCACCGTGACACCGATGTTCGTTAGCGGGGTCCAAGTTTAACGTCAAGTTCAAGAATGGTCTCCCACTAGTTCCCGTTCAAGTCATTGGTGACATAAACGTGTCAAGTGACGTCGTCGGTGATCAGTATACGCCCATAACTCTTCACCAATCACACTGACTCCTTGACATAAAAATCAAAATGAAGTAGAAGTAATTAAAACCGCATTGAAATGTCTGACATCAGATAGGTCAATGACCTTTTGAAATTAAAACTTTGTTGAACCGATACACTTAAATGAGAAAGTTGACATTTAAAATACGTTAGACTTATGACGCGTTCATGAACACTATTTATAAATCGTAGGGTTAACTTTACACACTATACATATTTATGTATGGTCTAAAACTTTTGAATTCTTTTTTTGTTTTTACGTTTTATAGAGTAATTATTAACATATAACTAATATACGGTCTTATTGGTCTCAAACCTATATGACCGAAGTTATTTTACATAATAATTAAAGTAGAAAAAATCAAAAATTCTATACCGAGGATCTTTTAATTTTTAATACACCAAGTGTAGCATAAAGTTAACCCGTCTCGATGAGACACATGAAATTAAAGAAGGAGTTACTATACCCTTATTTTTATTATAGGAGGTCACCCAACAACACCGTTGTTCTTTACTATTGACGTTTCAACAATCGTTTCACGAACTGTTTATCGACCTTCTCGAGTGATTTCTCGATAATAAAACACCCGTGTTAAAGGTAGAAATGAAAGAGACTGAGTATTTTGTCTTAGACTTCAATAAAACACCCTATAAGTAAGTCAGACAAGAGGATTTCACGTCCTTTCGGTTCTTCTGGAAACTATTGTATTTCCTGGTTATTTACCGTACCTACGACCATTAAATGGTTGCTTGAGTACAGAAGAAAAGGGAGAGTGTCTAAGGAAAATATTTAAAAGACTGGATATTCTATATCGAACGTAAGTAAGTAGTTTGGAAATCGACTCATAGTTAAACATCTTCTTAGATCTAAGGTATCAAAGTTTAAGAATTTAAAGAAAAGAAGAAAAACCGGAACACCTAACGTCCTAGAATCGAGAAGATGGTACCTGACTTGGACTCAATACCCGTCACCCGTCATTTTCGTCTCAGGATTGGTGATCTGACGATCCTGGGAATTCAAAGAATTACCAATATCTAGACGATTTTAATTTTTTAGACGAGTGTAGTTTTTTGTGACTTTATCGAAATTTTACTGTTCTATGTTAGATAAGAAATAGACATTCGATTATTGAAGTTGAAAGGAATGACTTGGATTTTCATAATACAAAAAGAGAGAGTGTGTACTAAAAAGATGAAAAAGAAAAATTAACACCACCGAAATTTAAGATCTGAAAGAAAAAATTTCTAAAACATACAAGAAAGAAACAAGGAATAGTAAAGATAGAAACCGTATTAAACCTCTTGAGTTTTGTACGTCATAAGGAAGTATTTACTATTTCCCTTTTGTTTTTCTTTAATTTTCAATTTAAAGTCTTTTCACCGTTGACTACCTATTGTGTCTTCTCTTAGAGATTATTCGCATCCACAAGAAACTTATTAGATAAGTCATTCATAATGTCACAAGGACATTTATTCGATTGAAACTTAAAGGTAAAGAGGTGTAAGATACTTCGTGTTTAATTCAAGGGAAATTCGTCAAGTTAAGAAAAAGGATTTTATTGAGAAATTTCATATAATTTAAACACTCGGAGAGAATCAAAGTTGGTCTATTACCTTCGATTTATTATTATTATTATTATTATTAAATCGATTAGTATTATCGATTTTGAATCCAGAAAGATGCAATACCCATGTAATATCTAGGAGATGAACATAAGTGAGTAACTTGAGACTTTCATTGAGGTACTTTATAAAGTCATCTGTCTATTGTCAGGGGGTCTCTACAGGTGTAGGATTCGAGGTCTGGAACACTTATACAATAAATATACCGTTCCGCCTTTCATTCTGACGTCTACCTTAATTCTAACGTTTAGTCGACTGGAACTGTACCAGGACCTAACAGGTTCACCCTGGTTGCATTAGGTGTTCCCAGGAAACATTGTTCACTTTTTCCCTCCATCCTCTCAACCCAGTCTCAGTCTCAACAAACTACTATGTTGTGACGGCTTAAACTTCCATCTTATCCCCGTTACTTGGTTCCCAAGAATTGGGTGCCGTTGTTTTATTTTCAATCCTCACCGTGTACCGTGAGAGGGAGAAGAATCGTAGATGACGAGAAGTCTAGAGACGAGGTAGTGAAGGAATCTCCTTCGAAAGGAACCACGGAACCAACTCCTACCTACGAGTTTCCTCTGTTAGAATTCCATTTTACATTGAGAGTAAACTTCGTGAATCGTGCTAATGTTAAAATGTAAACAAACGCAGAAGAGACAGAGACGGCGGTCTAAGATTCGAGGTACTCCTTTCTCGTCGTCGATCGGGAACGGCGGACACGGACAGTTTCCGTTCCACGTCAACAAAGAGACGACAGATGAGTTAAAGACTACAAATCTAATTGTTGGGTTTAAGTAAACTGTGTACAACTTAAACAACCTGTTCCAGACTTCTCTTATTTTACCCTAGTACCCTTTACTTAAAGTTTTGAGAATCTGAAATCAGGAATTCATTTAGTCGAGGTACTTTTCTTTTATACTCTCTTATTTTGGTGATAGATCTTCTTTAAACGACTTCGTACTGTTTTTATGAGATAAACGTAAACCGAACGGTTTTATACGTAAAAATAGGAGTTCATATAATGAGTCAACCGTGTTCTAAAGTGACATAACTTTGGACCTTGAACCTCTATTCGGAATTTAGATGAGAAGATCTTTCGTTTCTTTCTTTATTTTTGTTTTTCTTCGTATTAGTCTGAAAGAATTATAAACTCATAGAATTTTTCCATTTCTTGAAAAGCGATGGTGAATAAAGAACTCAGAAATGAAAAAGATCGGTATATTGATGTATAAAGATGAACATAGTTTTAACAAACTTAGAAATATGGTACCAGACAGGACTTTGTCAATATAGATGATTCCTATATTAAAAAATATCCAAAATTATATATAAAATAATATTATATTCATATATAAATATAGAGATATATCAACTCAAACCATTAACAAAAACCACTTTCAGAGACGTAACGGGGTACATGGACTAAAAGACGAAAAGAAATGGTCACACAACCAAAATTTAAAATGTAAAATCTAATCCTTATAAAACAGAAACAAAGAATAGTAAAGATTTATATAGAATAAACCTCTTGATCTATCTACATTCTAATAAACCTATTCTACTCTGGTCTACATTAAACTCAGATCATTCGAAACCGGAGTTTCTAAACACAACGATTAATGATTCGGAGTTAATATAAGTTAATTAAGAATATAGGTATCTCTTCCGTAAGTTAAGTAAACAGGTAAAAGACACCGAAACTCTAAGTCGAGTTTAAGTCAAATGTTCCTTTTTATCGACGGTTTCTAAGGGACACGAAAATTCAAGGTGTAATATGGGTAGATAGATACCGTTTGGTAAAGTTAAGTGTGAGGTAATGTGTTTGAAGGAAAGGGTCCCCTTAGAATGTAATCATATAAGTTTTAAGTTGGAGAGATTTTACTTTATTCTTGTAAATGAGTCCTAACTCTTACAAACCTTCAGTAAAGGAGACTTACGTATTTCGACTTTGACCCGTTTTAGGGAAACCAATGTTCAAAATAATTCAATCTTATAAATAACATCCTATTCCTATCTTTAATAAAAGAAAAGAAACTTCACCGAGGGTTTCATATAAAGAGAGACCAGGACTAAAATAAGTATCCTGTATTTACATTTGTTTACACTCAAGGTTCCTATTCCGTAGTAATCAAAGTGTTTATTAAGTAAAGGAAGTAAATCGAAGGAAGGAATAGGGTTCAAGAGTTTCGTGAACTGGTGCTTTCTTCCTGATAATGTGGATAAGATGTACTCCCCTGTTTTCACACCTCTAAACAACTTCTGGTTCGATTAGTTTCGATTAGTTCATCTTCGAACTGTTAAGGGAGTACCTGGGAGAGAAGGCCGGTATGAGTGACAAGGTCGGAAAATCCCATCTCTACCTCGTTTATGTCATTTTGGGATGACATGCGACACAGGAACATAGTGTCTACTCAGTGAGTCACCTATTGCTTGAGAGTGACCCTATCACTGGATGTCACCTAGAGACTGTGACATTCAATCGGGGGATGGACGTTCTGAAACAAAAACATATTACGGGTGATTAAATGTTTCACTCAGGTATTTTTATTTGTGAGACCACGAAGGTTGTCTGTCTTATCTATCATCAGTGGTAAAGTCTTTGGGTCTGTTTATTTAGTAGTGAAGGCCTAGTGGACCCGAAAATTCACTGTCCGAACTCTGAGTCTGTGTCCCGAAGACTAAGGTTTATATTTCGAAGAAGTAACTTAGTGTTGTCAGGAGTCTGGGAACCCACTTGTTTTCCACGGGTCCTTTTTGGATTCAAGAAAACGTAGTTCCATCCGGTTCTCGTCCCGAAGGGATCACCGAATCTCCCATTTCTTAGACGGACGGTTACGTCCTCTGCACCCAAATTAGGGACCCAACCCTTCTAGAGGGTCTCCTCCGTTACTGATGGGTGAGGTCATAACAACGGACCTCTTAAGGTACCTGTCTCTTCGGACCACTCGGTGTCAGGTACCCTAACGTTTCTCAACCTGTGCTGACTCACTGATTGTGTGTGTGTGTTCGTCTCTCGTTCATGTAACATCTTTAGTTTATTCAAATTTTATTTTTTTTTCTTTCTTCTTCAAAGGTAAAACCAACGCGGGTGTAGTAAGTTGTCTCATTCCAGTCGTTTGAAAAGATATTTTCCGGTCTGACATTTATGAAATTCGAAACACCCGGTAAATACCAGAGACAATGGTCAGAAGAAGAAAAAGAAGGAAAAAACAAAATATTTTAAACTCAAAATCTTTGGTGAGAATCAATTGTCCCTTATGTTTTTTTCTAACACCTGTCCTAAACTGGATATTTGATAACAAGTAGTCTCGGGACCTGGACCATCGGTGTTTTCCCACTGAACATTGCGTCTAGACCTGTCGTGGATTTCGAGGGTCCGAGACTTTGCGAATAGGATATTCACGAGACTGAGTGTCTTCTCTCAAATGGAAGGCTGAGTGGTGTAATCTGATATAAAAGGACAGAAGTTAGTTTTAATTTCAGTTTCGGTGCAATACTTGTGATCTAGGAGCCGTAAGTGTTGAAATTTAAAATACCAAAGATGATAATGTGTCGGTGGGGTTTTCCAAGTACCTAAAATTTTTTACAAAGTGAAAGTTCAACTCTGGGATCTTAACACGTACCCCCAACCAGTATATCACTCTCTGGTCCTCGGACCGATCGTGAACGAAGAACGAGAGGAAGATAAAATGGGATAGGACATGGTATATTTGTCTATTTACAAGAAACCCCCAACCCTTCCTCTCCTTTATCCAGAATTTTCCCTTCAGTTGAAGGTCCCGACCACTAATCACTTAATGTAGTCTTCAATGTCTGTAAGGGGTCTTTTATCGTTTAGAGGTATTTAATTTAATCACAGACTCCGGAAGTTGTTTTATACGATATTTCCTCCATTCTTTTTTATTAAGTACTTTCCCAAAGACAAGTAAGAGGGTAGCCTCGTTTTTAAAAACTTCTCCATTTCATCTCAAAACTTCCTTTAAAGGAGTAAAACGGGTCAATTTGAACTTACGTAAAATTGTCCGGTAACATTATCAAAGTCGATAAGACTAAGTACACAGGAAACGTTTCCGACTCCCGGATGTTACTAAATAAAACTATAAATGGTCCGAGAAGGAAAACCTGAGACGTCGGTTTGGTATTAGTCACGGTCGGGTTTCGACTAGAGAGGTACTTCTGAGTCCTGAACCTGAGTCGTTGCTCTAAGAAGCTATATTACTACTGAACTCACGGTCTCGGAAAACTTCTTGTAAGTTTGGGAACATAAATAACATCATCGACAGAAGTAAGAATTGAATAAGGACCTGTGAAGTACTACTCAACTCTTCCGTCGAAAATAGTTGACTCGAAAAATATACCCCCAATTAACAAATGTTTAAAGTTTAGTAGTTACTATAGTTCAAAATCAAATATTTTTGTTAACATGACCAATGGTGATCCCGTATTTCAGTCGAATCAAGGACGGATACACCCAAAAGGTAGATAGTCACTCTATTTTTATACTTGTCTTTTCATTCATTCGTTAATTTTCAAGTTACTTCATCCATTTCTATGTTAATTGATGTTTACCTAACTATGTGACATTCATAATATCTTTTAATCATCTCTCTAGGAAATAAGTAAGTAGTTAACGATAATATGACACGGTCCGTAACATAGAAGAAACATCTGAGAAGGAACCCTGAGACTGCATATATATGTTAGAAGATAAACTTTAGAGGTACATGTCTGGAGTGTCCATAAAGTTTGTACTGTACAGAATGTCACTTGATTCTAAGTGAACGATTTAGAACAGGACGTCCGAAGGGGAAAACTTACCGTTGTCAGAAGACCGACAAGTCCGGTTTTTTGTTTGTTGTTGTTTTTTGGGATTTTATGGTATATAAGTAGGGAGTAAGGAGAGAAAGGGAGTGAACACAAGCTAGACATTCGTTTAGGATAACCAGGATAATAATTTTATATAGATTCAGGTCGGTGAACAGTGTTAGAGTTGTTCATGATAGGTCCAGACACCACCCCTAGTAACGTTATCGAAGAACTAACCATCAGAGGGACGAAGATGGGGCCTATCGAGCCAACCATTTCTTAGCTGGATGTTACGTCCTCTGGGGCCAAACTGAGGACCCAGTCCTTCTAGGGGACCTCTTCCCTATCCGATGGGTGAGGGCGTCAGAACCCGAAGGGAACACCGAGTCGACCATTTCTTAGATGGACGTTACATCCTCTGGGACCAAACTAAGGACCCAGACCTTCTAGGGGACCTCCTCCCTATCCGATGGGTGAGGTTATAAGACCGGACCTCTTAAGGTACCTGACATATCAGGTAACCCAACGTTTCTCAGTCTGTACTGACTCGCTGAAAAGAAAAAGACGAAGATGGGACTTGGGAACCGTTGGCGTCTAGGACAGTGACGGGACGGGTTCCGGTGGGATTAATTGTTCGAATATCAATTATATCGCGAATGATGGGTGGTTCGTGTTCGAGAAACGTTCATAATTGACTTAAGAGT
Organism: Capra ibex; assembly: GCA_006410555.1. NCBI lineage: Eukaryota > Metazoa > Chordata > Mammalia > Artiodactyla > Bovidae > Capra > Capra ibex. The sequence goes on along the minus strand of SJYO01016970.1, from coordinate 19,917,073 downwards.
GTTATTGGAATATTCCATCCATGGTACTGAGAGACGCAAAGTAGTCACTCCGTTACTCCGTGACCTTCCTGTTCGATTCTAGTGTGTCGATTGTTTGTCGTCTCTGTCCTGAGGTTGGGACTGTAAGACCGAGGGGTCGGGTACGAGAATTGAAGACACGGACGACGGAGGTCACCAAAGGGAAGAGTGAAAACCTTTTTCGGGTTCAGACGTAGTACCGGACGATTCGGAGTGTACTAGACAGGGGGTGATGGAGGTGTTGTAAGGAGATGATGGAAGAGGAACCGAATGAGTCAGTGTCACTGAAGGAGTGACCAGGAGTTTGTGGGGTTCGAAGAAGGGTATAGTCCCTGAAAGTGGGACCGACCAGGAAGACGGACTCGGTAAAGGGGACTCCCACCGGACTGAGTGAACAGTGGAGGAAATCCAGAAAAGAAGTTTACAGTGAAAAAGTCAATCCCTCAGGATCTAAGATGAATTATTAGAATGATTATATAGATCTATATTAAGACTCGTGTCTTGTGTGGGAAATGAAGTAATTTGGGAACGTTGTCGAGACCCGACTCCTTTGATAACGGAGGTGGAATGGGTACTCCTTTTCTCTGGGTCTCAACAACTGTTCACACGTCTTCCAGTGTATCGGTTATTCCTTACTTCAGTCCTAAGGCTGGATTTTAGAGACCGAGACCTCAGACACTAGAATGTGTGTGTGTCTATGTGCGTGTTAGTTATATGTTTTAAACCACTGATTACCAACTACCTTTTCATTCTCTTAAATTTTTTAGTCAAACACCTCGAAGGAACCACCGAGTCTACCATTTCTTAGACGGACACTACGTCCTCTGAACCCGAGTCAGGGACCCAACCCTTCTAGGGACCTCTTCCATTACCGTTGGGTGAGGTCATAAGAACGGACCTCTTAAAGTACTTATCTCCCCGGACCGTCAGATATCAGGTACCCCAGCGTTTCTCAGTCTGTGCTGACTCACTGATTGTGAAAGTGGTGAAAGTCTTCCAACATCGTTCTCAATCTTCTGTTAATCGTATATTTCCTCCAATTTCCTCCTACGGGCCACCTCCCAAATCTAATAGTCAAAGGTCTCACTACACAGAGTCACACAGTAGGTGGGACAAGGAGGTAGTCTTGGACTCTTATTGACCTCAACCCAACCCCCACCCTTCAAGAGATTGTCGTTTCTTACGAACTAACGTGAGATCTAGAAGAATACATCTCAGTAACCCTGGTCCTCGTGTTCCTAAACATATATGTTCTTGAGGATCCACTGACGCTTCACGTAATTTCAAAAGTTTGGTGGTAGAACCTTTTATCCCTTATCAATATAACTGAATTTAATCTTGTGATTCGTAGTGTCGGGATTATATCATTAAGGTATTTCTCTAGACGTTTTATACGATAGTGACATTTTGTGACGGTGAATCCCGTCCCTAGAGACTACCCAAACAAGTAACTACCTAAGGTTCATGACTCTTGTCACCAACCGGGTTAACCCCTTACACACTTGAAAGTTCACCGGGTAACCTTTAAAAGTTCTACGTTTTATCGAAACATACTCGTATAAAATACGACTCACCAGGTTGTAAAGGTAGTCTGAAGAGTATTTTTAAGTGAAGATAGTCAAAATAGTAATAAAGGAATCTTTATACTTGTCTCACTTTTTTATAACCGAAAACCTTAATAACTAGATTCACACTGAACTCCGAGACCGTAAACCGTCGGTACACTACATTGGTTCCGTAAGATAGAAAGATTTGAAACAAAAGGAGTAGTTATTTAGTAGTAGTGGAGTAAATTACAGGTATTTTCATAGTACACTTATTTTCCTAGAAATTTTTTTGTCCCGTGATAATGATCCACTTAATAAAGAAAAATGAAGAGTTAATGAAACTTTATACTAAAACCCCCGTTTCAAGATCGACATTTTTAAATCATTTTAATCCTTTTTTACAAAAGTTCTGAATCTACCGTGCTCATTATGTATCGATATCTTACACACCACCGTTCTCACAATTCCTTGGGCGGACGGTTACGTCTTCGCATTCTCTGTGTCTAAACTGGGGACCCAACCCTTCTAGGGGACCTCTTCCCTTACCGTTGTGTGAGGTCATAAGAACGGACCTCTAGGGTACCTGTCTCCTCGGACCGTCCGATGTCAGGTACCCCAGCGTTTCTCAGTCTGTGCTGACTTCGTTGAATCGTGTCGTGTCATACCCTTATTACTCTCTTACTTTTATAAGGGTGATTCATAAGAGAGGTTCTCTATTAGTATCAGGTTATCAACTTCCTGTCATAACGGAAAACTTTTAGTTTATAACTAAACAACCCCTCTAACCGGATATTACAATGTCGAATCATAAGACAGTGAGTCTGCGTGTCGAGTTCGGTTTACTGAAAGTAAATTTTTGAAAACCACATTGTCCATAAATAGTAAGTAATAAATGACGTAGGAACTATAGGCTTGTAACTTTAGATTCTGTTTTTTCAGCTAACACGACTTTGGTGCGTCTGAAGTTACGGAAGAGTTAAAACCTTTGAATTCGTGTGGTGAAGGTAGGATTCTGTCCTAAAGTCACTGATTCGTCTAGAAAGGGACTTGGATTCCACTCCTTTCTCAGATGGGAGATGAAAAAAGATCGACTAGTTGGTCTATGTACACTTCCTCAATTGTGATATTAGTAATTTCGTGTCTGTTCTTACAGTAAACAGTTCACCGTTCTTTGTCGAAAGATTACTTTGTCGTACGTAAGGTGTTTTAAGAGTTTTTGAAGTAAGACTAAAATACGGATTCAATTTGTAAAACCTTTCCGTAAAGGGAACGTCGCGGTCTTTACTTTCGGAGTTTACGAAACTTCAATCTCTAGATTGACACTTGTGTTGACTTACTCAGTGTACACTATATTTTTATGGATAAACCCCGAGATGAAAGTTTAATCTCAGTGTTGTATTTTAGGTGAATCAACTTGGTCCGAAGTTTTTAAAGACGTGTTTTCAATTATTGTCGTTGTGTTTTGTAATCCTCTTCTCTCAAAGATTGTCTGGTGGTTTGACGTTTAAAAGTTCTGTCTATATTCTCTTTCTTTTGGTCAAGACACTTATTATATACTTTAGTAAGACTTTTCTAAAAGGGGGTTATTATGTCGTGTCATCATTTGAGCACCAGTGTGTAAAGAAATGGATTTCGACTTTTGATCTTAGGGTTTACTGTCGGAGTAAAGATATTAGTGTCGAAGTAGTTGACTCCGACAAAACGGTGTCTATGGTATGGTAATACTACTCCCAAGACCCAGATGAGTAAAGTAGCAGTTAAAGGTCTCCGTTTTAAAGCACCCTACCAAGGAGGACCGCAGCAGCTGTTTACACACCTGTCGAGGAGACCTGGTGTCTTGCTTTTCGAACTTCGTCTTGTTACGACCGTCACGTCGGGTAGCGACGTAGGACCTCGGGTCTTTTATTGAAGATACACCTACGATACAAACTTTTTGTCACCGAGGAACAGGGACTTTTGTCGGATGTAGCGTCGACGTCGGTCGAGTGAGAGGTTAGTGAAGGAACTCGAGACTAGTAGACTAGTGGCGGTTTATCGAACCTACGTCTCTACCCTTTCTAAACTAGGTGACTTTGACTTGTGTGAGTCCTTATAATCTCGTAAAACGGGTCTCTCGTAAAGAGTTAAGTAGAGTTCTCGTACAAAGGACAAGTAATGTCACTAAGAGAAGTTAAGGTCAAAACCTCCAGACTAATTTCTATAGAAAGGGGGAGTCTGTGAGTTTGTTTAGTGAGAAAAAGTGTAATTTGTTGACTTTTTAACTGAAATGTGAGTGTACAAAAAAGGTTCCGTCTCCTCACAGTATATTTCTCACTTTCACTGACAACAGAAAAATTACATTTTTGAAGGTCTTCCTTTAAAATGATCTGTGGAGTGATTGACTAACCCCAAGACGAATAACATCGAGCATTCAAGGTCTTTACTTTACCTGAGTATATTTCACCCCTCAGGTGACTTAGTCTTGCTAAATAGGCTTCGTACGTGCGCAATTGGTTTCGGTACACTCACTGTGATCACAAGGGGGACACTAAAAGAAAGTTATCGAGCCAACAAGACAAGGGTGCGCACGTCAAGACGTCGGACTATGTAAAAATATAAATGTATCCGCCGAACGTACCGACTTTTATAGAGACAAATGACTCCAGCCCGTAGCTCGAAACGGCTCGACTGGAGAGTCCTTTTTTTTTTTTTTCGTCGTCGACATTTCGTAAAAGTGTAGGATAGTTATTCTTAAGTTCCGAAGTCCTTCCTGCAATTCCAGAGACCGTCAATTCTCAGATCATAAGGGACTGAGGACTCTCTGATCAGTGAATCCTCCCTTGGCTCTCTACGAATCCTCAGTGCACTGACCGAACCTGGCCGGAGTTCTAGATTACCACATGACGTTCTTTTATTCTGTTGTCCCTACGAACGCGATTTTTATAGAGTACCTTTTACCTAAAACGAATGTTTACTCCTTTGATACTTTAGGGGTCATCCTAAATGTTACAGCTCTAGAAAGACAGTTCGATTAGGACAGTCACATTGAGAGACTCTAAGTTTCATTTTTACAAAAGAAACCAAAGACCCGGGGAGTCGCGTCTCCCACAATGTCCTTCAAACCTCCAAAGAAAAGGAGATTCCACACCGGTGAAACCCGGGGTCATTTCATCGAAAGTGTCTTCGTAGATCGTCTTTCGAGTTAATCCGTAATTAACGAGGCATTAGACAGTGTTGTGTCGAAGCAAAATTAACCATACAAACGGTCTCCTCACTTTATAAAAAAGAAAATTCTCCATGACCGACGGTCATCAAAAAGTAGAGAGAGACAAAACTCGTTTGTATAAAATCACGCCGACCTTTTTCTTCTTTTTTTACGATTACTACGACCGTTCAGGGAATTCAGGGAGACCTGGAAACAGTCTCACGGGCCCACGATTAGATTTGGTAAAAAAAAATGAGATTTGTTGATCCCGTAAATAACTTCTCTCCAATGTTAAATCGGGCGGACCGAACGTATAACTTATATATATATATTTACCACAGGGTGGTCTTTGTTTTATACCTTACCCGAAGGTACTAATACTTACACGGAAAAGTCTAGACGAACAAGGAACCGTGAGGGACCTACAGTCACGGGTGGGAGTGGGTGGGTGAGGGTATGGGGTACTGGATAGTGGGAGGTCAGTAAGGGAGTCCAAGACCAGTAGACGAGCCCCGGCTTCTCGAACTTATGTCGTTCCGTGACTGACCTCCACGAATTTGTAAGGTCGTCGAGGACACCCGATGTTTATTCTCTTCCACCTCGGGATTCAACGTTTGGTACACGAACCGTCCTTTCTCCGTCAAACGTAGGGTTTGAGGAAAGATCGGTAGAGAGGGATTCCGACCGATTGGAGACCCCAGCGAAGACCTCAGTCTGCTAGACCGTCTACGGTTTCAGAAACCCCTTTATTTACTACACGAAAGACCGATAGTCTCAGGACACAAGTAGCTAGGGACTTGACGGAGACTCCTTAAGTCGGGATAATAACTGCCTGACGATAATGACTACCCTCAGAGTTTTAAGAGAGAGAGAGAAGATTGAAGGTAGTAGTTCCTTTCCCTTGGAGGTCCTTAATCAAAGAACCCTTAAGTTATGTGTTGGTGTCAATAGGTCACCTTTTCTGCGACCTTCCTACTTTTGGTCTCTTACTGTCGACCTGTATATCAGGTTACAAAAGAATACTTTTTAAAGTTTCTACGTTTAAGTTTTAACGTCCTTTTCCTAACCCAAGACTCTACAAACTTTCTCTTTTAATTCGATCCCTACACCGTTTCACCCCCTCCTCTATCTAGTTGGGTGTCTCTATTCCAGGGAAAAGGGGAGTAGAAACCGTATCTACAACTAAGTGTCCTTTATGAAATTTTCCTTCTGAGTTAAGGGACTTCCACAGACGATCAAAGAATCTTCACAATTATTTTACTCAGTAATTAAACCGGAAGTTCGTAATTTACGCGTACCTTACGATAACGACTATTGTTCTCCAATAGAATCTTTTGGTTGTATTCGAGTCTACGTGTATAGTATTAATTCTTTACTTAAGTATACAAAGGAAAGGAGGAAGGGTTTCAGCTTCACTTTAATGTTTTCTCGACATATTTTCCCCTTATATAAGCAATGTCCCTCTTTCACCCCCACCTCCCTACCTAGAAACTTGTCTCAAAAGTCTTTCAAAGAGACTTTCAACTTTTCACTTGGACTAGTGTAACTCACTATTGATTTTTGCTTCCTACTCGTTCCTGAAGCCCCCGTCCTCCTGTGCCATCTTTCTCCTCGGTGTCAAGAGTTGTCTCGGGGCCTCCCCCAACCTCGAGGTCCCTTCCACCACGAACCACACTCTTTCACCGATTGACTGTGGGTAGGGCGGTGGTTGGGGCCCTCTGTCTTGGAATCTCGTACACTGTTGTCGTCTCCCCGTCTACGAAGGTCTTATTCATCGTGTCCCCAGTCGTGGGGAACCGGTCGCCTCCGCCCGCACAGACGTCGGACGGACGGACCGAGTGTGAGTGTAACTTCTTTCTACCGTTGACCGTGTGCACAGTTGGACACTCGTCCATACCCCGACTGGTGCACTTCTTCATTCGGAGGTCCCGAGAAGAAGGACAAGGACCTCGGTCTCCCGTCTCATGAGTCCGATGGGTTTGATTCACCCAGGGAGGAATATACGGCTGAATAAGTATCTCCTTTCCCGAAGGCACCACCGAGTCTCCCATTTCGCAGACGGACGTTACACCCTTTGGGTCCAAGCTAGGGACCCAACACTTCTAGGTGACCTCTTCCTTTACCGTTGGGTGAGGTCCTGAGAACGGACCTTTTAGGGTACCTGCCTCTTCGGACCATCCGATGTCAGGTACTCCAACGTTTTTCGACCTGTGCTGTCTCACTGAAGTGAAAGTGAAAAGAAAAGTAAGTGTCTTCCTGACCGTTACATACCTGACCCGTTGTGTCAAGTTCAGATCAGGTCCGTCGTCGGACCACCTTCTCCGTCGTCTCTCCGAGGGTACTCGACGTCTCAGTCTGTCTAAGGACGAGTCAGCTCCGAGACGGTTGGTATACGACACAGTAAAGCTCGTTCAACGAACTGGAGAGACTCGGAGCTCTTATAGGTGACATTGTGTCTTTAATAAGAAATGGCAGATAATCCTACAACCACCCTCCTCTCCTGGACTTTTCTAGTTATACACATACACACATGGGTCAACAGAGGATAAGAAACACTGGGATGCCTGTCATCGGGTGGTCCGAGGAGACAGGTTCCTAAAAGGTCCGTTCTTATGACCTCACCCGACAATAGAGGATAAGGTCCCCTAGAAGGACGGGGTCCCTGACTTGGGGTCAGAGGACAGAGAAGACACAACCGTCTACCAAAAAAAAAAAAAAAATGGTGCTTCGATGGAGTAGTTAGTGACTTGTTCACACTCCAATGGAGACAACTACCCCTCTCACCTTCTAACCAGAGGACGGGGCTCTTCGTAGAGGCTATCGGGTGTGGAGTGTCAAGTCTTACAGTCAGGAATAATGACGTGGCACACCCAAAGGAAGGAGGGTTTGTTCGACTTTTATGCAAGACTACCTAAAGGAAAGATTCCCGACAGTAGGGGAAAGACATTCTCGACCCTAACGTGAACGAAATGATGTACAGGAGACATTGGTATTTCATCTCCGAGTCACTTGTTATTATTATTGTTATCATTATAAATGGTATTTCATTCGGTAGGATATCGTGAATAATACACGGTTCGTGTCAAGATAAATTATAAATGTGTATAGCTAGGTGAATGTAGAGACAATGCTGCAGTACTAGACTAGTAGGGGTAAAATGTCGACTCCTTTGGTTCCGTGTCTCGTCAATTCACTGAACAACGATCTTAGTGTGGCTCATTGACCGTTTCGGTCTAGACCGATGTCCCATACTCGAAAAATTTTGGTCAAAACTTTCGGTTTATACACGGTTCATTTGGAACATAGAAGGTTTCCACCTAAATATGGTCTTTTTATAATAAACCGTGTACCGTCCCACATACCTCCGTTGGAACCTTGTAGGAGAAACTCTCGACCAAACAGGAAGTATTCTTGCAGACACTACAAAGGAACCTAGTGTCAAAGTCTTCCGTCGATCATCACAATCGTCTTACAACACCCACTGGTAAATTTAATGTAAAACTGCCCTTGCATGTTGTAAATTTTAACATTACTTAAACTATTGTCTTAAGAATTTTTCTACATAAATGACACACTTCGTAAGTAACCGTCTTTGGTGAGTGGATAAGTTCGACCGAGACTTTCGTATATCACCCTTATTCCTTAGCACTAACCGCGGCAACGATGAGGAACTACGTCATAGACAGGAATGTATGTTTCTACGACCGATTGTGACTTTATCGGGGTCCTTTCTCCGATGAAACCCAGGTTGTCCTTACTTCGGTAGTGGGATCCTGTGACAAAGTTGGACCTGCACCGAGGTTCTCTTTTGGACGATGGTGAACCGGAGCTCAGGTACCCTTCAACTGTCGGACTTGACGACAAGTGTCCCTTGCTCGGTAAGCGAAAAGACCCGGTCGCACTCTTAAACCACTCCTGACTTCGGCCACCTCCTCACCTTGACAGAGGGTCTGAAACAACGGGGAGAAAGTGGTGGTCGCGGTAAGATGTCTCAACATGCTACCGTTCTTTGATCTCTGGTTCCTGTTTCCAACTTTGAACGTGGGTGAAGAAATTCAACCTCGTGTCGGAAAGGTACCCTTAAGTCACGTAACACCTCACTTAGTCAGTTAGTTATACCTCATGTTTATTTGAGGAGAAGGAGTAATAATAGTAGTAGTTTCAGACTTAGAACAGCCCCAAGAAACACTCAAAAGGTCTCCGAGTCGTTAACACTGGTTCACTTTCACTGGGATTTCCTCCTCTTGAGAGGATCTGATTTCCGTTGACTCCTAAATTGGGGTTCGACTCATTTTGACCAAGTACCTGAACCGGTAAAAGGTCCCGTCCCTAATCGTTCTTAGAAAATTGAACAGATAAAGGTCTACCCATTCAGGGAAGTACATATATTTAAGTTAATTTGCCTGTCCTATTCTCCCTCAACTAGTCACGAAAGAATCGATTTTTTTTCACCTTTTGTGTTGGGTCGTTTCACTAAGAGGGACTCCGGGTCAATAAGGAATAGTTGAACGTAGAAACGGAGAGAACCACGATGGAGTTGAGTTCTCGAACCCTGAATGCAGTTAAAACTATCGTTGGTACTGGAGAAAAGGGGGTAAACACTAAACATCTCAAGAGAAAAAAGTCGAGGATAGAGAAGTAAACGTGAATTAATATCACGGAGGGGAAATGTCCGTAGAAAAGGTGAACGACTGTAAATGACTCAACATGTTAATTAGTGAAACCTTTCTCCGTGTGACAAGAAAGTAAATTCTTTGGGTCCACGACAACGGTTCGTGTAGAAAAGAAGTAAAGGGAGGGAAACCGTGGTCACGTCGACTTTCGTCTAAAGAGAAACCATACAAATCCACAAAGTCTTTTTAAAGGAAGTAACGAGAGAGTTCGTCGAAGGAGTCGTCGAAGAACGTCTCATGTACCTATTGCAGTTACAAAGTAATTATAGTGTGGAATGTAAAGAGTCCGAAGACGTAAACTGACGTAAGAAGAGACCAGTCTCAGTTAGAAAGAATAAGAGTCATCTTCCGTCATGTCACATCGTCAATCCGTTTTCGGACCCTTCACCTGACCCTTAAACTTAGGTGTCAACTCTATGAACGATGGAAACACCACATTTCGTTTTCAAAATTCGGAGTCAAAGGAGGAGACAATTTACTTACCTATAAGTACTCCTAGGTTGACGGGACACGGGTCACGAACCGTGTCACGGTCTGTATACCATTCATTCCTAAGTTATGTGTACTCAATCAATAATTACCTTCTCTTTTCTCTAGATTCCTAAAGTCTGTAACAAATGAAAAAGGGACAGGGGAAATGTTCACCAATTTTTTTTTTACAGAGACTGAGAAGGAACGACTCCCTGTGTACTAAGGGACCCACTACCCCCTTACCCGTACGGAGGAGACTCGAAACTTCAACCCAGAGTACCATTGTACTCTGGTTAAGGCATTGAGGAAGGGTCAGGAAAAGGTACTCATTTGTGTAAATTTTATTATATTATTATGGAGTGAATGGGTCTCCCGTGAATAAAACGTTGGAGTTGATAAGACTAGTGTCGGTTCAAGACCCTTCGTTGTCTTTGTTGAAGACGTCCCGGGTTTTCTCTGTCATGAGTTAAGTAGTTAGACTCTTCGAATGTCCTCACCCCACGTCTTCCCCAAAAGCATAGACATGGTCAATGTCGGTGGTATGTGTCCTAAGGTTTCTGGGACGACTTGCTTCGGACGTTTTCGGAGACTGGTCTGCGTTACATTGACACTGAACGGGACCCGGTCACCCTTATCCCGTATCGGTGAATCTTGACCTTCCTACAGGGAGGACCACCTATCTCACGACTGTCGAAGATTGAAGAAGTTTCCCAAAGTTCCCAAGGTCATTAATTAGGTCGGTTGGTTCTGGGTGTGGTGGTTTACCCTGCCACCTGACACAAGGACCCCGTTCCTACTCCCACGTACTAAGTTCGTTGACTACCCCGCGACTGTCGAAAATTGAAGAAGTTTCCCAACGTCCCCAGGGTCGTTAATTTGATCGGTGCGTTCTGGATGTGGTGGTTTACCCTGAGGTCTGACAAAAGGATCCCGTTCCTACTCCCACGTACTAAGATAGAACCATGGACCCTTCACTAAGACCCAAGTTTAGGAAACTTGGAATAAAAGGAGTTAACCATGTTACCTTGGTTCTACGGGAGAAAACGTCTCAATAATATTGTTTTCTGAACGATACTTATTTTGTGACCGTATTTACCATCTAAAATAGTGAGAAAACGACATAATACTTATTTTGATCATACAAATAATAGTAATAAGGTTCTTTCTCGGTTTTTTCCATTCATTGTCTCGACATTCAATTCCAAGTTAGTTACGATTATGTCAGTGTATATTTATGTGGTCATTCTCTCGGAACCGTGATCTTACTTAACAGTTCCAGTTCTCACTCTACTTCGTCCTTCACAGGAACCGAGGAGTAATGGTCAGTCACTCGGGTCCCACGTACGAACTCAGATTGATTGAATTTTCATGTTCGGGACTATTTTCTTTCTCGATCCTAAAGGGACCACCATGTCAACTATTCTTAGACGGATGGTTACGTCTTCTGTAAGTATCGTACCCTCCTAAGGTATATGGTACCCCGTGGATTCAGGTACCTGGTGTTGATGACTTCGGACACACGAGATCCCAGGCACTCGGTGTTGATAACTCGGACACACAACATTGATGATTTCAGGTGCACGGATCCCGGGTACGAGACGTTGTCCTTTTCAGTTTAATACAAGTCGCCACTGTCGAGGTCTTCCTTCTCTTTGGACACTTTGTAAACTCTATTTGAAGGTGGTCGTTGACGAAAATAAAGAATTTTCAAATACTGATTTACCCCAGTTAATATACTAGAAGTTTTCAATCGATACATTTTTTACAAGAGTCGACACCGCCTAGTTACTCGATAATTGACATGAAAGTCATGAACAAGATAAAATAAAAGACACAAGTAAAGAAAGGAGAAACTTGACACCGTCCTTAATCGGTGGGTGTAGGATTTGTAAGGTTCAATTTAGAGCAAATGTTATTAGTGCTTGACGAAAGGTTTGTACTTTTACCGTCAGAGAATTCAGTAAAAGTTTACACGAAAAGGTTTGGTTAAACTCTCGACTTTTCCTATCACAGTTGGCCTCGTTTAGAGTTGAGGGATAAGAAACGGTCCTGAGTCCCCTCGTCGGGTTGTAATAGTAAAATCCCAACCGCGTTTCGAGGGTCGAGTCCGACAACTTTCCTTCATTCCTGTTTCGTTCCAAATTTGGGTCGTCCTCATCCTCCCCGTCCCGATATAAGTTTTCTAATTGAACTATTCTATTACAAGTTGAAGAGAAATTTAAGATTTCACGTCCGACACCTAAGAAGTTCAAACACAAGGATAATAAAAGTCAAAGACGATGTCTGTTTACTTCGATGACGCCAAGACGTCCTCCTGAACCCATGGGACGTAGGGTCCCCCTACCCTACCCTTGTCGTCACCTACCTCAAACCCGAGACTGTGATTAATTCTGAAGTCTGTCCGGAACAATGAAGACAGAGAGACCTAGATTCAAACGAACAGGTATTTCAATCTCCAGAAAGGTCATCAGTACATGTACATACCTACACTCTCGACCTGTTGTTTTTCCCGTCTCACGGAGTCTCACGAAAACTTGATATCACGACTTCTTCTGAGAACTCTCAGGGAACCTTTCGTTCCTCTAGTTTAGTCAGTTAGAATTTCCTTTAGTTGGGACTTATGAAAAAAAAAAAAAACATGGACCTTCCTGACTACGACTTTATGAAGCCGGTGGACTACGTTGGTCGACTGAGTGACCTCTTCTGGGACTACGACCCTTTCTAACTTCCATCTTCCTCTTCCCACGTTGTCTCCTACTCTACTAACTTTCCGTAGTGGCTAAGTTACCTGTATTTGAACCCGTTTGAACCCCTACCACTCCCTGTCCCTTCGGACCGTACGACGTCAGGTACCCCAGAGCCTTCTCAACCTGTGTTCAATCGTTGACTTGTTGTCGTCGTTGTTTCAATCTCTCATCCTTCTCTACTGGAGTCCAAGGAAGATCCGGATCTTAGATTCCGAAAGAGATAGATATCTCAGTGTTTCAGGTCATTGTCTACAGACCCGAAACCTCACCTCTTCTCTATCCTTCTCTACAACAACCATAGAGAGAGTAAGGGGGTGGTTATAAAATTTTTTCCGTTATCACTTAGTGTCCGTTACACCTTTTTATCCATCTTCGTGAGATTGTTCACTCTCACTTCTCTTTTTATAACCCTACCTCCCTCACCTACCTCCAAGTTGACTTGGGTAAAGGAAAATAACCACTAGGTCAGTAAAGAGTTCAGTCTTCGGTCATCCGAGAGGAACGAGGGGTAGAACTAGGTCGGGTCATCGGTCTTATTAGTGAGGTTACACATGTCTCGTTACAGGATACTTTGTCCTCGTCTGACTACCCTACCATTGTTATTCTGAACCGACCAAAAAGGAATCTTCATACCATACTAGTAAAACCACATTGTATGTGGACTCAAACAGTGATGGACCTAATGACTGGGGTTTTTGTTGGAAAACTTGAAGCGAAGGTAAAGTCACTTTACCCTGACTACTATCAAAAAATAGGGATGGGTTATTCTACACACGCACACACGTTTCAGTGAAATCAGGACAGACTGAAAAACGCTGAGACACCTGACATCTGGTGGTTCTCCGAGGAGACAGGTACCTTAAGAGGTTCGTCCTTGTGACCTCAGCTAACGGTGCGGGAGGAGGTCCCTTAGTTGACCTGGGTCCCTAGCTTGGACACAAACAATACAGAGGACGGAACCGTTCCGTCCAAGAAATGGTGATCACGGTCGACCCCTCCTACTCTTCCTCATTTGCTCTATTAGGCTTACTTCGTGAATTGTGACAAGGATCTTGCTTCATTCCTAGGTTATTTATCTCTTCGACACAAGTCCCTGAAAGTCTCAACTATCGATGTATGTGGGTCACTCCGTCAGCGCGGAGAGGGACGACCCGCTACCATCGTCAGTACGTCTTCGTCTTTTGGAAGAGATCATCCTCTTTAGAGACGCGAGAGTCATAAAATCTTCTCTTCTTACGTTCCGTCTTGTGTCCTACAAGTACAAATGGGAGATCCGTTTCATAACAGTAGGACAAAAGATAAATCCTCGTCTTTCCTTATCCTCCCTCTGAGTCTAAAGTCCCTTGACTTAAGAGAAGGGAAGCGGATGAGACTGGGAATCGATTCTTCCTGTGTCCTCGGGACGAAACGTGACGCCCTCCCCGATGTCTTCGGGACTGGTTGAACACCGTCCAAAGGATAGTCGGATCTGATATGTACGGAAGAACCTGGACCTTCGTCCAGTCGTGCACCAGTTCGACGTCACGGTCACTAAAAAGAGTCCCACCGACCTATTCAACCCCGACTCTAGGGTTGGAGGTGTGACCACTCGAAGATGAAGACTTTTAGACATTCATACCAGCATGTACTACTTTAAAGGGTTTTAAGTTGACGTTCACGGGGATCCAGAAATCTTTATTTTCACGGTAGTCCTATACTACGATAAGGTAAGGAGTTTTGGTTACGGTTTATAAAATCGCGTTTAGAATTATTTCTAGATTAGACATGGGTTGCAACTCCCCCTATTCTCTTCCTTAAAGGATACTTGTATAAAACGGAAAATTTCGTCAGATAGTGATGTGTTTCTCCTCTCACTTTCGAACCGAATTTTGAGTTGTAAGTTTTTTCATTCTAGGGCCGTAGGCTAGGGTAGTGAAGTACCGTCTATCTATCCCTCTTCCATCTCCGTCACTGTCTCAGAGAAAAGGACGTGAACCTCTAGCGACGTCTATCACTGACGTCGGTATGTCAGTACCGACGTACGGCACTTTAATTTGCTACGAACGAGGAACTTTCTTTTCGATGCTGTTTGGATCTGTCTTATAATTTTTCGTTTCTGTAGTAAAACAGTTGTTTCCAGGGATATCAGTTTCAATACCAAAAAGGTCATCAGTACATGTCTACACTCTCAATCTGGTATTTCTTCCGTCTCGTGGTTTCTCAACTACGAAAGATTGGCACCACGACCTCTTCTGAGAGCTCCCAGGGGAGATGACGTTCCTCTCGTTCGGTCAGTTGAGATTTTCTTTAGTTGGGACTTACAAGTAACTTTCCTGACTACGACTTCGACCTCGAGACTATGAAACCGGTGGGCTACGTTTCTCGACTGAGTGACCTTTTCTAGGACTCCTCTTCCCCTTCTGTCTCCTACTCTACCAACCTATCGTAGTGACTGAGATGCCTGTACTTGAACTCGTTTGGAACCCTCTATCCCTTCCTGTCCTTTCGGACCGTACGACGTCAGGTACCCAGCGTTTCTCAGCATGTACTGAATCGTTGACTTTTTGTTGTCAGTGATGTGTAAATTCCTATTCCTGTGTCGTGAAATCTAGTGAAACATTAGGTGAATTATATAGTTTAAGTAAACCTTTCCTTATCGGATCGTTAAATAGAAGACTGGTGGAGACTTCCTCAATTCCTCCTATATTCGAACTCTTCCTTCAAATTGGAATATCTGTCGAAGACATAACGGATCACATACACGACCCATACCTCCTGAACCCGACGGGTCCACCACGTCACCACTTCTTAAGAAGACGGTCACGTCCTCTACGTTCTCCGTACCCAAGTCAGGGATAGACCCCTCCCTAACCCTTCTAGGGGACCTCCTCCTTTACCGTTGGGTGAGGTCATAAGGACGGACCCCTTAGGGTTCCTGTCTCCTCGGACCGCCCGATGTCAGTCCCCAGCGTTTCTCAGTCCCGCGTGTACGTGTGTGTGTTCCTCCTGAGACGGTTGGCGACCGTTACCAAACCCTTCAGTCCACACCCAGAGTGGTCGGACCAGGAGAAGTCGTTCAGTGTGTTGAGAAGAAACGAAAGTCTGAGTGGAGTCTCCTGACAACACTTTTAATTCACTCTATTAGACATATTTTCATGTATACACTTTACAGTTGTTCACAAGACTTGTCACTGTGTCCTAGTGTGGTGGACGATGACTACAATTCGATACCAAAGTCTAAAGATGAATAAAGGTGTTTTTCCGTCTCGGTGTGTGGACACTGTTTCAGACCTGCTCTACCACACACTAGCCTTCCCGGGAACCGTTCGATGAAAGTCAATACTGTCTTTCACCTACGACCGTGTGACCACTACTTTTGGACCAATTGACACACTTAGAATCATTCAAGTGACAAAAGTCCTACACCTTTCACTGGTACCTACATAAAAAATGAAAACCCAAAACAAAAACAAAAAACTCTTTTTCCACAACATACGTTACCTTCCAAAAATACATACGTAACGAGTGTGGGTACCGGTAGTTGAACGAAAACGTACTTTTCTGGTGTTGACTGAAAGTTTTAAGTTAAAATTGTTTTTGGTTCAGACAAATCTACTCCACATGAACATACATCGTATCGACAAGAATCCGGAAAATCTGACATAATATTGACTATGATAAACGAAGTAACCGTAACTAACACCCTATTAAACTCAAGTTACCCGTTCGACAGGTTTTATTTTCGGACCCTGTAATGAACCGAATTGGTAAAGAGAAAGTTATTTTAAGAACGAGACCAGAAAACTCGGTTTAACGAGTGTAGAATGTAGGGATTTTTATTTAAAAAGAATTCAGAGGATGTCGAAGGTCATTCGTGGGGTAGAACGAGGAGAGGTAAAGTCGGGGTTCACCCTTTTCGAGTGGGATATGGACTCCCAGTCTAACGTCACCCTGTACCACCAGTGGTCAGCACCCCTTTCCCTCACTTTCCGATTCGACGAACCATACTGTGTCTTATAACCTTGATATAGTCGTCGTTTTCTTTAGGATTTCTGGTCAGTAGGTAGTTTTCCTTAGTCATTTTTACTTAGTCCCCGAAGTGACCACCGAGTCATCCTTTCTTAAGTGGACGTTACGTCCTCGGCGTCCTCCGTTCCCAAGCTAGAAACTAAACCCTTCTAGGGGACCTCCTCCCATACCGTTGGGTGATGTCATAAGAACGGACCCTCCCCGATGTCAGATACTCCAACGTTTCTCAACCTGTACTGACTTCGATGGGTCGTGTGTATGTGTGTGTTTGTACTTAGTCTTATGTCACCAAATGTCCGACAGAGACACCCCAGACTACGGTCTCAGGTTCAGGACCGAGTCGGTACCTAGTCGCTACACTACTCTACACTACTACCTATTCTCTGAAGTGCAAAGATCCACAGTAGACATTTGACTCCTTTCCTTCGCACCATTGTCAATGTTACTGGTATGTTAACGACCAGGTTTGATCTGGGAAGATCTCCCACGATAATTATTACTGTGGTCTTATAATCCGTATTTATCCCTGATACGTCTCTGTTTTAACCTACGTACCAGTGGAACCATCATTAAAGATGGTCCATACCAACGATACCTCGAAGAGGTCATCGAGTCGACCACTTCTTAGACGGACGTTACGTCCTCTGGGACCAAGCTAAGGACCCAACCCTTCTAGGGGACCTCCTCCCGTACCGTTGGGTGAGGTCATAAGAACAGACCTCTTAGAGGTACCTGTCTCCTCAGACCGTCTGATATCAAGTACCCCCAGTGTTTCTCAACCTGTACTGACTCGCTGATTCGTGTCGTGTCGTACCGTGTTGTGTATCAACGATACTTTTAGTTTATTCCACTTTTTTAGTTTTATCGATTAGGTACACTTTAGTAAATCCGTCCATAAACCATATTGCCACAGTTATTTACAATCGTTGTACTCGTCCTGAATTCCCAGTTCCCTAGATTAAACTTACACTATTCTTCACGACTCGTCGAAACCTTGAACCAAGACGTACCTCCACCAACCGATCCTTCCTCTAATTTAAGGTCTGACCCTCCCCTACCCTCGGGGTCTGTAATCTACCTCCTCCCTATCTTCGTTCTAGACTTCGAAGTGATTAGTACCACTGACTCCAATCCCCGTCTCCTTCCTCTCCTTTCTCAAGGTTGAGTCACAAGTACACCGGAGAACTCTTGAACCAAAGGAGATTGGACCCTAGGGATTTAGGAGTGAAGACTAAAGTTTTAGATGAGGTGGGGGGCACTTCCCGATAAAGGTGTAAAGGTAAATCTATAAGACGAAGGACGGTTCAAGTTGTAGCGGAAACACAGAACAAAGACTCAGTCGAGACGGAACGTTGACAGGAGAAGACGTACAAAAATAAATTAAAAAGAAAATATAACCTCATATTAACTAAATGTGTCAACACAACCAAAGTCCACATGTCATTCCACTAAGTCACTACGTATATGAATATAGGTAAGAAAAAGTATATTCAATAATATCTGACAACTCATCTCAAGGAACACGATATGTCATCCAGGAACAACTGATAGAGAAAATATATGTCATCAACAGACAACCAAAATTACCGACGTGGTAACAAGAAATCTGAAGTCTCATTAGAAACAACGGAGGAAGAAGTACCGGTACGTGTGCGTTATCCGTTGTTCGGGTCGAGCATTCGTGTCGACTACCTCCTGTTCCCAGTCTCTTGTCGTGTACGACCCTTATATACACTTTGGGTCCGAACGACTGTGTCCCCCGAGTAGAGTCCTTACCACTCGTGTTCTTGACTTCAGGTCTCGAGGGTCGTTCGGTTCCTCCTGGTCTCATCTTAGACCTTTCTCTCAGTAATGGTCCGTACGTTACGTCGGGTTTCGGCGCCTCTCCTACAATCTAGACCTCTGTCTAAGGGTCTCCCTTCTGCCCACAGGTCTTCTCTCACCTCTTGGGTCCCCCGAGGTCTTCTCCTCGTGCTACACCGACACACCCCGACCCCTATGTCTGTCGTAAGGTACCTTACTTATGTGTAGAGAGACCGACAGAGGGTAGACACAAAAGAGGACAGACACAAAAGAGGTCACATCCAAGGTTTTAGGCACTTCCATGTACTGGAGTATACAGGGTCTCTGAACACTCTAAGGAACAAAGTTAAGGAACACGGTGGGGGGTCCAGATCAAGAATAGTGAACGTTAGAGTACCATAAGATTCTCGGTCAGTAGCACACCCGGACAAATCAGGGAGTTAGTACAGACTGAGAAACCTGGCACACATGACATCGGACGGTCTGAGGAGACAGGTACCCTAAAGGGTCCGTTCTTATGATCTCACCTAACGGTAAGGGAAGAGACACCCTAGAAGGGCTGAGTCCCTTACTTGGGTATAGAGGACGTAACATCCGTCAGAATTGGTAACTCGGTGGTCCCTTCGGGTCTCGGTCTGTATCTACTAAATTTTTACCGTTAGATTTTTTTTTTGTTTGTTTTTTATCGTTAGATAAAGGTTAAGGGTTATTCACAATGTACTCAATGTACAAAAGGTAGAAAAAGAATTTTAAAACGAAGAGAACGACGAACAGACACTCAGTCGTACTTATACTTACTTATTCACCGTTTACTTGAATGCTTTTAGTGAGCCTTCGTAGACCAAAATGAACCGAGTCGTGGAACCACAAAAAAACATAATAACAAAAAGAAACATTTATAAATGAATGTAGGAGGAATGTAGCAGGAGTCACAGTCTTCGTTACTGGGTAGAGACACGTGAGTAGTTAAGGTCGTAGAACGAGGTAGGTAGTGAGGAGAGGGAAGATGACCGAAGAAGGGGAGTCGTCGTATTTTCGAAGAAGGTGTGTAGTCTGTCTGTTTTTATTGTAGAGAAGTTGGGACTTTAAAGATGCCGAGGACTTGAGAGAGTGGAAGGGAAGGTCCGTTTGTTGATCTTTCGTAGTAGATTTCCGGGATAAAAAAAGGAAGGAGAAGAGGGTAGGTGAGAATTGTGGGACTGTGAGTGAAGTGACTGAAGAAGGAGAATTGGCTTCCCAGGAGTTATTGGAGACGGTCACTAAAGATCTACCTTTTTTCTGCCGACTGTAGGGCGTTACATGAAAAAAGAGAATGTCTTCACAACGAGAACTTTATAGTGGGTATCGTGCTTTAAAGTACACGTTTGAAGGTTCCGACGAAGACGTACAATGGGATCCCTCGTCCAAGTCGAATTACTCCACAATTATGCAGTTGGAAGGAAGGAGGAAGGCAGGAAAGGAAGAATTATTAGAACCTTTCTCCTTTCCTTCCTTCCCTCCCCCCACCTTTCCCTTTCTTCTTTAGAGGTAAATTACTTATAAATGACTTCCAGTCGGAGACGGTCCGTGACAGAGTTCGATCCCGTCACTTGTACCTCTGCTCTTGAGAACGGGGAACCCCTAATGTAAGACCACACTTAGAGTTTATTTTATGTTACAGGATAATCATTTTCGAATGGGTATTTATGGTGTTACCATAAAAGCTTACCTAATAAAAATTAAAAACATTAATTTTATATAAAAATGTTACGACACAACCAAAGACGGTATGTTGTTACGTTTAGTCGGTATTAATATGTATGAAGGGAAGGGAGCTACCGGAGGGAGGGGAGGGGGTAGAATAGGGAGATTCAGTAGTATCTCGTGGTCTGACCCGAGGGATACAATGTGTCTTTGAAGAGTGGTCGATAGGTAGAATGTCCGCTATCCCATACACACAACTACGATGAAAGAGGTAAGTAGGGGGAGAGAGCAGCTGACTACTTACCTATTTCTTCTATACCATGTATATATGTTACCTTACAATGAGTCGGTGTTTTTCGTACTTAAGTTCAGTCAAGATCACTCATCCTGCTTAGTTCTCGGACAATATGTATCACTTCCTTCAGTGTTTCTCTATTTATTGTGTATATATACCTTAGATCATTTTACTATAACTACTTGGATAAACGTCCCATTCTTTCCTCTACGTCTACATCTCTTGTCTACCCAAGAAATAGGATTTTACTCGTGGTAGACCACGTGACAGGTTTTAAAGTCTCCTCTTTTTAATTCAGGTTTCTTCGTTGAAGAGGATCCAGAGGTTGGACTCTTAATATTGGACTGTTATGTATCGTCATTTATAATCTTGAATAAGATAACTTACGGTTCACGAACCCTTTCGAGTCGTCATCTGGCTTTCGAAATAATACACACTACATTGTCCAAGGGGGACTACCAAAAAGTCTTGTGTAGGACGAACCACAATGTTCCGTGACTAGGTCAGTAACAATTTAACTGTTCACTGGAATTGAAGCTTTTGATCTGATAGTTTCTCATTCTCGTACACCGAAAAGTGTCGTGTGTGGAAGATATGTTTTTATGTCGACCGGGGTTCTTTGACTATGTGTCTGTTCTGTGTCTGTGTCTGTGTGTGTGTGTGTGTGTGTGTGTGTGTCTCATTGATCGAAATGTCCAGTGCGAAGTCAGAGTAACGACGTCAAGGATTGGTAAACACATAGACCAAAGACTTTTGTGTTCCTTTATTAGTACTGGAGACTAGTTGAGAATCGCAAACTTTTATGTGTAAGACAAATAATGTCAGTAATTACCTTAACATGAAAGGTACATATCTTCTGGTTTTCCATTTACGAAATTATCCCTTTCTTTGTTAGGTGAATTGGTGAGAAGAGAAAACAGAAAGGAAAAAGACTATCCTTGTCGGTTGTACTCTGGATGGGGAGCTTACCTACGAATTCACATGTCATCATATCCTACCAATGAATACCTGTGTTACATCACGTCGTTTAGACTATCTTAACTTGAAGTAGGGGTAACGGATCGTTAGGAAGAAAGGGGAAGAGGTGAATTTTTTCTTTATTTGTATAGAATCTCGTCGGATAAGGTGTAAAGTTGACGAAATAAAACTCGTGAAGGACAGGTGTTGAGTACCTTTCATTATTGTGGTTAGGCCGATCCTCCGGTTGTCTTAAAGTTGTATAAATGTTGTAGACCTCCCATAGAAACGGTTCTCTCCCCGTCCTACATCCCTGACCTTACCACTCAGGTACATGGGTAGTGTCGGAGAGACTGAAGAGAAACTCCTCTCCCCGAAGTCTTGTCACAAGATCGATAAGGAGTTTTCTTTTTGTTAATGATCTTTCACTCCACAATTAAACCGTGATTTCCTTAATTGGACGACTTGACCAAATCACGACGAAAGATCATTGTCACCCTTCGGTCTCTAATAATACCCATCACCATAGAATAGTCGTAAAAATTTACTAATCGAAATTTCAACGATCAATCGACTATTGTCATGTTCATTATCATCAACACTGTTAGAAAGTTCTATACACGTAAACCGTTGTCCATATGTCCTCCGTTTTCGTCCACGACCCCTACAACCATGCGTACCCACCCCGAATGGTCTCCATACGTTGACATATGTTGTCTCTCGGATTTCTGATCAAAATAAGTTTCATGATACTTTCTACTCTCACTTCACTTCACTTTACTTTTAGCGAGTCAGCACAGGCTGGGAAACACTGGAGTACCTGACACATCGGACGGTCCGAGGAGACAGGTACCTTAAGAGGTCCGGTCTTAGGACCTCACCCATCGGCAAGGGAAGAGGTCTCCTAGAAGGGTTGGGTCCTTAGGTTGGGTCTAGAGGACGTAACGTCCACCTAAGAAATGGTTGACTCGGTGGTCCCTTCGGACCTTCTGCTCTCCGCCATCAATTAAACCGGTCTTCTCAATCTACACCAAAGAATCTCTGATTTTCTAAACTCGGAGTAATTCCTACTTACTTATTTACTACAAACCTTTCATTTCACTCCTTTTCTCAAAGTTTGCTCTTACCGACACGGGGAGTACCTCCGTCCCGTGAATACGTCTACCTAATTGAAGGACGGACTCCGTCTTTAGAGAATTATACTCGTGACGGGGGACCACAGGTAACACTCTTCTCCGAAGTTCACGTTTATAGGAGACGACAATGACCAAACATTCTTGTTGGAGGACAGTAGGAGTCGTAGTAAAGTAGTAGCATAGTAGAGAAGTCCAGAGTAGGAATTCACCGTACTACTTATTTTTGCTCGTAACCGGTCCTTTACGTTATTGTTGTCATTATTCTTGTATTTAGAAAGAGTCACTGAATTGAGTCTTTATTTAGACGAAGACGAATCCCGAGAAATGACTGTGTACACTTTTTCTTGGTGAAGGTAAATAAAGAGACCAAAATCACCGACTGAAAACCAGTTGACAAGTCGAAAGAAATTGACCGCTCATCTGACTCTATCTCTTTCACAAAGACACTGATGAATAGTGCCACACTGTTATCGACCTGGTGCGGAGTTCCTCGACTAGCACCCGAGTCCGCCTGTCTGTCTATGGGGTGTTTACATCTGTCTTTCCTTGGTCACCTCTCGTAGAGTAATGGATGTCGAGGGTCCTCGTCAGGTCTCACAACACTCTACAGCCCTTGTGTGACTTCTTAGCCATGTTTGGCAATCGTCACGACGACCCCACCCTACACGTCCATTCTTGACTACTTGCTGGTCCCTTTTTTAAATACATTGCAATGTTTACGGTAAAGATTAATTATTACCTTTTCTTAAAGTCCAGTGTTAATATCAAATCTCAACCTCAAATCTCAATTAAGGGAGTTCCTCTAAAACTCGAGGGACTCCCACGTTCCACCTAGAAACAAGGTGGTAAGGTGGTCTTCTACCTAGAAGTGTTGTCTTAATAGAGATCGCCATGTTGTGGGAGTTAATCTTAGTCTCCTTTCTGTGTGTTAGGACTTCAGTGCGAAATAACTAAAGCAACTGAAGCGTAAATTAGTTTACTTAGAAAACAAGTTTTTTCATATATAAGTTTCGTGTCTCTATGAGAGGTGAATAAAATCAAAGTTTATTTTCCGAAATAGATTTTCGTCAAGAACAAGGTCTAAAATACCTCAACCATAAAGTAAACATAGGGATTAGGGATTACTCGAAGGAACAGACGATTTTGATGTTCTTTATCACAGAGAAATTTCAAGGTAGTACACATAAATTGGACTATTATATTCCAATTACTGAAGGTTCAGTCAAACCTTTGTCTTTGGTACAAAAGAGGGTACTTTACAAGTTTCCGTTGATCTCAGAATATGGATAGGGAGTCCAAATTAGTAATGGTTCGGGTGGTAATTCAAGTCAATAAACACACACAATCGGTGGACTACACTTCTCGACTGAGTAACCTTTTCTGGGACTACGACCCTTTCTAACTCCCGTCCTCCTCTTCCCCTACTGTCTCCTACTCTACCAACCTACCGTAGTAGCTGAACTACCTGTACCCTAACTCACCTGAGGACCTCAACTACTTCCTGTCCCTCCGGACCACACGACGCCGAGTACCCCAACGTTTCTCGACTTGTACTGACTCGCTGACTTGACTTGACTCAGTAACAAGGACTGACTGAAAAACGTTAGGGTACCTGACATAGAACGGTCCGAGGAGACAGGTACCTTAAGAGGTCCATTCTTATGACCTCACCCAACGGTAAGGGAAGAGGTCCCCTAGAAGGGATGGGTCCCTAGTTTGTGTCCAGAAGACGTAACGTCCGTTTAAGAAATGGTAGATTCGGTGGTCCATTCGGAGATTCAAGTCGATCGAATGGTTTTCATTTATAATCTTACTGTTTAGGTTCTTCGACAAACTATTAGGATTTCGACTACTACTGATTGTAAAGAACTTGTACAGGATAAACGAGTCGTAAAAGAATAAATTAGACACTACATTCATATACTAATAGAGAATATCACCCAATTTACACCGAGAATTTTTCTATAGAGATGTAGGATTAAGGACTTTGACCGTCTATGTTGGAAAAAGACCCTTTTCCAAGAAACGTCTACATTAATTTAATTCCAAATTCTACTCTATTAGAACCTAATAGACTTACCCGGGATTTGGGTGACTGACAACAAGTCAACGATTCAGTACAGGTTGAGAAACGTTAAGATACGTGACGTTGTGTGGTTCGAAGGGACAGAAAGTGATAGACGACCTCAAACGAGTTCAAGTAGAGGTAACTCAGTCACTACGATAGATTGTTAGAGTAGGAGACGGTAGAGGGAGAGGAAAACGGAAGTTAGAAAGGGTTGTAGTCCCAGAAGGTTACTCAATCAAGAAGAATAGTCTACCGGTTTCATAGCCTCGAAGTAGAAATCGTAGTCAGGAAGGTTACTTATAAGTCCCTACTAAAGGAAATCCTAAGTGACCAAACTAGAGGAGCGTCAGGTTCCCTGAGAGTTCTCAGAAGAGATCGTAGTGTTAAGTTTTTGTAGGTAAGAAGTCACGAGTCGGAAGAAATACTAGGTTGAGAGTGTAAGTATGTACTGATGACCTTTTTGGTTTCGAAATTGATATACCTGGATATAACCGTTTCACTGTATAAACCAAAAATTATGCGACAGATCCAAATAGTATCGAAAGGAAAGTTCTTCGTTCCTCGTCTAAAATAAAAGAACCTGAGGTTTTAATGACGTCGGTACTTTAATTTTCTACGAACAGGGAACCTTCCTTTCAATACTATTTGGATTTGTCGTATAATTTTTGGATGACTATCCACAGGAATATTTTCTGTCTTCTTCCCTTCTGTGTCTTTCTTCTCTGTCGATACACTTCTTCCTAGTCCCCAACCTCAAACGTCAGTGTTCGGTTCTTTACGGACCTCAGTGCTTTTGGACCTTCTGTGTCCTTTCTAAACGGGGTTCTTGGAGTTCTTCTCACGTCTGAACGACTGATCATCTAAGTGACTGGTGAAGACCGGACATTTTTTAAGGACAACAACATTTACATTCAACAGGTAAACACCATTAACCAATACCATTCGAACCACGTCATCATTTCTTAGGTGGACGATTGCGTTCTCTGTGTTCTCTGAGTCCAAGCTAGGGACCCAACCCTTATAGGGTACCTCATCCTTTACCGTTGGGTGAGGTCATAAGAACGGATCTTTTAAGATACCCGTCTCTTCGGATGTTAGGTACCCCAACGTTTCTCAACCTGTGCTGACTCGTGAACGTTTGAGTGTTTTTTGTTTCGGTGCGAACTTGAGTAGAAAGGTTGAGTTTTTAGATCCGAAATTCGTATTTCGGTGTCCGGACCAAATTGTCAGATCTCTCGTAAATAAAAGGATTCCTTTTTGGTTCTTACGGTTCTCACACGACTACGTCAAAGTCTCGTCGGGAAGGTCTTACGGAGGTCTTAGTTAACAAACGTAATTTTCTCGGTAATCCCAGACGGGCAGTCGGTAAGTCAGGTGTATAGCGGGACGAAGTCTCAGTCCCTATTTTCGACGAGATTGTGAACTGGGGGTTTCCTCGTCGGAACCGGAACGAAACAAAGAGATTAGTATGTGTGGTAGAAATGAGTACGACCCGGTATTATGTTACCTCCGACTTGTAATTTAATTTAGATATTTCTCGGACTTTAGTTAGTTCGGGAAGTACTTTGATTAAAACCTTTTCTCCAGTAATCTACATAATCTTAGTTAAGCCTTCACTTAACTCTTTGTCCCTGAAGTAAAAGAGAAATCCTATTTTGGAAAAACGGTCTCTATCTCAAAAATAATGGAATGTGGTTTCCTCAGGAAAGGGACCTCAGCCACTACCCGTCCCTTAGGACCGCAGGACGTCTAGTACCCCAACGTTTCTCAGTCTATACTGACTCGCTGACTTGGTTTGACTTTCCTCAGGTCGTGGTGTTTTACTGCTGCGTAGAGGTCCTCAGTTTAGTCAATGAAATACTAAGTTCCTCTTGTCCTACGGTCACGACAGGGGGATGTTCCTCTTGTAGATTGAGGTAAGGTAAGAGGTTTCCGGTGATCCGGTTGATTGTCCCTGTGTTCTTGTACTAAAGTTATTAACCACTTAAATCCCCTCTCTTTTTATAGAAATTTTGTACATTTCAAGACCGTTAAGGTTGACCCGGAAATGATCTCGTAACGACGAAAAATCAACGACTCAGTACCGGTTGAGAAACGGTGGAGTACCTGACGTCGTGCGGTCCGAAGGGACAGGAAGTAATAGAGGGACTCAAACAAGTTTGGGTACAGGTAACTCAGCCACTACGGTAGGTTGATAGAGTAGGAGACAGCGGGGGAAGAGGAGAACGGGAGTTAGAAAGGGTCGTAGTTCCAGAGAAGGGTACTCAGTCGAGAAGAGTAGTCCACCCGTTTTATAACTTCGAAGTTGAGGTCGTAGTTGGGAAGGTTATTTATAAGTCCTAACTAGAGGAAACCCTACCTGACCAACCTAGAGGAACGACAGGTTCCCTGAGAGTTCTCAGAAGAGGTTGTGGTGTCAAGTTTTCGTAGTTAAGAAGCCGTGAGTCAGAAGAAAGACCAGGTTGAGAGTGTAGACATGATATGATCTCGTACCGACTAATTTATAATCAGTGTGTACATGGTAGTAAAAATAAAAACGGTTTAGTAACTTAATGGACGATATGTGGATTGTGTTAGTAAACTTAGTTACTAAATTAAAGAAAAGTATTTGAATAAAATTTAACTGGTAGTTGTCTTCTCATAGTCGACGGTTTTTGTCTTATTCCATTAAAATTTGATACCCCCGTTTTAATTTCTTTACAACGACAAGTCAAGGCCAAGTTATGGTAACGGAGGGTTTCAAATTCAGGTTTGGGTGAGAGAGAAACATTTTTCACTCTCTAATCGTTGACAATCCGTCCACCATTCCTTTGGTTGTGATTTGACTCTAAAAATAGGAGTTACATTGGTCTTCATAACTATTTCTTGATTTTTCTTTTATTGAAAGATATCACACTAAGTTACAATAAATTTCGACACACCCTTTGATGGTTTTTATTAGAACTTTTGTGAGTAACCAGACGAAAAGTGTGGAACCCTTTCTCGTGACTTCCCCCTGTCCATTTCTTTTAAAGGTTTTGTTTATTATCAAAAGGTCTTGTTTATATTATATATATCTATATATCTATAGATATCTATATATAGACAAGTTCACACATAGGAGTCAGCGAGTCAGTACAGACTAAGAAACGCTGGGGCACCTGGTATCAGGTGGTCCGAGGAGACAGATACCTTAAAGGGTCCGTTCTTATGACCTCACCCAATGGTAAAGGACGAGATCCCCTAGAAGGACTGGGTCCCTAACTTGGACACAGAGAAGGTAGAGGACGTGTTTGTCTACCTAAGAAATGGTGAATCCCTTAAGTATAAGTGTAAAGATGGACGGAGATGTAACACCTGATAAAGAGAGGAAAGGTACGTAACGTCAGAATCAACCTCACCGTACCGAATGATAACTTAAGATTGACGATAGAAAGATAGCAAGTCCAATTCGAATACTTAAGTGAATGTAGTATCGAGATCAACTTTTGAAATTTTTGGACTCAGGTAGTTCAATAAGTTTACTCTTCGTCAGACGTTCCGGGAATAATAGAATGGATGATCCATTTAATTATCACAGGACTACCCCCTCGGACCACCCGACGGCAGATACACCAGTGTGTCTCAGCCTGTGCTGACTTCACTGAATCGTCGTCGTCTTCGACAAAGAATTTATAAATTCGACAAAGGACAAATACAAAAACGAGGACGGTGAAAGGGGTGAATCTCAGGTAGACTTACGAAGGTCAGTTTTAGAGTGTATAAAAAGGTACATATGGATACCGACTGAGTACAACTACATACCGTCTCGGGTTGTGTCATGACATTTCGTTAATAGAGTGTTAATTTGGTTTTTCATCTAAACGACTCCAGGATACTGGTTTCAATAAAGAGAGAAGACGTACGGGGAGATAAGAGGAGAATACGGATCGTGTGTGGTAGGTTGTATTCACTGAACTCATATAAAGGTTTGATAACTATCAAAATTAAATGTAAACCTTTCTTTTGGTTACTCCTTTCCTATCCGGACGATGAATTTTGACTTCTTTTCATACCTACCTATAGTTTTAAGTAGAAAGTATGACGAGGACAGAAGAGTCGTAGTCACTAGAAACGGACTTTTTCCATCTACTGGGAACTTTTCCTCCTTGACTTCGGGAGTTGTTATCGAAACTCCTGAACTTGAAGTTCGGGTACTTTGATGAAACATAGTATAACTCTCTTGAGTTGACGGTAATCCCCGAGACGTCT
This sequence comes from Capra ibex, assembly GCA_006410555.1. NCBI lineage: Eukaryota > Metazoa > Chordata > Mammalia > Artiodactyla > Bovidae > Capra > Capra ibex. Next base: position 19,888,253 of record SJYO01016970.1, on the reverse strand, counting down.
ACGTACCTGTCCGGTCCTCTAAACTCTGCGTGTTTACGTAGCGTCTTAAGTACTTTCCTTATACTCCATGTAAGACGAAAGGTCGTAGAACAAATTATAAATAAAGGTCGTTTAAAGATCTCACCGATAATTGTGCTACCAAACAGTCGAGAATACTTTCCTTTTCCACCGGTATTTCTCAGTTATATCTATCTAGTGAATATAGTTTAGTCCAGTGGTATTAAAACAAAGAAAAATAGACCCGGACTCTATCTTACTACCTTACTTAAAATATTTCGATAGACTTTTCTGGAAGTTTTACAAAGACGACTGTTGGACCTCGACTGTTGGAATCGTAATTAGAGTAACGAGAGAATCGAGACAATTTAATGTGTGTATGTGTCTACTTTGTACCCTGCTCCAGTGTCCCGGTCTTAACGATATCTACTGTACTTCAGTTTTCTTGATTAATCGTCTACCTATATTGGTCTTAGGTTTTACAGGGGTGTACGTCTGTTTCAACTTCTATTTGAAGTTTCTACTTTTCTAGCATTATATTTAAAAAATTTTTAGTGTTATTATATCTTTGTACTAAATTATTACGTAAGTACCTTTTCTGAACCCATAATCGTATTTGGCTGGAAACCACTTCTTACATTATAATTCAAGATAGTCGTTTTTTATGTGACATATAATCACGTGTCCACTTCCATTAGGACCAAAAGAACCGTAAATAATTTGTAACTGTCGAGAAGTCAAGAATCGCTGTTACATCCTTCCTATATCTGTTTGGTCCTGAGTAATCTTATGTCATTACTTCTGTCATTACTTTTTTTTGTACCCATCGTTTCGAGACCTCTTACTACCAATCGAAACTTTTCTACATGTGTTTCAAACAAGTAAGTAAGAAAGAATACCTTTATAGACTTAAACACCGGTTGAGTTATTGAGATAATCTATTCTCTTGACGATAGTTAATTATGAGAACTCTCAGGGAACCTGACGTTCCGCTAGGTTGGTCAGGTAAGACTTCTAGTCGGGACCCTAAAGAAACCTTCCTTACTACGAGTTCGACTTCGAGGTCATGAAACCGGTGGAGTACGGTTCTCAACTGAGTAACCTTTTCTGAGACTACGACCCTCCTTAACCCCCGTCCTCCTCTTCCCCTGCTGTCTCCTACTCTACCGACCTACCGTAGTGACTGAGCTACCTACACTCAGACTCACTTGAGGCCCTCAACCACTACCTGTCCCTCCGGAACACACGACGTTAAGTACCCCAACGTTTCTCAACCTGTGCTGACTCGTTGACTTGACTTGACTTGCCTTATTTTGAATTTTTATCAGTATTTTTTCTTAATACGGATTAATATCCATACCGGTCACTGTACGGAAGTCTTTAATAATGGTAGGTTGATAAAATCATCACCCCACCCTTTTTTTATTTTCATTGGAAGATACATATCGTTTATGTCATACGAGTTATGTTACGTTTCCTGATTTAAATTTCGGTGTCGACCTTTAAGTCTCTAATTAAGACCGAGTTCTATTATTTCTTATAAGATCTTTTATTTTCGACATGGTTCTTACTTTAATCGGAAGAACGGTAAGTAAGTTGTTGATAAAGACCTCACTTCTGGGCTAGGCAAGAATACCGATCACTATCCAAAACCGATCAACTGTGAACAAGAAGACTTGATCAATAATATGGTTATATATGGTTACGACTAAAATACTTTGCTAAGTATAAAATTCTTCTCTTTATTTTTGTATAAATAACCGTAAATACCGAAAATTATTAATTCGACATTAAGGGGGGGGGGGGGGGTTTAAAATCTATAAAAGACGTCCGATTGGTTTTAAAGTGACCCATTGAGTGACCCATTGATGGATTTAAAGGAATCTTAATCGTCAATAGCATAGTGAAGGAGATGGTTTGACATGTCTTGATAACAATACCTGGTTTCTAGTATAGTATTTCGACCACCCTAACACTTCTTTTTGTTCTAGTCGAAAGGTACCTTAGACTTCATGTTTATACCATTTATGGAAGATGTTCACTGTGTGTCTTGCTCTCGAGTCCAGGTGACTTACTTAAGAATCGTAAGATAGGTCGGTAGGTATTATAAGGTGTCCAGTTACACATAGTTGTGTCTGTACTTGATCTTAACTAACTGTTGTTAGTACGGTTTATTTGTGTTAACGGAGGAAGGCGTCGACACAGAGTGAACGAAGTTGTGAATTTGGTTTACGTAGTCATTTGATACGTAAATAGTACGATTTTAGTCCCGAGGTGAAGACTGTCTAAATAATTTTCTGAGGTCACAAACTTGGATTTGCAGAAGTTGAAGTGTACTATACCGGTCGTCGGTTAGAAAGGTCTGGTTCAACACTTCACTCGTTTACCGCGGGAGATCCCTCTTGATGAACTTTTTGGTCCAATTGAGGATTCATTCTCCAGTACCTACTGACTGAAATTTCTCAGATCAATCTTAAAGTACAGGGGTATTTTTCAGAGGTATTTGATTCGTAATCTAAAAATCGATTATACATTATAAGATAGATGGTTTTATTTTGTGGCTATTAATTGAGTTTTATGACTTTTGTCTACTGTAATCCAAGATATCCTCACTTGGGTCCGTCCCTCCGACAGACTTGTTATTTTATGAGAGTCGACCTAAGGATTCAATCGGTTTTATGAATCCCCCAAAATAGGTGTCTTACGTTCATAAACGAAGTTGGTTTACTCTCTACTGAAAACGTTAGTAAGAAGGACACTTTCTACATAGAGACATTTAGAGTAAAGTGGACCCACCGGAAACCGTTCCAATCGTCTTACAGACATCTCTTCTATATGTCTACCTTCCTACATTTCCCTTTTTCCTGTTTTCGTCCGAGATTCCAAATTTTTTCCGACTTTTTGATATAAGTCTTAAACGAATTTTTCCTTTTGAGAGGTTGTCATTGTCTAAGTTTGATCAGTGAATTTTTCTGGACGATACTTAAAAGTAAAACTGAGTTCTCAACGATCCCAAAACGGGTATGAATTACTACACCAACTAAGGGTGTTCGACGATACGTGTACTAAAGACTCTCTGTCTCTTCCCAGAAACACAACGGGAGAAGGGGAATCTACTCCATAATTTAAAGAAATTGTCACATCATCAATCGACAAAGACTCATTGTTTGATGGGGTTTTGAGTCGCCGAATCCCTTTTTTTCGTTGGTAATAAATAACGATTCCTCGGTCACCCAACCGACCCGAAGAAAACCATAACCTGAGAAAAACCATAACTGACTCCTCCGTGGGTGACTGAATGACAGTCGGTGTCCAGCCGGTCCATCGAGAAGTTTAGAGGTCCCAGAACCGTCTAAGGGGACAAGAGGTAATCCATAGTGGGAGGTCTTCGGTCGGGTCCGTAAAAGAGTAGTACTTCCGTTTCCTTATTTTCCCCTTCGTCTCCGTAAGTCCTCGAACAATCCGAAGGTATACACATAACAATCAATGACAGAGTGACTGGTTTCACTTAGTACTAAGGTTCGGGTCCCAGTCACCCGTTTACATGGGGGTTCCCGGACGTATGTCTTACGCACTTCTTGACACCTCGAATTACATTGGGTAGAGGGTCCTTTCTCCTGTCAGAAGGTCCCAGGTTATTCTTTCTTCCGTGTGTTTCGTTTGTTTGCAGGGTTGGTGACCAACCATGTGTGAACTGACTACCGTCAAAGAGAACTTCTCACCTTAAACTCTTTACCTTCTTTCTGGTCTTATCGTTTTCTGTCTCGGTCTCTTCCTTCCCCAATTGGTTGAAATGATGAGAGTTGACATGACGAGTGGTTCGACTTTGTGTGTGACGGCCTGGAATGGGGTCTGAAAGACTTAATCCTCCGCTACCCAACCCTGACGATGGAACGTAAAGGTCGTTCAAAGGTTTACTATGACTACAATGACCCTCTTTTTCCTACTTCCCTTGTGTGACTCTTGATGGTAATATCTTTCGTATCCACCCTACTCCTTCCTTGTCAAGGTTCCTTGTCAATCCCAATCCCAATCCCAATCTCGAAGTCCAAGGTTCTAGTCAAGTCCGTGTAGTGAAAAACCAAGTTCTGTCTGTCAAGTATGTTAAACCCCCAGTTGTACCAAATTCCTACTTTATATTTTACCACATTTATTTCTATTGAAACTAAGTTGGAACTTTTTTCTTATGTCGTTTCTTTTATCTTCAAAAAGGTATCCTCTCTGCAGTTGATTAGGTCCTAATCTTTATCTTGATTTAGGACTTTTTGAAAAAAAAGACTTCTTCACAAATCGAACATACTTCGTCTCGTCGATTCACTGTGTCGTGTCGGTCCCGTTTACCCGGTAGTAGGTGTGACCAGATTTAATTTGCTCGACACTCATTTCCGGACCATAGGTGAGTCGACTGTTCAGTTTATAAAACTTCCTTTTATGTCACTTTACAAAATTCAGAGTCACTCGGACTGACACTGAGTGAGACGGACTGTCGTCCTGTACAGAAAAGACTATTACAATTTATCACTACCTTTTATAACTATACTATAGATATTATCGTATACACCTATCAGGTTCAAGAAAAGTGTCATTCGTTCAGAACGACTTACTAGTCCAAGTTTCTAAAGTACGGTTACTTCTAATAATGTTTTGATCTTTTCTGTTACAGTGTCATCAACGGTCTTTCTTGAATATCGAAATATTTCTTTCACCTCTTCAATGTCCTTTGTAAAACAAAGAAACGAAGACCCTTCTGTCAATTTATTTTCATAATATAGACCGTGTGTTTGTTTGGAAGATCTCCATAAGTGTGGTCTTCAAGATCTAAGCATTTCCCTAAGGGAAAGTAATTGGTCTCTCCTTTCTCCAACCTATTAGTTCAATCGAATTTTTTTTTGTCCTTCTTTTTGTGGTTATGTCATATGATTGTGTATATATACCTTAAATCTTTCTACCGTTACCACTGGGACATACGTTCTGTCGTTTTTTCTGAGTCTACACATATCGGCTGAAAACCTGAGTCTCCCTCTCCCTCTCCCACCCTACTAAACCCTCCTACCGTGACTTTGTACACATGATAGTACATTCTTAGCTTAGTGGTCAGATACAGGCTACGTCCTATGTCGTACGAACCCCGACCACGTGCCCCTACTGGGTCTCCCTACAACGCCCCTCCCTCCACCCTCCCCCCAAGTACAAACCCTAGCGTACATGTGGGCACCACCTAAGTACAGGTACATACCGTTTTGGTTATGTCATAACATTTCATTTCATTTCATTTTTATTTTTAATTTTTTTTTTGTTTACTTTTTGTTTGTCGAGAATATCTTTATAACTATAGTCACAGTGGTTAGTTGTCCTTCCGTTCGTCTCCTGACGTCAATACTAAAACCATATAACTGCCGAAAGGATTACTTTAAAAATACTATATAAATTTTTTACTTTGTGTAAATAAGTTGGGACTAGTAATTTCTCATTTGTTTTGTCTTCTCAGAGACACAAAATCCTTTCTTTAAATCAGTTCAGGTCTAGACCCACCTCAACTCACTTTGCTTCTGAGACTTGGAATCTCTCTGTAGACCAAAGACTGTCTCTCCGGTGTAGTCCCACGTTTACAGCGACCGTAAAATTTGTCCGTGGGTTTCACAACCCGGGACTTTCTTGCCGGATCGACGAGAGTCGACGTCACACTCGTCTCGATACGTCTTAGTTACCGGGACTCGACGAGAAACTCTACTCGGGGTGCCTCTTGTCGGGGCACCTCCTCGTTCGAACTACGTCCATGCTAGACTTGCCTTTAATCGAATACACATGAGGGACTCTCTTCTTTTTGTTTGACGGTGCGTTTAAGTAATTCCTCTGTCTTGCACTTTCACCGAAATATACCACAATAATGATAGTCATTGTTAAGTTATAATATGTCCGGTACAGAGGTCTAAAGAGTTTTGCTCCAAGGTAAGTAAGTCTTAAACTTTAGGTGTTATCCGTCTCCCTTTTTTTACAAGGGTAGACTGACGTATTTCCCTTCGAACTCTGGGTCTGTGACTGAACTGACCGATGTCCAATGTGATTCCCGACTTACGAGAGACAGGCACAATGAACTGAGACGAGACCTGATCTGGTACTACCAGTTTCCTAGCAAAGTGTGTTTGTTTCCGACCTTCATAGGACTTAGTGAAGGGACAATTTATTTCTTGAAACCTTTCTTAAACCTCCGTACGTACTGTTAAATCCCTTTGATATATTTAGTAGTTTTTATATGAAGATTCAAGTAAAATAACGTCATTATTAAAATATGAGTTAAGGTAGACGAAAGTGAAATAAAAGTTTCATTCTTTCTCCTTCTGTAAAGGGTTTAGGGAATTAGATGAACACGTCGTTGTAGACAAAAGATTCGAAATATCAGTCGAAAGTTTTTTAATGTCACGGTATCTTTAACCGAAAAGGTAGTATATTAGTTTTTCTCTATAACTGTTATTTTGATCATATATGTCGAGGAATCTCAACTGTTCCGTGAATGTTAAATGTTTGGTGGAAAGAGTAAACTACGAGTATTTATTTTTATTGTTATTATTACCATTTATTAATACTTGAAACATATTTTATATGTTACAATTTTTATTGAACGAAAAAGAAAAGGAGATGTTAGTCCTTGTTCTGTTTTCACGAGTAAGAACGGTGAAGGTAAATTGTATCATAATCTTCAGGATCGGTGTCGTTAGTCTGTTCTTTTTGTTTATTTTCCGTAGGTTTGATCTTTCCTTTTTTCATTTTGACAGTGATAAACGTCTACTGTATTATAACATGTGTCTTTTAGGATTTCAGAAGTGGTTTTTTTGATAATCTTGATTAATTTTTTAAGTCATTTAAACGTCCTATGTTCTCACTATATGTCTTTAGACAACGAAAAGGTATGTGATTATTACTTGATAGTTTTTTTCTTAATTTCTTTTGTTAGGTAAATATTAAATATTAACTTCATTTTTCTTATTTTATGAATCCTTATTTAAATTGGTTCCTGTACTGTCTGGAGGTCTTTTGAAATTCTGTGACTACTTCCATTAATTTCTATGTTTATTTATCTTTCTATAGGGTACAAGTACCTAACCTTCTTAATTATGACAATTTTACAGGTATGATGGGTTTCGTTAGATGTCTAATTACGTTAGAGATAGTTTTGGGTACTTTAAAAAAGTGTCTTGATCCTGTTTATTAGGATCTTAAATATGCCTTTGTGTTTTTGAGATTTATCGGTTTCATTAGTACTCTTTTTTCTTATTTCGACTTCCAAAGTGTGATAACTGAAGTCTGAATAATGTTTCGTCATATTATGACGAAACATTTGTTTTGTGGTACCAGGACCGTGTTTTGACTGTGTATTTAGTTACCTTGTCTTTTCTCTCGGACCTTTATTCGAGTACGTGAATACTAGTTAATTGGGTATTGTATTCGTTCTTATATGTTACCTCTTTTCTATGTACCCCTACTCTTTTGACATCTCGATGTACGTTTTATTACTTTAATTTGTAAAAAAGTGTGACATAAGTCTGTATTTGAGTTTTACCTAAGTTCTGAATTACATTCCGACCTTTGGTGTTGAGGATCTTCTTTTGTATCCATATTGTGAGAAACTGTATTTAGTATTGTTATAAAAAACCTAGACCAGGATTCAGTTTTCTTCGTTTTATTTTTTGTTTGTTTACCTTTTATTAGTTTGAAATTTTGAACGTGTCACTTCCTTTGGTAAATTTTTTACTTTTCCGTTAGATGAATCACCCTTTTTGTGAACGTTTACTATACTAACTATTCCCCAATTACTAAGTTATATATTTGCCAAGTATGTTGAATTATAGATTTTTGGGGGTTTGTTGGGATAAATTTTCACCCGTCTTCTGGACTTATCTGTACAAAGGTTTCTTCCGTGTGTCTACCGATTGTCCGTGTACTTTCTACAAGTCGTAGTGATTAGTAGTCTCTTTGCGTTTAGTTTTGGTGTTACTCAATAGTGAAGTGTGGACAGTCTTACCGATGGTGTTTTTGGTTGTTTATTATTTACGACCGTTCCTACACCTCCATTCCTGGGGTCATGTGACAACCACCCTTACATGTAACCACGTCGGTCAGTGACACCTTTTGTCGTACCTCCCAAAGAGTTTTGTGATTTTTGTCTTGATGGTATACTGAGTCGTTAAGGTAAGGACCCATATATTAACTGTTTGTGGTTTTTGTGATTAAACTTTTATATACGTATGGGATTACAGGCATTCTCGTGATAAATGTTATAAGTTCTGTCCTTACGTTGGGTCCACGGGTATTTGTCTTCTGATCGAATTCTTCTTTACCATATCTATAGTGTTTCCTTATAATGAGTTGGTATGCTTTCTTACCCTAAGACGGTAAACGTTGTTGTACCTACCTGGATCTCCCAAAATACGAATCACTTTCTTTTTGACATCCAATAGTGAATGTACATTTTAGATCTTTTATCTTGTTTACTTGTTTATTACTTTGTCTTTCTTTGAATGTCTATGTTTGTTGTCTGATCACCAATGGTCACCCCTACCCCTCCTTTGTCTTGTCTTCCCCTGACTCTCCATGTTTGCTGATATATATTTTACCTGTCCGACGTCCCTGTATGACATACTGTGTCTTTTTATGTCGGTAATAAAACACTACTAAAACTTACCATGTATTTGGATATTTTTATGATTCAGAGAGACAACATGTGACTTTGTTTACACTACAACGTTAATTGATATGAAGCTAAATTTTTCAATCCTTTAAAATTTTTTAATAAACGAAAAGATTTTTAAGTCAGAAGTGTTTTTGAGAGATACCATCCACATTAATGGTGGGGTAAAAATGTCTTTTCTTTTGACTTCAAGTCTTTTCAAGACAATGAACGGAGTTCAGTGTATCTGAGATTGTAAGTATTCGGAAGAAACGTTTATTTTTGTAAATCTTTAAATAAAAGGACTGATCGATGTTGGTTCAATTTATTATTAAGTCAGAGTTAATTATGAGAAGTTCAATTAATTATAGTTCCTTTCATGTATCTATTAAACGAACAATTTTAGTTTACTATAAGGGAAATTTACGTTTATATGTCTCAAAAATCATGGAATTTCCTTTTGTTCTTTTATTAGTAAATGTATAACCTATTGTTCGTAGTAGTTTTGGGGGACTTATATTTCAAGGAGCTAGGGAGTTTTCGTGTGTCTAACACGAACTTCTAAATTTTCACGACGATATTTTACACACTCCGAATCTCATAAGATTTCAATGTAGAGAGTCTTTCCCAAGGTTCTCTTTATATTATTTAGAGTAAGTAATTAGACACAAAGGGAATTGACCATTTTAGTACTAAGACTATATTTACTTTGTTATGTCGAGTCTAACGACACCTCTCAATCTTACACACACAGTTAGTTCGATCTAAGAGTTTAGTAGATCTAGTCACCAGGGGTTGGAAAAACCGTGGTCCCTAGTCAAAGCACCTTCTGTTAAAAAGGTCTCTCCCTTGTCTTCCCTACCGAAGTCCTACTAAGTTCATGTAATGTAAATAATACGACGGTGGTCAGACTCTCCTCCGTCTCAAATCCTCCTTTACGTTCACTACCCCTCGTCGACATTTATGTCTATTGCGAAACGAACGAAGAGACGACGATTGGAGGACGACAAGGCTTGTCCAGTGTCTGACCGTGACCGGGTACCAGACCCCCAACCCCTACGGACTAGATCTCTTATTCATGAAGTCACGAAGTGAGACGAACCAAACCCCGTTGGATTAGATAGACGGGGCTATAATGAAATAGTGTCCGTAGGCACTACCGTAGGCTCTACACAAAATTGCTGTCAAAAACTTTCTTCTTAGATGTCAACGGAGACCAAGAGAAGTGAAGTTTGTGACTTAGAGGTCTTTGTGCCTGTAGTATTTTAACTCTACCTTTTAAATCGTGTCCGACATCCCGACACACACACACTCACACACACACACACACTCACACACACACATACATACACACACACACACACATACTCTCTCTTTCTCTCGCTCTCACACACTCTCTCTCTGTCTCTCCCCCTCTCCCTGTTTCTTCCCCCCTCTCTTCCTCCCTCCCCTCTCTCTACCTCTCTCTTTCCCCTCTCTCCTCCACCGTATTATCGTATCATCAAGTCATCGAGGTCTTTATAACTCGAAAGGTTCGTAAATTCTTGGAATGTATAAAAAGAAGGAAGAGGAAAGACACATAAAATCGTTTGACGGGGAATGTGTTGTCGGTACTAAAATTTTTAGAAATCCTTTATAGGGACAGATCAAGGAGAATACTTCTGTGACACGAAAAAATAAAAAAAGGGATTTCTAGGTTGTAGGAACGACCAACTTCGAAGAGTTGGAACAGACGACTAACACGTTCGGGTCCTACACTGTACCAGAGTCACTGTTCCCTACCCGCCTACGGGGTATTCTCTTGGTATGACTGGGGAAGTCCTTTCAAAGCGACTCGAGTCGGTCCCATCCCTTGGTGTCCCGTGGGACTGTCTCAAAGTAGTTTCACGTGTCTTTAATTTGTTATCGAACTAAAGAGGTACCTTTACTTACAGGAGAAAAAGAAGATCCTGGAGTGCCAAGGGTCCTATTCTTCAAGAAGAAAATCACTGCTATAAACCAACATTATTACTACTTTAAAATTTCTGTAGACGGTGGTTCTTTAGTAAAGTCTTAAAATCTACATATTATGAATCTTAAGAAAAGAGGAACTTATATTAAATATAACATAGTTTGACATCTTGTTTTGATATAATCGTAATCGAGGAGTAGAATTGTATGATTATAATCGTAAAAACCTATTTTAGGTTTTAAAAGAAAGTGAGTTAATCTTAAAAAATCGGTGATTCGAGTAGAGTTATGTCTTTGTAAGTTTTACAGTAAAGTCTTTAAAGAGTTACAGAGGTTTTTTATATAGTCTTTTCGTAAAAACCGAGAATACTACTATGAAACCGAGGATAATACTAGTGTATTTTATGATACCACTACATTGACATTCTTCATCCACTATAGTAATTTTTGTTAAGGGTCTTCAGTCTTATATTTTCAATAAGTTTTTTTCTTTATATTGAACTTTTAAGTAACCTTTGTTTGCGAATTTTGTAAAGTTTTTTTATTTATTTATTTTTTGGAGACTTTAGTTTTACACCGATAATGCAGGTGTAAAGCGGAGGCCATTAAAAATTTAGTATAGTGGATGAAGGATCCCATTGATCTATTTTACCACCGAATTTATTAAAAGAGTATATAGAACACCTCTGTTTCTTATTAAAATTTTACTATAAAACCCGTGAAGACACAACTATTTTTCGAGTCAATGACTTTTTAAGGTTAATTCTCACTCTATTAAATGAATGTTTTTTATCTTTTCTAAAATTTTGTGTTTTCTACGATACGATGATGATATCTTAAAATATCATATAGTATTAAAATCATGTTTATGACTCATATAAGACAAAATATTACTTACGTCGAATATAAATAACAATAACCAATCACTATATAAATATGATTACAGATTTTAAAATAAAAATCTACAGACGCTTAGTACTGAAAACAAACATATAAAAAGAATAATACACAATCCGACCACACACACACACACAATCAGTGAGTCAGCACAGACTGAGAAACACTGGGGTACCTGACATCGGGTGGGGTCCTAGGAGACAGGTGCCTTAAGAGGTCCATTCTTGTGACCTCACCCAATGGTAAGGGAAGATGTCCCCTAGAAGTACTGAGTCTCTAGTTTTAGGCCAGAGGACATAACGTCCGTATAATAAATGGTAGACTAGACGATCCCCTCAAGACGATAATCTATCCTTACTATACGAAACTTGAGAAAAAAAGGTGACGACCAACTCTTCGAGGTGCAAAATAAAGAGAAGACTTAAAATTATAGTGACTTAAATAGTTAAGAGAGAGAGTATAGAAATTAAAGAGACTCTAAAGAAAACATACTTAAGTTACGATAGAAACTTATCTACTTAACAGAGAACTTGGCCCAGATCAGACTTCAAATAAATAAGGAAACAAAGTCCCCGAAAGTACAGGTACTAAAATTTTTAGACATACATGAACAAAATAATAAGAAGTACATCGGTGATTAAAAAGAAATGAGGGACTTATAAGATTTCATTTGAGGTAACATTCCCCTTTGTTTTATAAAATTACACTAATATTACATTAACCACGACTTCTTAACTGCGAAAACTTGACACCATAACCTTTTCTGAGAACTCTCAGAGAACCTGACGTTTCTCTAGTTTGGTTAGTTGGGATTTCCTTTAGTCAGGACTTATAAGTAACCTTCCTGACTACGACTTCGACTTCGACGTTATGAAACCGGTGTACTACGTTTCCTGACTGAGTGACCTTTTCTGGGACTACGATCCTTTCTGACTTCCGTCCTCTTCCCCTACTGTCTCCTACTCTACCAACCTACCGTAGTGGATGAGTTACCTGTACTCAAACTCGTTCGAGGTCCTCAACCACTACTTGTCCCTTCGGACCGTACGACGTCAGGTACCCCAGCATTTCTCAACCTGCACTGACTCACTGACTTGACTTGACTTACATTGACCACTGAATAAAGATAGTAGACGAACAAGAGTAGACTTCCCACTTATTTTCAGTATAATTGAGAACCTTTCTCTTAGACTCAACCCTCCTATCACATCAAACCTTCACTGGTGAAGTACTAGTAAGTCCTAAAAGAGTTAAACCACATACTATGTTTTAGACATTATCACTTGGTAAAAAATTTTGAATGATAACCGTAGACCAGGGTAGTGAAGTACCTTTTATCTACTCCTTCGTCACCTTTGTCACAGTCTGAAATAAAACCCCCCGAGGTTTTAGTGACGTCTACCACTAACGTCGGTACTTTAATTTTCTACAAATGAAGAACCTTCTTTTCAATACTGGTTGCATCTATCGTATAAGTTTTCGTCTCTGTAATGAAACGGTTGTTTCCAGGTAGATCGGTTCCGATACCAAAAAGGTCACCAGTACATACCTACACTCTCAACCTGACACTTCTTTCGACTTACGTCTTCTTAACTACGAAAACTTGACACCACAACCTCTTCTGAGAACTCTCAGGGAACCTGACGTTCCTCTAGGTTAATCAGGTAAGACTTCCTCTAGTCGGGACGCTAATGAAACCTTCCTTACTACGATTTCGACTTTGAGGTCATGAGACCGGTGGAGTACGGTTCTCAACTGAGTAACCTTTTCTAAGACTACGACCCTCCCTAACCCCCGTCCTCCTCTTCCCCTGCTGTCTCCTACTCTACCGACCTACCGTAGTGGCTGAGTTACCTACACTCAAACTCACTTGAGGCCCTCTACCACTACCTGTCCCTTCGGAACACACGACGCTAGGTACCGCAGCGTTTCTCAGCCTGTGCTGACTCGCTGACTTGACTTGACTTGACTTATACGAGTTATTGATTTTTATTATTTATATTTTATAAAAGGAAAATGAAAAGGATGTTTTCGACTTTCTGTCGGTTTTATATAAAGTAATAAAAATGTCATTACCTTGAAACGTGAAACACACTAACTTGGTAATAATCTAGTGGTGTGAAGTCACTGTCGTCCCAAAGTGATATTGAAATTCCTTCATAAAAGGTCTAATGTGGTAATAAAGGTATATTAGTCTTGGTTTAAGTTGAAAACTAACAACTAAAACAATCGAAAGTAAAAGGAGTGTACAAGACCTTCAAATCAGACGTCTTAATTCAGTCTCATCCTCCGGTAGAGTGGAAGGTGGACCGGGAACCACCGAGGTAGTGTGTCAATGACCTCTGTGGGTTCTAACTCCGGTCGACCATCTGGCCGGTTCCGACTCTTCGACACAAAATCTAGAATCCTGACCCTGTTCCCACCGTCAACAAAGGTCCGAATGAGTCCCGTCACCTCAAGGTAAAGTTGAGGACCAAGGGTCAAAACTCGGACCAAGGTCTACAGGTGGAACTTACTCGTAGGTAATAAGTCTCGGTTATGGGGACAAAATAAAGGTCAAGACGGTGAATTGACAGAGAACAGAATAAAAAAAATTGACCTCCTACTGACGAAATATTATAACACACGTACGATTCAGCGAAGTCAGTACAGACTGAGAAACGTTGGGATACCTGACATCGGGTGGTCCGAGGAGACAGGTCTCCCTAAGAAGACCGTTCTTATGACCTCGTCCAAAGGTACGGGAGGAGGTTCCCTAGAAGGACTGAGCCCCTAGTTTGGGTGTAGAGTACAGAAGACGTAACCGTCCGTCCAAGAAATCGTGATCTCGGGGGTCCCTTCGGGTATTATAACACAATCGGGTACTTACGGGTACTGACTAAGTACTTAGTCAGTACCCGTATGTATACAGTAGAGGGAGAACTTGGACGGAGGGTGGAGGGTGGGGTAGGGTGGGGAGATCCAATAGTGTCTCGTAACCTAAAGTCGAGGGACACACTGTGTCATTTAAAGTGACCGATAGATTAAAATGTATACCCTTACATATACAAAGTCACGATGAGGGAGTCAAGTAGGGAACAAAAGTCAGGGGGAATAACGAAACACAAAGAAAAGATAAACTTTCTGAAAATTTTTAGAAATGTAACTATCGTTGACTTTTCCACCTCTTCCCTGGAACTGTACAGTTGATTTTATTTTACAGTAACTAATTTTTCTTTTGACTACTCAATTTTATTCTTATAAACCCATTCTTCAAAGTGAGTCTAAGGAATCCGAAGTAAAAGGGATAGTGTCTCATAAACGACTCCGAAGGTCTACAAGTTCGACCAAAATCTTTTCCGTCTCCTTGGTCTCTAGTTTAACGGTTGTAGGCGACCTAGTAGTTTTTTCGTTCTCTCTAGGTTGGTCAGGAAAGATTTCTTCTAGTTAGGACCCATAAGTAACCTTCCTGACTACGATTTCGACTTTGAGTACCGGTGGAGTACGCTTCTCAACTGAGTAACGTTTTCTGAGACTACGACCCTCCCTAACCCCCGTCCTCCTCTTCCCCTGTTGTCTCCTACTCTATCGACCTACCGTAGTGACTGAGCTACCTGAACTCAGACTCACTTGAGGCCCTCTACCACTACCTGTCCCTCCGGACCGCACGACGCTAAGAACCCCAGCGTTTCTCAGCCTGTGCTGACTCACTGACTTGACTTGACTTGACTTTACTCTACCCTTATAAAATTCTATTGGGGAAGAATTTTAATAAACGTTTAATATTTCGGTATTTTGTCCTGAAGGAACCAGTAAATCACCAATTCTTAGGTAAAAGGTTACGTACCCTACACCCGACGAGGTAGGGACGAGTCCCTGATTCTAGGGTGTACGGTGCCCTGTTGATGTCGGACTCACGGTATTGATCTCTGTTCGGTACACGGAGTTACTTGTGAGTTGTGTCGGTCTTATTTTGTTTGTTTGTTTTTGGGTATTTTGTAACATGTAATAAAGACAAACATTAGTTCAGATAGTACCGACGAAGTAATCTCAGTCCATCGAAATTATCCAGATCAATCGTCCAAACCGTGATCGTATATTAAAAGAAAAATTTACAGAAGGTATATCGGATATGTTTTATGTGTTCTTTTTTATTTTATCAACCAAATGTACAATTCTGAAAGATAAAAATAAACCTGAATATTGTATATCTGTTGAATCTACCTTCATAGTTATTGGAGTTTGTACGTCTACTATGGTGAGATTACCGTCTTTCGCTTTTCCTTGATTTCTCGGAGAACTACTCCCACTTTCTCCTCTCACTTTTTCGACCGAATTTTGAGTTGTAATTTTTTTGATTCTAGTACCGTAGACCAGGGTAGTGAAGTGTTGTTTATTTACGTCTTTTTCACCTTTGGCACTGTCTAAAATAAAAGAACCCGAGGTTTTAGTAACACCTGTCACTGACTTCGGTACTTTAATTTTCTGTGAACGAAGAACCTTCTTTTCGATACTGTTTGGATCTGTCATGTAATTTTTCGTCTCTGTAGTGAACCGATTGTTTTCAGGCATATCAGTTTCGATACAAAAAAGGTCATCATTACATACCTACACTCTCAACTTGGTATTTCTTCCGACTTTCGACTTCTTAACTACGAAAACTTGATACTACGACCCCTTCTGAGAACTCTCAGGTGTCGTTCCTCTAGTGTGGTCAACTAGGATTTCCTTTAGTTGACACTTATAAGTAACCGTCCTGACTACGACTTCGAGGTTATAAAACCGGTAGACTATACTTCTCTATTGAGTAACCTTTTCTATGACTACGACCCTTTCTAACTGCCGTCCTCCTCTTCCACTACTGTCTCCTACTCTACCAACCTACCGTAGTGGTTAAGTTACCTGTACTCAAACTCGTTTGGGGCCCTCTATCACTTCCTGTCCCTTCGGACCAGACGAAGTCGGGTACCCCAACGTTTCTCAGTTGTGTTGAATCGTTGACTTGTTGTTGTGGTTTGATGTAGCTGTTGAAGAGTCTAAATTATGAGCTTAGTACCCAGTAAAATTTATTGTATAGTATTAAACATAAACGTATCTTTGAAAACTGATTTTCTCTGTCAAATTACAACTAACTATACTCGTTCTTCGATTTATGTAACAATTTTTGATTCACTACGATAATAAATTTACATGTAAGAAAGGGGTCTATCGTTTAGGAGAATGAATATAAAAATTGAAAGATTCGATGTCAGATTTCTTTTGATTTTAATTTGGGTCTTTTTAAAAACTTTCCTAAAGAATTGGTTTTGACAATAGGTTATTAAAGTGAAAATCCTTTACCGTTCTCACCGACTTAATAAGTCAAGTTGAAAACCAATACTTTTCATAAACGTTTCCAACAAGTAATACTCAGTCAGTTTTTCTAGCCATATCCTACCTTAATTGGTGGGTCGAGAACACGAACTTCTGACAGACCAGTGTCTTTGTTCAGAGTGACAAGTACGTTTCTCGATGTTCAATGTACCTTTCTTCATCTTTATTTTACCACTACTCTCACAATTTCTTGGACGGACGGTTGCGTCTTCTGCATTCTCTGTGTCCAAGCTAAAGACCCACCCCTTCTACGGGGTCTCCTTCCGTGTCTTCGGGTGAAGTCACAAGAACGGACTTCTTAGGGTGTCTGTCTCCTCGGACCGCCCGATATTAGCCCTAGCGTGACTCAGCCTGTACTGACCTCACTGAATCGTGCATCACTCTCTTTGTCCGGTTGTCTCTCGTCCGACTGACTAAGTCGTCAGACCGGACCATATGGTAAACCCATTTTGTAGATTTCATTAATAAGTCGTAATGAAGAGGTCGAACAGGTAAAAGAAAGTCTAAAGGTCTTAAAGATTCACTGAAAAAAAATAGGAAACAGGTTTTTTTTTTTTTTTTTTCTACGCCTATCGTGACGGATCGGTTTCTTCGGTCATTGACCTCTATGTGAAGGGTGAGTTTCTTTTCGTTTTTCCTTTACGACCGGAACGACTTATACAAATTCGACCGAGGGGACAATCTACAGGTGATTGTTTCAATCCGATTAGTAACTACTTTAGTAGATCTTTTAACTTAGTTTGTTTTGGAACACAACTGACTCAAAAGGTTCCTTAGGACCAAGCCCGAGATTAAGATAAATATTAACGTAGACAAGAAGGAATCGGGACGGTCGTCTCTTGTCTCCGGTGACAGACCAACGGTTCGGGGTGTCGGCCAGAGAGGAGGAATCGATGAGACGACCTTATTACGTACCACCCCACCGGGGTTCCAATCTCGATACGGTGTAGAGTGCAAACTGACTTAAAAGGTGTCTTTCATTCGAAACTCCTTATAAAGTGGCTCCACTGTTGAACGAAAGATTCACGACTTAAGTCTGTAAAAGGTTCTTTTTGTCACATACTCCTTCTGAAAAACTATTGGTACTAAAAATTGTTTTATGAGTCGGAGGAGATAAGAGAAGACACACAGTATCGTTAGTACCCCTGATTTGACAAGTAGAGACCCAGACTCGTCGACCTCCCCTCTTCGTGTCTCGACCCCTGACCACACCTCATTCGACGAGAAGGAACGTCCTGACTTAATCCCCGGACACTTTACTCGCTACATATAAAGTAGAATTAGTAGTAAGAAAGGGATCCAGGCCCCTAAATCGACCAAAGTGTCTTCTCGTGGTTCAACGTCGGTTTTAACCCCCTTAAGATCCAGAAAGGTTCGAGAGTACATTTACATATATTTCGAGACGATGGGTAATCGTTGTTAGATTAAAACTCACCGACGGTAAAAGATTTGGAAGGGAAAACTTGACAATTCTCGTGAATCCACTATTAGATTCTGTCCTTTGTCGCGATGACCAACCCGGTGTCACCTCTGGTTAGTAGACTGTACAACGACTAATCCAAAAGACGAACAGGTCGGGAGGTATAGGAGTCCTGGGGACAATACCACACACCCTAAAACTTACTCGTTTCCGACAGTGGGACTGGTGTGCTACACCATCAAAGGACTTACCTACACCTCTTTATGGTGTGAGGGGTTGATTATGTGCGAGACCCAAAGGTTCTAGACTTCGTCTCAGAGTACCAATTGCTTTGTCTCCTGTTGACACTTAAACTCCCCAACCGTTGAAGTTTCGAGTTCTCTCACACCAAATTAAAAAAAAAAAAAAAGGACCGATTCTATGTTTAGGAGTTCGGTTGGGGTGAAGTCACAGGGTACGAAGACGGACCAAAAGAAGAAATTTGGGTAAAAACGATGAGGACCGCAGATGAGGGAGGACCGAAGGTGAACCGAGGTCGACGAGTTACGGGTGATAGAAGACAGTTTGTGTCTCCGAACTAGGTGTAAGAAGACGACGGTCTAGAAGGTAAGACTTCACCTGCCAAAACAGCAGAGTAGAGACCCTCTCGGAATCGTTTGTGTTGGTACTCGAGACCGAACCCATAGTCCCACCTTACACTCTCACCTTTTTTCTGACTTTCACAAATTACAAGTCGAGAGTAAGACGTTTCGTACCAGATGACTAAAGTGCTAGTAATGTTACTCCTAGCCGTCGGTTTTGTACTCATATTAAATCCATTCAAGGGTACGAAAGTCAGTTCGCTACACTGGTTAACTGTTTAGATTTGGTTGTTCGACTTCGGGACTTCTGTGCCCACAGCTAATGTTCGCATAGACGGTAGGTATACAACATGAGCACGGCTTAAGGAACACTTAGATCGAGTCAGTCTCTATACCTGAGTTGTGTTTGTATTGATAAAAAGGTATGTCCGTCTGGTGGATGGAAATACAGAAAAGTATTAAAGTCTGACAGTTATTAGGTTGTGATAAAACGAGGGGACAAGGTAGTAGGAGTATAACCATTCCTAAGTATTCACCTATCAGAACTATAGTTATAATTTCATACGGTTTATAAATTTTCCCCTCGGTATTGTTAGGATTGATGTGTAGGAATTGTAAAATAACTCTTATCCTGTGTGTAAATACAAGGAGACACCAGTTACATAAGATATCTCGTCTTGTCTACTCAACGTCGTTCTACCACTTGTATAACCGTTTCGTCACCTCTTTAGTACTCGATTAGTGTTTCCTAAAAAAAAAGGACGGTTTGTTGAATTGAGTCGTCGTATTATAAAATCTTCGTTGAAAGGGGATATGAAACGAAATAATATTGACAAGAGGTTTTTAGTTTGAAATAATAAACCTACTTGTTTTCACTGTAACTACAGATGTTACCCAAAACGTCCCATAGAGAGGAGACTCATCTCCATCGACAGAATTCTAAGGTTTCCTGTTAATTCGACTACCGTTAGTATTTTACTGCAGTAAAAGATTTTTACAGAACGTTCGTGAAGTTGTACTCTACTTACTTTGTAAGCGATAGTGAATCCTGTTAGAGGTAGAAATCGTTAGATTAAAGATTCTGTGTGATCTCGTAAAGGAGGATAATTTCTTGTAATTTAAGTAAATCTAAGGGTTCCTAGAACCCAAAGTCTGTGTATATGTGGGGAGTACGTCAACATACTTCTACTGAGGTATTTACACTACCTTACGTATACACTGTGTCTACGTATGACAAATGTGGGTAACCGAAATTTGTGTAGAACGTCTCTACTTTGCTAGCCGTCGAACAAAGTCCTTGACGTGAGGTCCCCTTTCGACTCCCTGTTAGTTCCTTTAAACGATATATACTCCCGTCAACTTCTTGAGACAGAACACGACTTGTTGATTTCACTGTTCTTGGTATTTACCGTACCTAGGATTTACAACATGAGTCGTCACATACGGTACAGGTAGTCTCTTGAACTGTTCTCATAATCCGTCAACCAATTTGTCACCTATTTAGTAGTCAGGTAGTTAGAAAGTAAAGACGATTTCGATACGTTTATGTTTACGGAGGAGTAGAGTTACATATCTGACTGGATAAGTGAGTCCTACGGGTAAATACTGATAAAGGAGTAAGGTTTGATGAGATAAATAGATGTACTTCACATGAACAAATTTTGTACAATACCTCCACCCTCTTTGTATCCTTTTTCTTTGAGTCCCCGCCTAAATAGGGACTTCTAAACGTGGGGTATCCCACCTCGAAGTAAGACAAGACACCACTCCAAACATGTAGTTTATGAACGTCGTCCAATGAGAAGGACATGCACTACTATATATAACCGTCTAAAGTCGAAAAGACTTAAACTTCAAAGTAAAGGATTAGGTCTACCCTATCTACCATCTTCTTTCTCAGTCTTCCCAAAGAACAATGACAAAATAAACGAACAAAATAAAGAGAGGGTCGAGAAGAGGTTCTGTATGCTTAAACTCACAGACACGAGAAGTCCTTAGAGTTCCGGTGAGGATCTCTATTTGACAGTGTAGTCGTCTTGTTGTGACCCTCCCAAGTGAAACCTTTGAGTTCAGTCGACCTTCAAGTGACGTGTTGTACTTTTACCCTGGGTCTGTACTTTATTAAATCCTACAAGATGTTTGATACCACAACCTCTTCTGAGAACTCTCAGGAAACATGACGTTCCTGTAGGTTGGTCAAGTAGGATTTCCTTTAGTCAGGACTTACAAGTAACCTTCCTGACTACAACTTCGACTTTGAGGTTATGAAACCGGTGGACTACGCTTCTTGACTGAGTAGACTTTTCTGGGACTACGATCCTTTCTAACTTCCGCTCTCTTCTTCCCCTACTGTCTTCTACTCTACCAACCTACCGTAGTGACTGAACTACCTGCACTCAAACTCATTTGAGGCCCTCAACCACTAACTGTCCCTCCGGACCTCACGACATCAGGTACCCCAGCGTATCTCAGTCTGTACTGACTCACTTACTTGACTTGACTTGTTTCAATATGTATAAAAGTAAAGTTATTCAATAAAATTCCTTGAAAATGTCTTTAACGGAAAGGTAAATCATTCACTGTTTTCCTGTGTTTAGTCTAACTTCAGAGATGAGTTTATTATAGGTTTCACCATAAAAGGATTAAAATATAAAAATGGTAATACGAGATTTTACATATTACAACATTATAGGTATGTGTATACGTGTCATAAATATTGTCTCACCGATTCTAATACTTGAGAGAAAATGGTAAATTTAAACACAATAGAAGTCATTCAATGAATTGATGAGTCGGGTAAAGAGACCGACCAGTCTCACTTGACGGTCGAGATAAAGACGGGTATCCACTGGGAAGTGAATAATGAATTTCCAAATTAAAACGGTCGTTCTTGGATATGGTAACTCACGGGTGTGGGTCGAGGTGTAGTGTCAGGACTAACTATCGTCGGAACACCGTCATTTTTGTTGGGTAGAAAATATAGTTTGAGTGAACGTGTTGGTGTGTGACAGTAGTCAAAAGTCAAGTCAGGGAGTCAACACAGACTGAGAAACGCTGAGGTACCTGACGTCGTATAGTCTGGAGGGACAGGTAGTGGTTGAAGGTTTCAAATGAGTTTGAGTACAGGCAACTCAGTCACTACGGTTGATTGGCAGAGTAGGAGACAGTAGGGATGTATGTAACAGTACGTTCACATCTTAAATTGGATTTGACTTTCAGTTTTCCTTGTAAGATTATATCTTTGATATATAATGATGATATTAAACACGGACCTTTTTAAACTCTGAAGTCCGACCCGTAAATGATTGTGACTTATGTTCAGTTTCCCTTACTCATTCTGTAAAGATATGACTCCTAAAGACAAACTAATTTTGTTTTGTAAACGTGTTCTCTACGAACTCCGGTCCTTTGAGACACCGGGTTTTTCTGAAAGATAGGGATCTAGACCCGTTTTCAAGTTTATGTACCTTAAAAGAATTTACCTCTGTGGACGAACGTAAATAACAACACTTAAAGTAATACTCTTAACATATGTCCTGTGAATACATGGTTTATTACTTCAGGTACTTGAACTACTACCTTCCCCTGACTAGGATTAATGGTCGTATCAAAACTTTTGTCGAAACTTTTGAAGTTTTACGCGAAATTTAAGTTTTTTAAAGGAGATGTTTTATTAAAGTTTATTAGTAGGATAGTCATTACAGACCTTGTGAACGACTATAATTTACGTTCAGAGTGTTTATATACGATTTAACAGTTGTGAATTTCCTTTGTTCATATCCGGTATTTATCTATTTTTCTACAAGATGAGACACTTGTCTCTTTACTTTTACTTTAGTCGTTCCAGTCTACAGTACGCTGTGTGTCTTTTGGTTGTTTTTAGCTTTTCAAGACTGTCATTCAAATCCTTCATACACACTCTCATCTTTCGCTATACCAGAAAAACCTCTGCTATACCATCGTAACGATTTCAACTTCTTCCACACGGGACCTCTTCAAGGTCGTAAACACGTAGTCCTCTGAATTTTATCGTTTGTTGTCTTCCTTTTAACCTTTATTGGATTTACAGGTAAGTGTCGTCATTGACGAAACCCTCTTATAGTTGACGTTTACGATACTGTTACCGATTACATATTCCAGTTAGTCCCCTCGGAGGCTCCAGAGGGATATTCGATGACTAATTAATGTCTCCCTTGACGATACCCGACTTACGAACACAGGGGACGGAGGTTAAGAAGTACAACTTTGGGATCAGAAGGTTGTGCTGTCATAAACATCTACCCCGGAGACCCTCTTTAAATCCAGAATCTCCACTTTCTCTTCGAAGTATTCTATGATCTGGACGGACACGGAACTAGAAACCGAAGGGTTGGAGGTATTGACATTCTTTATTTACAAACAACGAATTCAGGGAACCAGATACCATAAAACGATATCGTCAGGTTCGACTTATTCCGTCCCTGGATCATTGAAATCTCCTGTTTGGACCGTCTGTGGTAGTATCGATTGACTGGTCGTTACCCTGTTGACTGCGGTACGGAGAGGTGCGGGGTGAGGGGTGGTGGGGGGCGGTGTGTGTGTGTGTCCGAGCGTGACTTCTACGGGATACCGAAGACGATGTATGGACGGGTTGTCTCGAACTGAGATTAGTACTCTAACGTAGACAGATTTTGGTCTCACTGCCGGTGAGATGTCTCGTTACCTTGACACGAAAAGTTTCTCAGTTCCAGTTCCTTTTGTCCTACTGACTCTTTGACTTTGGCAAGGTCTACCTTCTTCTACACTGTCCTACATTACGGTAGGAACCTAGGACCTGGTCTTTTTCTTTACCACTCAGTCAACCGTTTTCGGATTATTTCAGATACACACATACAGTGTATCAGTACAAGTCGAGAAACGTTGGGGTACCTGACATCCGGAGGTCCGAGGAGACAAGTACCTTAATAGATCCGTTCCTATAACCTCACCCTACGGTAAAGGATGAAGTACCTCATCCTTCTAGGTCCCTACCTTAATCTGAGATAAATGTGGTCACAATTAAAGAACTAAAAATAGTAATATCATATCCATGGTTTCTCTTGACGAAATTCTTTATATGGACTTCATCATAAAACTCTATTTTCCCATAATCCATACGTCAAATAAAAGTTTGTTATGACACACATATAAATACACACATACACAATTTCTCTGTCTCTCTCTGTTTTTTCTCGAACCCCCTCTCTCTTTCTTATCAAAATTCACACCATTCTACAATTGTAAACCCCTTAGATCCAATCCCATTTACTCTAAGAAAGGTGATCAAATATATGAAAAATATTTAGATTCATGACAAGTTTTAAAATTTTTTTCATTTTTTCTTTTTACTTCGTCCTCTTACTTATTACTCGTATAAAACAAATCACTGACGAAGAGTCCTTCCTCCTCGAATCCCACTCGTCTCCGTCTGCCTCCGGAAACGTCCACGAAGAACATCATAAAGTGTTAGTTATGAAAGTAAACATCAGGAGGTCCTCATTTGTATACAAGATCTATAAGAAAAATATATACTTCGTAAAGTGTCAAATATTGGTCCTTTGGTCATACACGGTGTCCTCCACCCATGGGTCGTGTTAAGTTCGAATACTCCCAAACCGACCTCTATTCCTTTCCTAAGGACCTCCTTTACTGTCTATTCCTCTTTTCTCGTAAGACCTAACCCTTACTGGTTACTTTCCGGTACGAACCGGTTTACACAAAACGTGTGGTCCGTGGGACCTGGAAACTGGGTCCGTCGTTCCCTTCCGATCTCAGACCTTGACAGTGTGACTTCTAAAAGTCACAATCGTGACCCAGTTAAATTTCAGAGGTAATAAAGGAGGTCATTTGACCTATTAAGTATTTTTAAATTACATGTTGAATAAAATTGAGTGACATTACTATTTTTTATAAATCTTACAATCTTTACAAGTTCCTCGATTTTTAAGGTTACTCTTTACTATCTCACACGTGAAACTTTTTATTTCTTTATCGTCTGTATTTTACGGTAAAAAGGAGTGTCGGTGTTGGTAAGTGACTCTCCGTTATTAATTTTACCCAGGAAATTTTTTTAGAGACTTGGACAAAGTAAAAAAGTCTTCATGACCTGACTTACGACCCGATAATAAAGGTTTCGATCCATTATAAATTCGTAGATTCGTTCCTTCTCCTTCTATTACGGAATGACGAAGACGACGTTCTTTTATAAACGTCACGTAAAAGGAAAATTTCCTGTACCTTACCAATCTTGTAAATTTTCTCGACAGTTATACGTGTCTGTAGAGAAATAGGTAGATTGGTTCTTAGTAAATAATGTAATATTATTTTAATATTGACAGACTACTCTGTTATTAATTTGGTAATGTTACTTTTGTTTAAGTGTATAAGTTCTTCACGATACCTTTGTGTCTTCTCCTTCCCTGACCGATAGACACCTGGGTCTCCTCCCATTGTCCACTTCTTTTCGTACTCAACCCAGTACTTTACATTCACCCCGACTTGTTCTTCTCTTTCTTCTCGTCGACCACCGTATTTTTACGTACCGTAGGTACCCTCTACGGGTCTTGGAAGTCGACGACATCACAGTCTCTCCTTTCTCGGAAGATCTTTTACTCCGACCTTTCTGTCCAACCTTGGTTCACCCTAAATTAGGGAACTCCGTCAGTAGTTCTCGTACTCCTGTAAGTCCTTCTTTACATAGAATTATTCTTAAGCCACGAGTTGTCTATTCCCGCTGTTTCACACCTTCTACTTACTGACCCACCCCTCTGGTCTCTTCCCTTCGTCACTCTTACGACCCCCCTTTTTTTTTGTGGAAGTTCTTGTAACTTTTTCTATTAGACCCGTTCTTTAGTACTCACTTAATGGACCTAATCATTTCAGTCCTTCTTCGAACTTTATAAATCCTCCGTCTCAACAGGCGTTACCTCGCATTAGGAGGTACCCCACCGTCCCTTGTCTTTCTTAAGTCGTACCAAAGTCAAACTCTAATTTCCTAGTTGACCCTACACTTTGAGCCCCTTTTTTCTTGTCTAAATACTCCCCTCCTATTTACACAATCTATACCTAGGACAGCTCAAACTTCATTGAGCCCCTGGGGTCTTATCTTCGCAGTTACCCATCCCGAGTCTATGTCTCGTACTTCACCTCCGTCTCTACCTTTGTGGTCACAGACCCACTCGACAACTTAGATACCCCGTTCTACTTGGTGTCTGCCTCCAAAACCCCCTCTCCGGTTCTCTTCTTCCTCATTCCGATCTGGGGACCATTTGGAGTTGTACTTCACCAGGTAAAGGGGAGTTCCATCAGACACTTTTGTATGACTCCTTAAGGACTAGGTGAGAAGGTACTGGTTTTGATATGGTTCCGAGACGAATAATTACTTAGTTTCCATAGTAAAACTTATTTTGACGGACCCAATTTACCAAGAAAATCGGTAATCCATTCTACTATTTTCCATCAAAGTCGGACAGAAAGACTGATTACCAATAACTGAGGATATGTGTTTTGACATCTGTCGAACAACCTTTGACTACGTGTCTCACAGACGAGGACGGGTGGTCCAAGGAGTTATATACTATGATTTCTTTTGTACCTTCAAGTTCCAGACCATCCACACTCTAGATAGTAGCTAGTTTCACTGAAAGTGTATTTTAGTACTCCGGACCAGTCTCTGATCCAGGATTTAACTTGAGGTTGTCCCAAGTCTCAGGGAACTTACGGGTCTCCTCCGGGGGATGTCGGTGCAAACCCCTAACAGACAGTAGCTGACTTAGTGTCACTAGGATTAAGGTTCTACGGACAAGGATGCGTCTACTCGTGTTTCTGTTTACTCGTAATAAAGGAATCTACCTACTGTTAATACCGTTACGTGTGCTTTCATCGAAAATTTTGAGATTCCGTACAATAGTAAACTGTGAGCACTCTTAAAACGTAAAGGAATAAAATGTTCCTCTTTTCGATACCGAATAATGGATTGGTTATGGTAAGTTTATCTTTTCCAGGTACAGACCTTCACTTCAGAAAATGTTTTCTGACAAAGTAGGAGAAACACAATCCTAGTCTTTTATCATGAACCCCTCTTTACACAGGAAACTTATTAAGAAGATTTGCATAAACACTATCCGAGGGGTTTCTACAGATGGAGGATTCTGGAACTACGACCCTTTCTAACTTCCGTCCTCTTCTTCCCCTGTTGTCTCCTACTCTACCAACCTACCGTAGTGACTGAGGTACCTGTACTCAGACTCGTTCGAGACCTTCTACCACTTCCTGTCCCTCCGGACCGTACGACGTTAAGCACGTTAGTGTTTCTAAACCTGTTTTAACTCGCTGACTTGTTGGGGTCTTGGGTTCTTATACGGTTAAAAGGATCTTTTCCCCTGAAACGTTTACACTAGTTCCAATTCCTGTGACTCTACCCCTCCACGAGGATGTAATAGGCCCCCCGAGTTTCATTAGCGTGCTCAGGAAGTGTCGTTCTCTCTTTTGTCTCTTACTCAGTCTCTCTACACCATACACACCCTGAACTAGGTGGTAACGACTAAACTTCTACCTTCTTCCCCGGTACCGGTTCCTTACACGACCGGAGATCCTCGACCTTTACTGGGAGTCTAATGTCGGTCGTTCTTTTGTCCGTGGAACTGGGATGTCAGTGTTCTTTAAGACGGTCGGTGGACTTACTCGTCCTTTGTGAAAACGGGAGGTCGGACACCTTTTTCTACGTCGGGAGACCTGTGGAACGAAAATCAGACCTCTCTGGAGACACCTGTAGGATGGGACAACACATATACACACACACACGCACAGAATCAACGAATGAGTACAGACTGAGAAACGTTGGGGTACGTGACATCGGAGGTCCGAGGAGACAAGTACCCTAAGAGATCCGTTCTTATGACCTCACCCAACGGTACGGGAAGAGGTCCTCTAGAAGGGTTTGATCCGTCAAAGACTTGATAGACTCGGTCGTCCCTTCAGGAGGATGGGTGTGACGTCCCTCTATTATATATACACAAGAAATTCGGTGTTCAAACATTGTTAAAACAGTGCCGTCGTTGTCTTTAGATCGCTGTCCCAACGGCAGAGGTGTTTCGGTGTCTACGGGTCTGACGGTGTTCAGTGGTAAGTCTAGTGAGATCCACCACTGTTTTCCGTAACACAGTCGAAAGTCCTTACTGTGTTCGGGTTTCTGTGTTGGTGTGGGAAGAGACGTGAGTGTTTAATCTCCGTGTTTTGAAGTTGGACGACGGTTTGTGTCCAGTGTCTCAGAGTCGTCGTTGTCCATTGTGGGTACAGTGTACAAGTCCTTCATTCGGTGTACACGTGTGAGTCCAATTCACTTACAAATGACAAATTTGAGGAAACTTTCGTCACAAGATAACCCGAATTCCGAATAAGTGAAAATGGCCTTTCAGGGTACCTTTGCACTTATTTAAAGATCTGAAAGTAAAATACTGTAATTTAATATGAAGACGGACCACGGAACCCGACTCCCTCCTTTTCGTCACCCAAACTCTGGTAGTCGGTACGACAGTGGGACTGGTACAGGTGAATTTGGAGGGACACTGAGTTGAAGGACTAGATAAAATCTGATTCACAAGGAGATCCAGATTGACAAATACTACCATCCTGTTCTTTATACAGAGAAAAAAATAAGGGTTGTATGTAAAGTACCCCTCAACGATATGTATGTGTGGGTCTTCTTTCCTAAGAGTCCTGTTTTAAATCGAACTTAGTGTGTAATTTGTAAATTTATAAGTTGTAATCGAATTTGTACACAGTTTCTTATAAAAACACTCGTCTGTTTACAACGTTTATTTGTGTGACTTTAGGCAACGGTCACCCACCACGTTTTGTTGTTTTTTTCTTTAACAAAAAAAAGGTAATAAAAAATATAAAACTCAATAATTAAATTATTTTCAAAAGTTTCGTCTCGATATTTTTCTCTGATGAGTTACTTTTGACCTTAATTTTTCTTTCATGTCTCGTATCAATAGTGTTGGGAGCCTTTGTCGCAGTGCTTACGAGGAACTGGATTTCTCTTCTTCACCTCAAGATTTCTTGATTTTATCGTGAGTGTAAGGGACTATTTTAGCTTGTCAGACGACTAAATACTGCTTAAAAGAACTTTTGTATTTGACGTGAGGTAGTGCCCTGACCCTAGCCTGACGACAGTTTTGAGCAACGGGTGTGAAGGACGTCAAATTAGTTAGTAAAAGACGTTGGGCGGGGCTCAAAACAAGACGGGGTCGGAGCACTGTCGATTATCGTAGGCTTCCTTATTGGCACTGTGGGGACCGGTTTCTCGCTCGAGACACACACAGTGGTTCCACGGGAGTCCCCTCCTCGACCTAACTTTGTCGGACTTGTTGACGATCCGACTCGGAAAGAATAGGTTCTCATAGATGAGTGCGGTTGACTGTAAGGTTAAATAAGTAAACAAATTAGAAGTTTATCGGAAACCACTCTTAGAACTCAAGTTAAGGTAATCACGCATGTACGATTTAGTGAAGTCAACACTGGGTGAGAAACACTAGGATCCCTGACATCGAGTGGTCCGAGGAGACAGGTACCCTAAGAGGTTCGTTCTTATGACCTCACCCAACGGTACAGGAGGAGGTCCCCTAGAAGGACTGGGTCCCTAGCTTGGGTACAGAGAATGGAGAGGTCGTAACCGTCCGTCCGAGAAATGGTGATCTCGGTGGACCCTTCGGGGAGTTAAGACAAGTCGAATGAAGTTAAGTTAAACACTGATAGTCGTCTATGTCATACGGGCATGAAATGACGGTTTCATAAAGAAAAGTTTGTGTGGACTCTTAAAGAAGTGACGTTTGGTCCGTGAATCCAAGGGAAAGTATTCGGATTGGACATGAAGACGGTAGAGGTTCCCCTGTAAGAGAGAATGTAAATTGTTTGTAAATCATTTATGGATGACATACATACGGTCTGTAGAACGATAGGGCCCTTATATCTTTGTTATTGGTGTCTCGAATAGGACCTTTCACAGAGTCCCAAAACCTTTGAACTTCCGTTTTGGTATGAAGTAGGAGGACCAAGTCCCTTCCGTTGACCTGTAAGCAGCGCATAAATGTACAGTCTCTAGTCTGATGTTCAATGGTTATTTACTTCCTGGTAATAGACACCATGTTCGGAGGACAAGAGTACGGGGGAAAGGGATTTCGGAGAAAGGTTCCATACTTTTTTTTTCTTTTTCCCTTTACAATCAACGAGTCAGGACAAACTGAGAAACGCTGGGGTACCTGAGATCTACCGGTCCGAGGAGATACGTACTTTAAGAGGTCCGTTCTTATGACCTCACCCATCGGCGAAGGAAGAGGTCCCCTAGAAGAACTGAGTCCCTAACTTGGGTCCAAATGGCGTAACGTCCGTCTAATAAATGACAGACTCGATATGGACGACCCTTTAACTAAATGTGAAACCGTATTTAAGTTCAGTTACTGGTATAACACAGAAATTCCAACTGAAGATTGACGACTTACTTTATCCGACCTGGAACAATCCCAAATTCAACAATTCTCTCACGAGACCCTTCCTGCTTGAAACGACAGAAAAGTTGTGGGGTCTTTAGTGTGGTCCCGTCCCTGTCGGGTATAATGGAAAGAGTCCACCCTCTTTCTCCACTGTCCCTACTTTGACCTTTTTCTCTCCAAGACCGACGTAAAACTGCCGTTCTCCTTCCGCACCTCGGACCTCCCTACCGAGTTTGAGGGGGGTGGGACGAGATATACCATCAGTGCACCCACGATTTTTCTCCGACCGTATCTGCACTTCGGTCTCTCGACGATCGTTCTGACCCGTACTCTTGGTCTCTTTACTAGGATTTCGTCTACCTCGGATGGAAACAAGAGACGTCCTTGTCTTTTACCCTTTACTCAACTGTACGATTGAAGACTCGGAAATGGTCCAGTCTCCTCACACAGAACGGGGGGAGTCAGTGACGACGGACAGGGAGACGGTTAAGTCTACGATGATCGGGGTAGGAGACACACATATTTGTCGATAAGGGAAGTAGTGTAGGAGTTTATTGGTGGAATGCAATGGTAAAAGTAGAGACTTTATGTTGAAGCCAACATCCAGTAAACCTCAGTAAGGAAGTCAACGATTTTAGTCGATACAATTAGTTATTATGACAATAATTTTACTTTTGTTACTTAGGAGATAAGTTGGAGAATTCTTCTTATTATTGGGGTATCTAGACATCTTGATTCCGTAAAAATTTCGAGGATGACAGGTTGTAAGATTAAAATTTCTGTTCCTTTGACTTTGGGTTTCTTCGAATTTCTGTGTTCGTTCCAATGTGTCGGCCCTTTGGTGACGAAGGATTACTATTTTTCTATGTAAAAAGTTTAACTAACTGATCCTTGGTGTATTACCGAAAACTGAAGTTTTTTACCTTCAATTATTTATTTGGAAGGGACAATCGTGAGTCTTTCCAGGATTTTCTCAGAATAGACACGTATACCCATACGGTTATTTAAAATAATGACCGTCAAAGTGTCCCTTCAAAATATCGATACATCCGTCTGTATGAAATTTAGTTTTACCTTGTGAAATGTAACCTTTTATTTTAGAAGAAAACTCATTTACTGACTAGAATTTTATTACATTTTTTGTACTTACATTTACCAAAATTTATAATCAAGAGGTTTAAACTTAAAAGAAAAAGTTTTTTCAATGACTCGAGACTATCGTGAAAGTAAAAACACTTCCAATGAGTCGATATCAATTAAGGGTAAAAGAGGAAGACTTCTCATACTGTTTCCCTGAAAATTCTCGATTAGTTTATTTGTTGCTCACAAGTTTTTATTGAATTAATAGTATAAAGTAACTTATCATGTAAAACAGTTCAAAAAACAAACGAACAAACGGTTCAGTCTACAAGTCCGGACACAAGACAAATATCTTACACACTAGACTTTCGGGTTTGTCGTGACCAGTAAAACTGTCGGAATTACTCGGTAAATCTAACCACTAATGATTTTATTAACGTACTTCTGTTCGAGTGACACCAGTAGTGTTTACCCAAGTGGAAAAAGTTATCTGAGAGGAGATAGAGGACAACAATTTAAGACGGTAAACTCACAAATTGTATTTCTTGACTGAGCAAAGGGGTGAAAATATATAGTCCTCTCCCTCAATACGACTTTATTTAATCCTTTTCACTGATAAGAGTGTAAATCGTCGTGTTAATTTCCTTGAAAACTACTAGACCCAGGTAATTAAGACGATAAGAGTCTCCGTCTGTAAGGGTGGTTTTAGGTTAACGTTTTATAATTACAAAAGTTTCCGTTCACAAAACGAGATAACGGTGATTGAACCAGTGTAAGTAATTTAAAATAATAAAGATGTAGTAAATTACATCCAGTCGTACAGCTCGGGTCGTTTGTGTTCGTAAAGAAAAGAAAGGTCGGGTGACTGCGACGACACTTACTGTTCTCCGCTTGTTTAGAGTAAAGTCACTCCTCTTCCTTTTTTTTTTTTTGTTGTGGGAGAGGAAACATTTGTACTTGTAATTTTTAGTTCTAGCGTTTTCCGTTTCATTGTTTACAGTACGACGTTAGGTTGATGAGATACGAATAGAACGGTCTTTACATAAAGGTGTCTTCCTCTTCTTAGGTTACTACGAGGAAAGTTCTCTACTTCCCTGGTGACAAACGTTTCAAATTGTGTGGGACACGGTCAGGGCAAGAAGCCTTTCTCGACGTGACTGTCACAGGTCTCAACCACAGTAGGAGTCATATGTTGAGACGACTCTCCAGTATTTACTTTTTAACAAGTAGTCCCGTTTTCATTGGTGTCGAGAAGAGAGTAAGTCTTTGAGAAAAGTTTTGGAGAAGGATACCAATTATGAGACTCCAAAGGAAAGAGAGAAACGAGAGAGCGTACCTACGATTGACGTACAAATTACTCTAGACGAACGGACGGACCACGTGGGCCAGACTTCTTACGTCAATAGCACCACTTATGTCTGAGTCTGAGTCTGACGGACGTACACTGAGGACCTAAAGAGTGAATGGTCAGTAAATCGTCTAGACCCCGTTCAAAGACTAGAGGTTCGTAGAGAAAGGAGTAGATATGTTATGCTTGTGGTCAGGAACGGGTGTGCCAACAGTACTCCTAACTTTCTCTGGCATGTACAGTTCATGGACGGTAAATCCTACACCAGTGATATAAAGATATATTAACGTAAGAGTGGTGAACGGTTCATCTGGTACTTCTTCTACTGAGTTCCTTGTAGGAATCGTCTATGACTGTTGGACCAAAACTTCAGTATCAAGGTGACACTGGGGAGTGACCATATGTGGGTCGGGTGAGAGGACTGAGAGGAATTTACGAGTAAACGTCACCCTTCCTTCTGGAGGGGGAGGAATAAAAGTATATTATTTCAGCACAGACTGAGAAACACTGGGATACTTGACATCAGGTGGTTCGAGGAGACAGATACCTTAAGAGTTCCGTTCTTATGACCTCCCCAACGGTAAAGGAAGAGGTCCCCTAGAAGGGGTGAGTCCCTAGTTTGGACCCAGAGGACGTAACGTCTGTCTGAGAAATGGTTGACTCAGTGGTCCCTTCAGTAAAAATATATTAGTTGTATCACATTTTCATCACTCTGTCTGTTCAAAGAGAGTTACCGTGAATATACTTCCGTCTTTCCAACCTTTTCTCTTTGTTTTCACTCCTTCCACTTCGTGTCATTACCCAGTCTCTACAGAGGTGATCTTCTCCGACCTCTTCTACGAACGTAAACCTTTAAGTCCTACTTAAAGGACTCACCCACTGTCGGCTCTTGGGTTCCCTACTCTTCTTCGGTACTCTTGAGGTCCTGTCTCTTTGTCGTTTACATTCCTGAGAGAGTAGGTCAGGGGATTAACGTGTCTACCCCTTTGACTCTGAGGTTTTTCCCTTCACTGATTTATTTCTCAGGGTCTCTGTCCCGACCTTAAGACCAGAAGACAGAGTCATCCTAGACTATAAAGGATATGGTTTAGGGTTTAACCGGTTCAACAAGCTTCACGTACTTCCTTGAAGTTGAATCTGTCAGCACTCCTCCTTTCCCAGAGAGTTCTGCCACCACTTCCTGTCGTTAGTGTCCCGAGGACCTGGTGTAAACAACGTTGGACAATTCTATAGTTCCCGAAATTGAGGTACCTTAGGGTAGGAATCCTGTAAGTAGGTGCTTGTTCTTTTTAGAAAAAAAGACTCCTAGTTACTGACTTTCTTTTTTTCAAGTAGTAAAAGACAAAGGTCGTCAGTCTAAAAGACTATATTGGTAAATAAAAGTTTATTGATTTTCAAAGTCATACTACCGTTGTATTTCTTTTTCGTTTTGTTTTTGTTATTCCTTAATAGTAATGTATAGGATGGGCTCAATCTCACTAAAACGAAAGTTTAAGAGACCGTTCACCCCATTGTGACCGGAGTGGGACCCTGGGTTGACACCACAAGATTGGTTCTACTCTTGAAAGTATCTGAGGTTAGTGTTGAGACAGTGCATACAATATCTCACAAAAAGAATTAGAGTGAGATATTAATTCCACAATCGATGTCTTCGTTTGTCTTACGTTTATTCGTTCCCTAAAGAGATTTCAGTGAATCGTTACTCAGTTAGAGTAAAAGTAGGGATCCACCAGATTAGAAATAGAAACGGAGCTCTCTGAGAAAGTTTCTCAATATTATCCAGACGTGATATGATCTGGGAGTGTGTTAACGGAAATGGACTGTTATGTGACGTTTTTACCAGATTTGTACATCTATGCATACATACACGTAAAGAGTTTAAAGTCACACGAATGTTTAGTGGTCTCCTAGAACAATTTTAAGTATAAGACTAGGTTATCCAGATCATACCCCGATCCCTAAGACGTAAAGACTGTAGGTCCGCTACGGTTACGATAACCGGGACCTGGTGTAAGATTCCTTACTCCTAGGTAGTGTCGTAACACTACAGGAAACACTTGTTAATGTCTTTTCTTGGCAGAACAAAAGTCTTAGAGTTAGGTCAATTTCGACTGGCACAGATTCACGATGTTTCTTACTCTACTTAAATATGAAATATCTAGTTCAATGGGTTGACGTATACTCTTTGACCTTGTCCTACATCCGAAATCGCAGTCTGGGGATTACATAAAGTGTTATACTATGATACACTTCTTTGAAGAAAATCTTAATCTTTAGAACAAGACTACAACTTGATAAACTATTATAAACTTCTAAATTTTTTTTTTCGACTGGTACAGATCTCGCTTAATAAAAGAAAATAGAGTTGCGAGAGAATTAGAGTGCAGATTAGTAGTCCAAAAGGAGAAACTGAACCAGCGATGCAAAGTATATGACTAGGATGAAGTGACTGGATGAGGACTGATGTAGGTGGAAAGGATTGGACCGAAAAACAATAACAACGATTATAACTAAAAAAGGGGAAATGATATAAAACCCAACAACGCCAGAATGTAGTTAGAAACATTCTGTGATGCTTAGTGAGGAAACTTGTTCTATCGTACACTCCTTTCTGAGAGTCGTGTTGGATCAGTTTACCTTTATACGTAGCAGTTCCTGTGTGCTAAGTGACCTTTTAAAGTCCGGGAACGTCCCGACCCACTTTACTGACTCTTACCTCTTCGTCGGGCAGGACCCTTTCTTCTCCTGAACTCTTCTTCATTGGGGTGGGAGAAAGTGTTGAACAAATACCGAAACGGTCTCTCTACCGTACCCCTACTGACTCAAGTATAAAATTCCTAAATTATTGACTCGAGACCAACGGAACCCTCCCAGATAATAATTATGTCCATTGACCTTCTCGGAGACGACACCGAAAATCGGAGTCTCCTTTTGTGTACCCTTGTGAACACCGACGAGACGTTACGGTCTCCCTTCCTGTCTCAAGAAGAAATCCAACTCGACGGGTAGTCTTCCGTTTGAGTCACGGAACACAGAAGGTTGAATCTCTACGATAGCCTTCGTCGATGTTTTGCCCAACAATAGGTCCTACGTTTTCTCCGAGGTACAGTCAATGAATTGAGTCTTGTTAGATAATTGGGATGCACAGAGTTACCGGAAAACACATTAGACATTGATATTACTGAAGGAGTATCCTATCGAGACTCTTAATTTATTTTGGGTATTACGACACAGTCCGTAAAACATCCAAGAGTTGTTTACCAAATAATACATTGTAAATACTGACGAGAAAAAAATACAATCCGGAATCTCTTCTTCCAACATTTCTTTTTCCGTCCACTCTTACAAATAAGTAAGAAAGTAAAAAACTGGGTACATCTTCAAGCGATCTCGGGTGACAACGAGGAATACGTTACGGGAACTCTTCAGTTTTTGTACTCAACTATGTCAGTTATTATTGGAAGTTGGTACTAGAACAGTCGATTCAAACCCAACTGAAGAAGTGGTCCGTTCCCTGAAAGGAGTAAACTCTGCTATTTGCACCCTGACCTTACAGACGATTTCGGACACTAAAGACGATTTGTGGGAACAACACTTCTTAGGGCACCTTTTTTTGCTTTTGTTTCGTTCCCACGTCCCTTACGGTTTGTCTATCCGAACACGAAACGTACAACGAAAGTAAGATCTGTGACAGTCGTTTTGTTCTCAAAGTAAAAGGAAGCGATAGTAAAGGACGTGGAAAAGTGACTGAGAGTGAGGGTCGTACCCTAAAAAGTCTTTGAGATCATTAGAGGGTGAGTCAAAGAATTTTGGGAAGGATGAGAGTTGATGGATTTATAGTGTTTCAAATCTCCCCTCCTGTAAGAAGATAGATTCTTAAGGAGGACGGGGACATTTGTGTCAATGTATAAGTGACGAAGAGTTAGTCTCTAGAAGTCATCCAGTTTCCAAGACGAAGAATAAGTTTCGAGAGATTTTATAGTTTTCCTCATAGTGACCTTGTCTCCTTCAATCCTTCGTAGTTTAGTTTCAAACCTATACCTTAAACCCTCTAATGACTTAATTACAACAGGTAAGAAATGGTGAACCGGAAAGACCAACCCACCCCTCCCTTTTATATATGACTAATTCATGTTAGAGAAGACTGCCCTACAAAGGAAAAATTTTCTTCAATTATTTAAACCTATGTTAAGTTCGTACTCCACGTTTCTTTAAAGACACATTGTTGTCTTATTTCCAGGATTTCTTATGTACACTTGTTTCACTGTACAAGGGTAGCTCCTTGGTGTATTTTCCGAAATCCGTTCTTGACTGGTATACTAATAAACCAAAAACTATTTGGAGGTGGTCCTAAAGGATCCACCGCGATCACCATTTCTTGGGCGGACGGTTACGTCCTCTGTATTCTCTTAACTCAAGTCAGGGAACCAGCCCTTCTAGGGACCTCCTCCCGTGCCGTTGGGTGAGGTCATAAGAACGGATCTCTTAGGCTAATTGTCTCCTCGGACCGTCCGATGTCAGGTGTCCCAGCGTTTCTCAGCCTGTACTGAGTTCACTGAGTTGTGCGTCAGTGCGTGTTTGGAGGTGGTCGAAGACATGAAGGAAGGGTGGTAGACTGGGATCGGTCCGAGAATGGGAGAGACAATGAGTCGGAAGGTAATGAGACTGGTTAGCACAAGGTGTGTATTTTCAGGGAGAGAGAGTGTCACTGTCTAGACTACGCTACAATTGTCTTTAATTAAAAAAAAAGGAGAACTTAACGATAGTTTATCTTGTATATACCTATTTTCTCGTGGTTAGAACAAATATTAAGTACTTGTCACACACAATCAGCGAGTCAACACAGACTGGTAAACGTGACATCGGTCGGTCCGAGAAGACAGGTGCCTTAAGAGGTCCGTTCTTATGATCTCATCCAACGGTAATGGAAGAGGTCCCCTAGAAGGGCTGGGTCCCTAGTTTGGGACCAGAGGACTTGACGTCTGTCTAAGAAATGACAGACTCGGTGGTCCTTTCGGGAATTACTTGTCTTTCGATAGATTTACTTGATTAAGTACACTTTTATGTTTAGGGGAATATGTAAAATTTCCTTCTCGAAGAATAGTTTTTCTTAGAGATTAATTACCGTGATGTTGAAACTCCGGTTGTGTCATCCATATAAGTTGGTTTCGTTATTCTCTAAGATCAGGACTGTGTCCTCTTTATAAGGATTAGTAAAAACTTGACTCTAAGACGTGATCTCTTCGAACGAAACAACCTGATGGTATTTACCCCCCAAGTCCTTTTATGAAGTCGAAGTGAACTAGGACTCTAACCGAAGACGTACTCAACACTAAGTGAACAAAAGATACTTTTGATTGGAGTCCTATTGATTCCTCCTTTGTATATAAAAAAGTTTTACATATAAAACGAGGATTGACAAGAAATAACAAGAATAAGGAAAAAAAAGAAAATCTGTTACAGTAACTCTATAGAAACTCTTTATTTTTGACATATATGAATTCCTCATGTTAAACAGTAACACTACATGCATGTGTAACACTTTGCTAGTGGTGTTACTTTAATTTACTGAATAGGTAGTGGAGATGTATCAGTGGTAAAGCATACACACACATACGACCCTTCTCAATTCTAGAAGAGAGTCATGTACTGTTCACACGTTTTGTCATAAAAGTTGATGACAGTGGTTCAACATGTGACCTCGAGGTCTTGAGTAAATAGTACGTCTTGACTGGTCAGGCATGGGAAACTACTGGTCGAAGAGTAAACAAGCAGGTGACGAGAGGGGTGAGGTCGTTGGTGGCAAGATGAGAGAGACGTAGATACTCAAAATGTTAAAATCTAAGGTGTGTCTTTACTCAAGTTCGCCATAAACAGAAAGACACAGACTGAATAAGGTGAATTATATTAATGTGTTTACCGTCCTGAAGGAAGATAAAGAGAGAAAATATTCCAATTTGTTACACACACACAAACACACATAGGTGTATGTGTTACCTCATAATGTATAGGTACCGTTACCTTATAGGATCGACAACACTTTATACGATGTTACTTGAACTCTCACGTCTATTGACGTAACAACAAAATTCTCCTTGCGTCTTATTCCACCCATGAGTCGTCCTCAACCGGACGTACACTCGAGGACGTCACAGAACCCAATTTTGACTTTAGTTCGAACGGAACCTTGGGTGGAGATAAAGGGAGTCGTTGACCGGATTTTCATCAGGGGGACCATTCAGACGAGTGAGTCTTAGGAAGGTATTAAGTTTGTATCAGACTTCTAAAGGACAAGATAATACGCATATCCTGTGTCTCAGGTTTTGGAACAGGTAGACTGTTGGAGTAGAGAAGAATATTATTGGAGAATAATAGGGATAGTTTCAGATGTCGTTAGAGAGGTATTGTGAGACCTACTAAGACCGGGGGTTTTCTCTCTAAAGTATTTCCCATGGGATATTAGATCGTCGTTCTGTCCAAAAAAAGTCGTTCTGGAAGATCATAGAGAGTTTATAAAAAAGTTATCTACTGTCGAACGAGGTTATGTGTGTTAAGATGAACACCAAAATGTCACCCGACGGGCATTAGAAGAAGGGACTCAGATAAGTAAAAGAGGGGACTGTTGATCCTAAACTCCTGGACTTCCTTGTGTTTCTCAGAATTCCTTCACCTAGCTACACTCGATCCGAAGTAGAAGTGACACAACAGGTCAATGTGCCAGAATCCAAGTTTTCCCTACAAGACGGAGTGTCTTAGGGTAACTCAAACCCACGGTTGAGTCTCTTACGTAGTAGAAGGACAGTGGGAATTTCTCAATTAATAAAAACTGCTTAAGAAAAAAGACAACCTTGTGACTTAAGAAGATACGTATGCATACACACGAATCGTCGAGTCAGTACAGGCTGAGAAACGCTGGGGTACCTGACCTCGGACGGTCCGAGAAGACAGGTACCCCTAAGAGGTCCGTTCTTATGACCTCACTCAACGGTTCGGGAGGAAGTCCCGTGGAAGGGTTGGGCCCCTACCTTGGATCCAGAGGGCGTAACGTCCTCCGAAGAAATACCAGTTTCGGTGATCCCTTCCGGGTACGTATACGCATGTACTTATATTTGACTTCCGGGGATGGAGGACCTCAATACGTCAAGCCGAACAAATGGAGGTGGACGACTACTATTGATAAAAAAAAATTTCAACTACCACCACTGTACGTTTAACTTACAAGGAAGGTTGAAAATATAATTTTTATTTTTCTGTTCTATTAACTTCTAGTAAAAAGTAGACATATGCTTTATGATTACCTAGTGGAATTTTAATCAGATCCTTTTTGGAACCACACACAATGTCTGTTAATTGACAAACATTTCGACAACATTCAATAGACATAAATCGTCTCATAAAAGTAGAACTCGTTAGACTCGTTTTAAACTTCTGATAATTATTCAATACAAACCTTCAAAATTGAAGTTACTCCATCAATAAACGACCCTTTCTTTGTTTATAATTTAATGATTTATTTCTACCATGTTATAGAAACAAAAGAAAAATGTTGCAAGGACTCTTAGTTGGGTAGAGTTAAGTGACCTTACTCTTTGCACAAATCATAGTCTTCTCGGGTTCTTCTGTGACCATACTTTCAATGTCGGAGTCTCCACCCAGTTAATGCCTACGTGTGAAGGACTAGTGAAACATGTTACATCTAAATTTCATATCACTGTTTTTTTAATTACACTGTGAACTTTTTTCTTTTTTTTTTTTCTCACTTGACTATCCTACCTACGGTTCGTGTACCGAAGGACGACGGTTTTAGTGACGGGTTCGACGGACTGATCTACCCATTCTAGGGAACTTTGCAGAACCGTTTTCGAACAAATCCTCACAACCGGTGCCACGACTTCACTCGACTCCCTCCGTCCCTCCGGAGACGGTCACTTAGTGGGGAACGTGGTTGAGAAAAATTCTGTAACTCGAATAAGTAAAACTGTTCTGAGGGGTCCTAAAGTTTAGACTGTATTTAAACCTCTTTTATTACGCACACAGACGTATGTGCTCATAGATCCTATGTATAAGAAAGCTCTTTCAGTTCACGATGTTTTTGAGGTCCTCTTGGGTCGACTTTTGTTTTGGGTTTAGTTTTTGTCGTAAATCCGACAAATAAGGTTAACTTACGATGAATCAAGCGACGTAAAGAGATGGCCTAGTAATGACTCTAAACCATTTTACTGAGTTGTCGTTTTGTTTCAATAGAATTTCCGTGTACCGCCTCTTACTGTTTCGGTGGTAGGACTTATTAGTAAAGTTTCATTTTTAATAAGAGATCCGTACGACCTTCTATAATGATAGAGATGAAAATGAGGTCAACTTGGAAGAAAAGTCCCCCTTTTTTTTTCAAGAAAAGTTACCAAATAGGAAGGACGGAACTTTTACAGGTACGACTATAGTCTTAGTCCCTTCGACGAATAAGAGGATTCGGAACTTAAGGGAGACCCCCTACCGTCTGACGTCGGTCACTCACCATTCCCTCTCTCTCTCTCTCTTCCATACCGGTGGATGAGTAAAGTGTGAGGTTAGTGGTGGTGGGAGAACCCGTAGACTACGGATCAGGAGACGGTCCGTTAATCGAAGGCAAGACAAATTGAAGGTCTGGATACCGAGATTTCTTTTCAGGACCGACACCCTTGGCCGAGACCCATCGGGAACCGAGGGAGGAGTACCCACTGACCGTTCTCATTGTGAAAGAAACTGTGAGAATTTTCTTCGGCAAATTAAGGATTACTATAAAGGACCGTTTTTCCTTTTACCTTTGGTGTTTCACCCTAAGGCCAGGTCTCTCCGTTCGGTTCTCACACCGACGACTTGGGTTCAGAACGAAATTCCGACAACGGTGACAGAGGGAAAGGGTGGTCTCATCGAAAAAAAAAAAAGGAGGAGGACTCTGAAGGTGGGACCTCCCACTGTGGATGACCTTGAAGACTTGGAGACCCTTCGATACCTATACTACACCCTTAGTTTACTCGTGACGACGTCCGACGGGGTCCCTAAAGGGCGCCTTTAGTGGGGCGAGAGAATCTTCCGCAAAGTTATTCCTTCATTGGTCATTTTGCTAGAACCACCCTCTTGGGGTGCTTGTAGAATCTTTTTATGGTCTTTGGTGACTGGGTGCAGAATTACTGGGTGTAGAGGACGTCAGACCAAGAGAGTCGGGAGAGACTTCAGGGTAGTTCGCCAAACACCCAAAAACGGGGCATCTCCCTCCACCCACTCTTCACGTAAACAAAGACGCTATCGCAAGTCCACTCCGAGGGTCCAAAATCGGGTCCTCTCCTGGAGGCTAGCTAGCGGAAGAGGGGAGGCTGCGTGGTCTGTGGCCCCCACTTCCCCCGCGCGTCTGGACACCTGGCTCCCCAAGGCGAGGCATCTGAGCGGGGTGACGAGCTCCGAGACCCTGGGGTGTTGGATCGTGGGCACACTGAGCGCAAGGGCAGTGGAGGAGTGGCGGGGGTGCGGAGGTTGGGTCCGTG
Organism: Capra ibex; assembly: GCA_006410555.1. Lineage (NCBI taxonomy): Eukaryota > Metazoa > Chordata > Mammalia > Artiodactyla > Bovidae > Capra > Capra ibex. Next base: position 19,845,935 of record SJYO01016970.1, on the reverse strand, counting down.
TAGGAGAGGGTGCGACGCAAAGACGCCAGGTGCGCCAGCGAGGAGCCTCACAGGGGTCAGGGGTTTGCGCGAGGGAGCCAGGGGTTCGCAGCCATAGCGACGGAGCGCCTCCACCACGCCGCCCCGCGTCCCGTTCCTCCGACCCCCTCCCGAACGCCCCCTCCCCTTCGCCCCCCGCCGGCCCCGACCCCGCGGGTCCCCGAGCGCCTCTGGGCCGACGCCCTCGCCCCAGGGACCGGCGGGCCCCGCGCGCCCCCTCCGCGCCCCCCGCGCGCCGTGAGTGGGCGACGACGACGGCCGACGACTGGCGGTGCCGCCGCCGCCTGCGCCGCGACACGGCCTCGAGCCGGCGGACGGGCCCAGCGTCTTCCGAGGCCCACTTGGACGCCCAGGCGAGCGGCCGGTAGCGGGCAGCGCCCGGGCCTCACGCGCAGGGCGGCCGGACCGGGCGCGGCTGGAGGAGATGGGTGGCGCCAAGTCCTTCGCCTTGAGCCGCGGAAAGGGGGGGAGAAGGAGCGAGATGAGCGTTCTCCGCCCAAAAAGAGAGATCGTGGGGGTGAGAGGGTGGGGGACGAGAGGTGGCTTCGAAGCGCTGCTGAAAGGTTTGAGACGCGAGGAGGCCCGCGCGCGCCGGTTGAGCCGCTCGCCGGGGCCGGGCCGCCGCCGCGGAGACCTCGCCCCCGGCGCCCTGCGCGCACCCCGCCGAGGACGGGCGCGGCGGGGGCCCGAGCCGACCGGTGGGCCCCGACACGGGCGGCGGGGCCCCGAGGCCCGCCCCGGACGGGCGGCGGGAGCAGGGGTACACCTCCGAGGAGCGTCCCGACCGAGAGACCGGCGCAAGCGACCAAACCGGGTCTGAAAGGGGCCCGACCGCTCCCCCGCGCCCGGTTCGGGCAAGCGGGAAGGTCGCCACCTCTGTCCAGTCTCCGAATCTTTCCCAAACTACTGACCCTAAAGGCGTCGTAGATGGGGCAGTCCGAAAGGTTTAGAGGAAACGGATTTTAAGGAGAATCCTGCGACCTTATTCGAAGGGTTAAGTAAGTTCGGAGTCGGTCATAAGTCCTTGGTGGATGATGCACGGCCTAGTGGAACAAGACCTTTGACCTGGTTCTTTCCTCGAATGGTCGGGGTGGAATTCCGCCACCCCCACCATTCCAAAAACTTAACCCCCACCCTCCGTCGTTTATTGGTTTAATTATTTCTGATGCTTAGACACTTGTTCCCTCAAAGCCTATTATGTTCGATCTTTGGTCATTCAGCCCCATTACACTACATTCTCCGACCCTTCCCCCCACCTTAGTGTACCCCACTCAACAGATCTCGCCTGACACCAGAATGGTCCATCACACCCAGTCTATACCCCCACCTTGAATATAGACACAACAAAAAGACGAGGGTGAGAACGGGGTGTAAGTAGACCGGACGTGCAACAAGGGTCGATAGACTAATTTTAGATTCTTAAGAGTAGGACTCAGTGTGGGGTCCCACCAAGAGGTTCCTGTACACCCCGACCCTACGTCTGCTCGTGGGCGTCGGGGATCCTAAGGTCAGACTTCTCTAACCCCTTTCGGTAAGGTTCATAAGACCCGAAGGGGCCACCGAGTCACCAAAATTTTTTTTTTTTTTTAAGGTGAACGTTTCGGTATGGGACCTCTTCCCGTACTGTCGGGCGAGGTCATAAGAACGGACTTTTTTAGGGTACCTGTGTCCTTGTACCGTCCGATGTCAGACACCCCAACGTTTCTCAGTCTGTCGATCACTTCATGGGTCGTAAGGTTTATAAGATCCAAAGGAGCTGTCAAGGAGGTAGACACTGGGACTCCAAAAGGGGTGCGGTTATGTACCAAATTGTGTTCCAACGTAAACCCACATTTCTTAAGAATTCACCGACTATTTACCTGCACCCACTCGAGAGACTATAGACCCTAAGTTAATCGGTCTCTATGACTACCCCGTAGTAAAACCATGTAAGATCTTTAGTACTAGCCATCTCGGAGGCCTTCTGATCTCTTCACGGTATACTTCGTAGTCAGCTCAGAGGCTATGGGACACATTATTTGACGACACAGACCGTAATATACGAAAGTGTACCCATCGGTTATACCCTGGTTATACAATGGAGACTCACATTCGTTTCATCCACCAACGGAACACCACTGTCTACTTCTAGAGACACCCTTATTGAGGGAGGTTGGTGTGGGAGATGATTGTCCACACGGGACTACACTCCGAAAGTTTACGTATAAAAGAAGTGTCTCTCTTAAGTAACTCGTGAAACCTTACTTGAAGTCAAAGGGTTCTCTTTCATAGAGTAGAAACAGGGACCAAAGTCTTGTGACGTACCATGTGGTCTCAACGAGTCATTGCAACCAAACACCTACTGAAAGGGTCCCCGAATCTACGCGACCGCGTCAGTCTCTCGAGTCGTATGGATTCCGTCTCTGTCTGTCTTTCCACACCCCCTTCCCTTCCGACCACATTTACTCTTAAGGAGTGCCCCACAGGAGTGATACCGTCCACTCCATGACTGGACGAGGTTTTGTGACTTATTGGGTATGTTGGGTAAGAAGTTGACATAGTTCATTGTCTTTCAGTGAGTGGGAAGAAACTAATGATACTTATCATTATCAATGGGTCTCGTGACCACACTCTCGTAAACTATTCGTTTACGGTTAAACAGGATGGGTATCGGACATACTACAAATAAGGTACCCAGTGTGGTTCTTCCTCCCATTTACATTCACTCGAAATGGTAATTCCGTAAAGTCATCACTATGTGTAACCCTGAGAGGAACTAGGAACTGTCAGTACATCCAAAATCGATCTGAGAGAAGACCTACAGTTCCTGTCTCTCGACTCACAGACGTATCTGTGTCTGTAAGAAACGACGTCTTGGTATTAAAGTCAAAACGATGAAACCCTAAGAGACTGAGAGACGAACAGTGGGTAGAAGATCAAGAGACCTCTCTGCTCCGATTCTACGAGACATTTCCGTGTAGATACTTCCACGGTACTTCTAGGATTAAATACATTTACATCTGAGCCCCACTAATACGACACAACTACATCTAAGTAGTCAACATTGTTTACATGATGGAACTATCCCCTACAACTATTACCTCCTCCAAAATGTACACGTTTCTTTTTATCGGGTTACCTTCTTAGACGTTTCCTAAACTAGTATGTAAAGAGGTTTCTCCTATACATTTATCGGTCACGAGTTACAGTAATCAGTAGTCTCTTTACGTTTAGTTTCAATGTTACTCTATGGTATTACTCTACGGTGGGGGTGATCCTCCTGGTATTACTTTTTATCTTTTATCATGTACAAGTCCTCTACACCCCTTTAACCTTGGGAACACCGACTCTATATTTTACCGTATCGACGAAACTTTGTTAAACTGTCAAGTAGTTTTACCATATGTATCTCAATAGGACCCTGGGTCGTTAAGACGAAGATCTCTCTACTTCTGTATGTAAATCTATTTTTCAACATGTTCTTACAAGTGTCGTCAGAATAAGTATTATCGATTCTTCACTTTTTTTTACATTTATAGGAGGTTGACTTACCTATTTATTTTACACCGTATAAGTATGTTACCTTATAAGAAACCGTTATTTTTTACTTTATAATCATACACGATAGTTCACCTACTTGGAACTTTTGTGATCCGATTTACTTTATTCCATCAGTGATTTCTAGTGTGTTAATACTATGGAAAAAATAAAAATAAAATAAAAAACAAAGTCCCGTCCTAAAATTTTTAGTAAATAAGTACTTAGACCTTACCTAAGGGAGAGGAGGTTGGGGGTGTACGCACTACTGTTCTCCTTTTCTACCGTTTGTCACCACAGGTCAGAATAATTTGTCACTCCTATGCTGAGAGATTAGTCAGATGCTAGTGTTGTTTCTCCTGCGATTGTAGTCACTTGAGTTGTGCTGGTGCAAATGCAAGTAGTTTTAACCCAGAAAGAATACTTTCTCCTAAACCTCATACTGGAGTCTGTTCTTATTGTCGTGTCAAGAGAGAATGTTACAGATAAAGTGGCGTGAGACGGATGTCTCCGCAATCGATCAGTTCAAGTCTCAAGTGACCGCCCCCAACGGAACGTTCAAAGTTGGAGTCCGAGGATCAGAGGACCTCCAGTCTAGTCGGTTACAGATGTTCAACACACACACACACACACACGTGCACGTGCGTGTACGTCAGTCAGTGAGTCAGGGCTGAGACACTGGGGTACCTGACGTCGGGTGGTCCGAGGAAACAGGTACCCTAAAAGGTCCGTTCTCATGACCTCACCAAACGGTGATGGAAGAGGTATACTATGGAAAAAATTTGCCTTACGGGTCCTAATCGTTTAGATCTAGGTCTTTCATCTAATCACCGACGCATCCCGACCTCCTCAATCCTCCTTTACCCCTCACTGTCGATTGCCCATGTGTCAAATAAACCCCCTACTACTTTTACAAGATTTTAAGTAGTACAACCGCCAACGTGTTCTTTGTCTAAAGTCAATAACAAAGACCCTTCCCCTTGAACTGTCGACCTCCTGTTCACACGACTACATATAATAATTATATGTGTAATTATACAAGTATACGAGATACACAAACAATCTAAAACATAGTATATATATTATTCGATAAGTGTTTGTTTATTTTATATTATTATAAAATGTTTTACTATAACTTTACTGTTTTCCCATAATTGATGTCTAAGTTATTTTAAAAATTTTCAATGTTTTACAGAACTTCACCATTAAAACAAGTTAATGGAATTTAAGTTCGAAAATGACAAGACATAAAAGATCATACATCTTGTGTATCGGACGTTAGTTTAAAATAGTTCAAGATTGAGAGGAAAAGTAAACTTAACCGAACCTGGTTCGCAAAATTAGTCTTTCTCTATTGGGGTGAAAACTGTCAGTAAATACTTAATAGGTGAGACCTGTCCTAGAGTTAGATTCAGCACCCCGTCTCTCGTTTCATTTACCAGAAATGTAAGTTTGTTGAATTAAAGTTTATCTCTCTGACTAAATATTTCGTGATCAATCCCCACCCCCTCATTATAAGACCTTTACCACAGATAGATCATCTTTTATTTTGTAGAAAATAAAAGAATACCGAGATTCTAACTTTTTTAACAGAGTACCCTCAAAGACCACAAAGAAGGAAGGAAGGAGAAGAGGGAGGCAGGGAGGAAAGGAAGAAATTTCGAGTCTATGAGAGGGAAGAATAAGTTTTCGTAGTCACAAAAAAAAGTCCACGTCATTGGTGTCTAACCCGAAGGGTCCATAGTGTCACCATTTACTTAGGTGGGTACTCAGGTCCTCTATTTCCTCTACACCTAAGTTGGAGACCCAGTCCTTCTAGGCGACCTAATCTTTTACCTTTCGGTAAGACCATAAGAACGGATCTCTTAAGGTACCTGTCTCCTTGGACCATCCGATGTCAGGTCAGGTACCCCAGTGTTTTTCCGTCTGTGCTGACTCGTGTGTGTGTGTACGTGTGTGTGTGTTCGCGACTAATGGACAGCAGTATGTAACACTTCGAGACATGTCGATCTTTTTACTTTGACAGTCATCAGGGGAGGATGGTAGGAAGAGGTACTGAAACAGGTCCCGACTAATGTGATTATATTACTCATTCCTTTCGAAAATCTTTGAAATAGGCATTATTTATATTTTCTCTTTTACCATGGTAGAAATGATATGGATCTCTATTATCACACTTTCAAAGTGGTCAGAACCAGGTCCACAGACTTCTGGACCCACACTCAGGTCCAAAACCATGATTCTCTGCCATGCTTGATCCTACTTATGGGGAACATGATTAAAGAACTCCAATTCCGTGGAAAGGATTCACTATGGTTCAGGTAACGTAGGAGCCACAGTCGGACTGGTAGTCGGACAGAGTTCCGAATCGATAAACAAACGGATCACAATACGTTAAATGTTTTATATTAGTGATAAAACAAAAATTTTACTAAGTAAGATTTGATCCACTTCAAATCGGTATGATTTTCAGTAAGCAGGATTTTCAGTCTACTTCGTATGTTATAACGGGGGTAGTAGGTATTCTATTTTAACTCTCTATCAAATTATTGTAACTTTAATCTTCCTCCTTGTAAAACAATTAATTATTTCTTCTGTATATGTTTATAAATTCAATTTTCTACTACGACAGTTTCACGACGTGAGTTATACGGTCGTTTAAACCTTTTGAGTCGTCACCGGTGTCCTGACCTTTTCCAGTCAAAAGTAAGGTTAGGGTTTCTTTCCGTTACGGTTTCTTACGAGTTTGATGACGTGTTAACGTGAGTAGAGTGTGCGATCATTTCATTACGAGTTTTAAGAGATTCGGTCCGAAGTCATTATGCACTTGACACTTGAAGGTCTACAAGTTCGACCAAAATCTTTTCCATCTCCTTGGTCTCTAGATTAACGGTTGTAGACGACCTAGTACCTTTTCGTTCTCTCAAGGTCTTTTTGTAGAAGAAGACGAAATAACTGATACGGTTTCGGAAACTGACACACCTAGTGTTCTTTGACCTTTTAAGAAGTTCTCTACCCTTATGGTCTGGTGGACTGGACGGAGAACTCTTTGGATATACGTCCAGTCCTTCGTTGTCAATCTTGACCTGTGCCTTGTTGTCTGACCAAGGTTTGTCCTTTTCCTCATGTAGTTCCGACATATGACAGTGGGACGAATAAATTGAAGATACGTCACATGTAGTACTCTTTACGACCCGACCTTCTTCGTGTTCGACCTTAGTTCTAACAGTCCTCTTTATAGTTATTGGAGTCTATACGTCTACTGTGGTGGGAATACCGTCTTTCACTTCTTGATTTCTCGGAGAACTACTTCACTTTCACCTCTCACTTTTTCAACCGAATTTCGAGTTGTAAGTCTTTTTATTCTAGTACCGTAAGTCAGGGTAGTGAAGTACCGTTTATCTACCCCTTTGTCACAGTCTGAAATAAAACCCCCCGAGGTTTTAGTGACGCCTACCACTAACGTCGGTACTTTAATTTTCTGCGAACGAGGAACCTTCTTTTCAATACTGGTTGGATCTATCGTATAATTTTTCGTCTCTGTAATGAAACGGTTGTTTTCAGGTAGATAAGTTCCTGAAAAAGGTCATCAGCACATACCTATACTCTCAAACTGATATTTCTTTCGACTCGCGGTTTCTTAACTACGAAAACTTGACACCACAACCTCTTCTTAGAACTCTCAGGGAACCTGACGTTCCTCTAGGTTGGTCAGGTAGGATTTCCTGTCGTCAAGACCCACAAGTAACCTCTCTGACTACAGCTTCGACTTTGAGGTTATGAAACCGGTGGACTACGTCTCTCGACTAAGTAAACTTTTCTGGGACTACCACCCTTTCTAACTCCCGTCCTCCTCTTCCCCTACTGTCTTCTACTTTAACAACCTACCGTAGTGACTGTGTTACCTGTACCCAAACCCACCTGAGGCCCTCAACCACTATCTGTCCCTTCCGACCACACGACGTCAAGTACCCCAACGTTTCTCAACCTGTACTGACTCGCTGACTTGATTTGACTTTCAATTTTTCTAAGACCCAATAATAGTTCAGAAGGAAGGACAAAGGGATAATTCCCTTTTCATGTAAATGGGATAAAAATTAGTATCCTTTTCTCTAAGTGTCTTCATCTACTGAATGGGACTGTGACATCACTGATATTAACCATACACACACACAATCAGCGAGTCAACACAGGCTGAGAAACGTTGGGGTGCCTGACATCGGACGGTCGGAAGGGACAGTTACCTCAAAAGGTCCGTTCTTATGATCTCACCCATATAGTCTTAACGTTTGTTCTTATATTCTTTTTCTGAAAAGGTATTTGTAAAGAAACAAGAGATTATATTTGTTTTTTTCATTTGTTAACCTAAATATAGGTCGCCGAAAAACCGACTTAGGATAAAGTATTCCATGTAAAAAAGAAGTGAAACGGTTCCCTTATAATTTTTCGTTGTCCCTTTTATACCAAACTCTCCACACTATAAATACCCGTAGATAATCAGGAACGGTCTCGGTAAACTGTTTCGTCTTACGGAGACACAACAAATACCCGTTTCCTTAATTTAAACTATACCTAAACAATACCACAAATCTTCTGTCTAGTGAGAAACCTTCTTTTGACGTGAATGGGATTATACTAAACTTACACTTTGAGACGGTCCGTCATATAAGACGGGTGTAAGGCGTACGTCTCGTACTATTCAGGTGGTCTTGGGAACCCCCGTATAGAGTTTCTCTCCCTGTACGAACTTTCTTTTTTGTCAAACCTGCCTTTGGTCGTGACCCAAAAGATAGGACGAAACCTAAATTAGACATCAGACCGGGATCCCTTAATCACAGGGTCCTGGAAATAAAGAGGTAGACATTTTTAATGAGCCTCCGTCTAAAACGGAACTATACTCCTTCTTCCTTTACCAATCATTTATATCTTACCCTTGAAAAGTTAACGAAGGTACTTATTAATTTTGGAACATAACAAAATAAGAAGATCCGTAAAGTCCCAGGAGGAAGCGAAGAGGTTATACATCCAATGAGTGATAAGAGTGTCTTTATGTCGAATATATTGTTTGCTACCCGAAGGATCCATAGAGTCACCTATTTCTTAGACGGACATCACGTCCTCTACGTCCTCCGAACTCAAACTAGGGACCAAGGCCTTCTAGGGTACCTCCTCCCGTTCCGTTTGCGGACCTCTCAGGGTTCCTGTCTCCTCGGACCATCCGATGTCAGGTACCCCAGTGTTTCTCAGTACTGTTTAATATTGAATTACTGAAGAAAAAATTTTTTCTCGTTGTCTTTTTACTTAGACAAAAGATAATACAGAAACTCTTAATACGTCGATAGACGCACTTACTCTAACCAGTGGAAAAGGAAAAACCTTTGCTAAAGAAGTAATCCTTCTGAAATCAAAGGATCTCACCTAACCTCGTTGAAGACAGGTAAAGGTACCGGCTGCTATTAAATTTTTTATGACCCTAGTAAACCAGAGGTTTCTAACTTATCTTAGGTCGACACCTCGGTAGACCAGGACCACGTAAAAAATTCATCAGCTAGATATTAATGAAAGTTTAGAAAAGACATCGTTACGTAAATCCCTTCTAAATATGTAGAAGAAAATTAATAGTTCTTAAACATAAAAAGATTCTGATAGTAGGTAAAAGGTCCAAAATTTTTGCAAACGAAATCTTAACGTGTATCGTAATTGTATATATATATAAAGGGGAATGACTGAAAACTTTTTACAAAATAATACTTCTAAAATTTATTCGGATTTTTAAAAGTGACCTCCTCCCGTACCGTTGCGTGAGATCGTAAAAACGGACCTCTTAGGGGTACCTGTCTCCTCGGACCACCCAATGTCAGGTACCCCAACGTTTCTCAACCTGTACTGACTTCGTTCATTCGTGTCGTGTTTTTTTAAAGTCTTCTCATGTTCCTTGTTGGTATATTGAGGGTCGACATCAATCGGTAAAATTTAATCTCTTTAGTACTAGGATGTAAAGATTTATTAAGTCGTAAATTAGGCCTCTCATTTTTACGCGAAGGTGTAATGACGTTATAGGAAATTGTGTGACTTTAGTCAGAGAAGTATGGAAAACAGTAGGTCAAGTATAAGTTTAAAGAGGTTAACAAGGGGTTTGTGACGAAGATATATCGATGAAACAAGTTGGGTCTTAAATTAGTATCTTCTATGTAATTAAACCAACAGTACGGAATTTAGAAAGTAAATTTCGGTAAGAGGCGGAGGAAAAACTATTGTAATTATCGTAATTCAATGACTTCTCTAATTGAATCAACAGGACGTACGAAATAAAGGAAACCACGCCACGACACGAGTCAACGCAGACTAAGAACCACTGGGGTACCTGGCATCGAGAGGACGAGGAGACAGGCTCCCTAAAGAGGCCCGTTCTTACGACCTCACCCAACGATACGGGAGGACGTCCCCTAGAAGGGCTGGGTCCCTAGTTTGGGTGCAGAGGACACAGAGGTCATGACGTTCCTCTAAGAAATGGTGACTCGGTGGTCCTTCCACCACCGAAGGACTACCCTTCCTTCCTTCCTTCCTTCCTTCGGGGAACAAAGAAAGGTGACTGTAAACAAAGAAATATAGGTTTCCGAAAGGGGTAAGACTTAGAACTTAAAGAAAGAAGAAAAAAAGAAATTAACTTAAGAACTCCCCCTAATAGAATATAAACAGAGAAGTTTCTTGACCAAAACTTAACATAATCAACTTGATATAAAATGACAAACAAAGTAATAATCAAATTAATTCTATAAGAGACTCACTTCTGTCCTTAGGGTCTAATTAATTCTATACGAGACTTACTTCTGTCCTTAGGATCTATAATATCTTCCTTTTTTTACATCATAAATTTATACATTTTTGAATTTTAAAAATAAAACCGTCTTCTTTATTATTTTCGGTTACCCGTTTATTATCTTAAACCATTTATTTTTTGTTCTTTTCACTTATAGAGGCTATATGTTTATAGAGTCGACTATTCCTTTTATGGAGTTTGTCAGTTTAAGGATTCTCTTTTTAAGACTTAATCTTTTCTTTTAGATAAGGTTAAAAACGAGTAAAATTTAAACCAACAGGAGATAATAAATAAAATTTCAAATTACATATATAAGACCTATACTCAGTTTATACATACATATATACTAAACAACAAAAATGATAACGTACAACTATTCTAAACCTCTTCCTTTACCACTGGGTGAGGTCACAAGAACGGACCTCTTAGGGTCCCTACCCCCTCGGACCACCCGACGGCAGATACCCCAGCGTGTCTCAGCCTGGGTTGACTTCACTGAATCGTCGTCGTCGTCGTCGTCGTCGTCGTCGTCGTCGTCGTCGTCGTCGTCGTCGTCAACGATTGTGATTAGTCTTTAGTACCGTAGTAAACGATAAAAGAAGTAACTTAATTTTCTTACAATGTGGTTTATATATGAATTGTCTATGGTTCATTGATAAATTTCCTCTATTTCCTACACCAAAAAAAAAAAAAGGATTATCCATCGGGGTCTTCCTTTGTATGACTATGAATCAGATACTAGTGAATTCAAAAAGTTTCGTAATGAAGGTATGGTACTAATCCACCCACCTTCTATAAACCTCTTTTTACAAAAACCACCTACATCGACTACATTTCTTCGATAAAATAAAGGTCCTTTTAAAAGAATTTTTTTTTTTTTAGGTAGACTGTAACATTGACAGAAAAGAGTCCGTACACCAAAACCACACAAGAACGTAAACGTGATTGGGTAAAGGACACGTATACAGGACGAAACGGAGACGGGAACTACGTAATTTTTCTTCACTTTATCTTTGTATTGTCGTAACGGATCTCGAGTCAAGAACTTCACCCTCTTCCGTCTCCCTCTTTTTGTTACGTTTGACACGAATGATAATTCGTGACTTTGTTTTTATCATCTAACTGATCAGAACTCCTGTAGATAAGTTTACTTTCGGTCACCCGAAAAGAAGAAGGGGTGTACTAGTAAACTTAAATAATTATACTGAGCTAATTCTAAAAAGTATCCAAATGAAAGATCGTAAAAGAGTACACATCTGAACTTTTGCATAAAGACAAGACTTGATTAGGACTCAGAAGAGGGGAAAGACGAACGAACAAAGAAACGATCTCCCTGTTTTTTCTTTTATCGATAAAAATATCTACAAAAGTTTCGTTATCCTCTTAATAATACGTTGATCAGATTTTTTGGGATTATTTCAGTTTCATGAAAAACATATAAAAATTTCCCACGATAATCGTAGTGGTACCCATGTTTCGAGATTCGAGTGTAATTGTCCTCCGAAGGATTGTGGACGGTTTATGGGATAAAAGTCAATTTCTCTACGAACCTACCTTAGACGAACTTTCGTAGATTCTTACTAAGAACTTCTAGTTATTGTGTACAGTCCTTCTACAGTCCAAAAATGATGGAAAAAAAAAGAGAGAGTAACCGAGGTCGTAAATAGGTTGGTTATAACCAGTCAAACTACTTCATACAGACACTTCCGGTTTGGATCTCCAATTATACCTTTAGGTGATTTATCCGAAAGTAGAGTAACGACCTATGTATAAGAGAGCAACCTAAGGACAAAAGTCATCCCCGTATCACGGACTACATACCTACCACTCAGTCGACTATTTTTGGTGGTGTGACACGAACCCCTATTTACCTAGTTCCATAAAGACTCCGACAGTTTCAACCTTCACCAGTGTCTTTAATAGATTCAGTACGAATAAACAAACAAAAACGAAAAAGTCAACAACTAAAAGAAATGTCTTCCCCCTCACTTTTGAGTCTTCGATTCACGACATAGAGTTTATTCGACAACTTTTTTAATGAACTACCGTTTCCATCCTAACTTTGGGTCCATACAAAAATCAGGTTACAAACAAGGTTACGATCTGGTACATCGATCTTTGTACTTTCCCTCTTTTAGTCTCCAATTACTGTAATTTAATTAACGGTAAGAATACTTCACAATATCTTTATTCGTGTCTTGGTGATCTCAGCACCGGGATGGATATCTTAATACCTACCCCGGTCTCTCTCTGGAGTCGTGTACCTTGAGAGAAAAGACGGTAAAAACGAACCGGATAGAGTTTAGTCCTTCGTTGTCAATCTTGACCTGTACCTTGTTGTCTGACCCGACATATAACAGTGAAACGAATAAATTGAATATGTGTCTAATGTAGGGCTGTTTGGGACCCGACCTTCTTCGTGTTCGACCCTAGTTCTAACGGTCCTCCTTATAGTTATTGGAGTCTATACGTCTACTGTGGTGAGAATACCGTCTTTCACATCTTCTTGATTCCTCGGAGAACTACTTTCACTTTCTCCTCTCACTTTTTCAACCGAATTTCGAGTTGTAAGTCTTTCGATTATAATACCGTAGGCCAGGGTAATGAAGTACCGTTTATCTACCCCTTTGTCACCGACTGAAATAACAAAACCCGAGGTTTTAGTGACGTGTACCACTGACGTCGGTACTTTGATTTTCTGTGAATGAGGAACCTTCCTTTCAATACTAGTTGTATCTGTCGTATAATTTTTCGTCTCTATAATGAAACAGTTGTTTCCGGGCAAATAAGTTCCGATACCAAAAATGTCATCAGTACATACCTACACTCTCAACCTGGTATTTCTTTCGACTCACGACTTCTTAAATACGAAAACTTGACACCACAACCTCTTCTGAGAACTCTTAGGGAACCTGACATTCCTCTAGGTTGGTAAGGTAGGATTTCTTGTCAGGAGCCACAAGTAACTTCCTGACTACAACTTCGACTTTGAGGTTATGAAACCGGTGGACTACGTTTCTCGACTGAATAAACTTTTCTGGGACTACGGTCCTTTCTAACTCCCGTCCTCTTCCTCCCCTACTGTCTCCTACTCTAGCAACCTACCGTAGTGACTGAGTTACCTGTACCCAAAAGCACCTGAGGTCCTCAACCACTACCTGTCCCTCCGGACCACATGAAGTCAGGTACCCCAGCGTCAGCGTTTCACAGCCGGTGCTGACTCGTTGACTTGACTGACTAGAGTTTAAAGTTGTAGTTGAAGAAATTCTGCAGAAGAGAGGAACAGGATTAGCCAATCTCCAGAAAAAATGTGATAGTTTATTATGAAAGACGTTTAACATCAGAAAAAAAAAATTTGAACAGGAGAAGAGAAAAAATTTTCTAACTATTGGTAATAGTTAGTGACTCATGGATGATACACGATCCGCAAAAAGGTCCTTGAAATACTTTTTCAATACTTTTGACACAACTCAAGAACCTTTTGGGAAGTTCAGTCCCTACTCCTAAGGGACTGACTGGTTTCAAATTTGTCAATTATTCGTAGTCTTGGTCCTACCCTTTAGTCTACACAGTATCAGGGGAAGGATGCAGTAAAGACACACAGTATGACTGACTTAAGTCTTAGTCTCCCAACACCAGTACCCATGGTCTGAAGAGATTAGTAAGGTACGAGGAAGGTCGGAGACTCCGACTTTTCGACTTTGGATGTAAAAAGGTTTAGAGAACTTAGATCCTAAGACTCAGACTACCCTCTACACGACCAATCTGTGGTAAAATTCTCTAGGGCTTCCGTCCTTACAGCACTTGGTAGAAGGTCGGTGACACCACCGACTCGACTTTCGACCCCTCTGTACTCATACATCTCCGTTGAGTTCTTGGGTCAAAAGTCAGTGGTCGAAACTCCAAACTCTCCGTCAACACGGGTGTTGACGTCATTATCGTTGTCTTAGAAGGACGATAGACCTGTCAATCCTCGAAAGAGCCTCTTCCGTTACCGTGGGGTGAGGTCACGAGAACGGACCTCTTAGGGTACCTGCTTCCCCGGACCACTCGACGTCAGGTACCCCAACACTTCTCAGCCTGTGTTGACTCACTGAAGGGAAAGTGAAAAGTGAAAGTACGTAACTTCTTCCTTTACCGTTGGGTGAGGTCACAAGAAAGGACCTCTTAGGGTCCCTGTCCCCTCGGACCACCCGACGGTAGATACCCCAGCATACCTCAGTCTGTTCTGACTTCACTGAATCGTCGTCGTCGTCGTCGTCGTCGTCCTCGAAAGATATTGGAGCCTGAGGTATCAGGTCCTCCCCGAGTAAAACGGGAAGGTTACTAACACATTTTGATTCAAGGGATAATGTAAAGAAAAAAGGACTTTGTGGGTCTCACTATATCACCATAAAGAGTATGGATAACAATATATTGTTTGACGAGATTTTGGGACACCTGACTTTGTTGTCACTAAATAATAAATAATACTAAGGTCCCAACCAACCTTAGTCAAGAAGACGGAGTAGACCAACCGACCCTAGTGAACACCGACGTAAGTCGGTCGTCGGGACACCTCCGACCTTGTAGACTCTGTCGGAGTGTACAGACGACGACTCGACGACACCCTTAAAAGGAATGCCGGGGAGCAAGGTGTACCAGAAAGCAGTGATTAGACTCGTCCTTCGTCCTTTCCCTTTGTGATTCGGTCCAATCTTTATTATATTAAAGACATAGACTCGTCCTCTTTGTCACAGCCTTTGGTCTCTTATGACATTCGGTTGTACTTGTCCTCTTTCCTAACTCCGACCTCCCTTAAACTGGTTTAGAGGGTAAAAGGAGTAATATTAAGACGGTTTACTTGAAATAGTAGGTAACTACGACGTTTGTAAACAAATCATCTGTCATAAACTTCATTGGTAAAATCCACAACCATACCCTTTCGAGACGGAAACTCCTTTATTGATTACTGTCTCCTACTCTACCAATCTACAGTAGTGGCTGAGTTACCTGTACTTAAACCCATTTGAGACCCTCAACCACTACCTGTCCCTCCGGACCGCACGACGCCAAGTACCCCAACGTCTCAGTCTGTGCTGACTCACTGACTTGACTTGTTTTCTTACTACTGTTCCTCCTTCAGTCATCAGGACGATCCGTCAGTCCTTTGGTCAAGCCTTTCCAGGGAGAATTCCTCCTAGAACTTCTGACTCATCCTCAAACTAATCTACTTGTAAACAAACTTCCTTTCCCCCTTACCATATTTTACCGTTGGGTGAGGTCACAAGAACGGACCTCTTAGGGTCCCTACCCCCTCGGACCACCCGACGGGAGATACCCCAGTGTGTCTCAGCCTGTGCTGATTTCGCCGAATCGTCGTCGTCGTCGTCGTCGTCACTCATTAAAATCATAGAAACACCGTTCTTACTACAGTAGAAAGAACCATAGAAGATGTCTTAGAAGTGTGTAGTAAAAGTAGGTTTCATGTAAATAACTCATCAATAATTATATATAACAGTACTAGTTTTAAACTGATGTCATTAAATATTTATAAAATGAAACCCTCGAATGGAATTATAGAATTTTCGTCTATTTTATTGTAAAAGAATGATTTATATACTTATTTTTCGGTACAGTATGAGTAAATAATACGACGACGACGACGATTCAGTGAAGTCAGCACAGGCTGAGACACGCTGGGGTTTCTACCGTCGGGTGATCCGAGGCGGCAGGGACCCTAAGAGGTCCGTTCTTGTGACCTCGACCAACGGTAAAGGAAGAGGTTACGGACTTTCACTTTTCACTTTCACTTCAGCGAGTCAGCACAGGCTGAGAGTCGATGGGGTTCCTGACGTCGGGTGGTCCGAGGAGGCGCGTACCCTAAAAGGTCCGTTCTCATGACCTCACCCCACGGTAACGGAAGAGGACTCCAACATTTAATAAACTCTAATTTTAGGGATAGACCGTAAATGCAACAATTAAGTGTTAAGTGTCACGATCTGTGACTATGACATAAGAGATACAGTACATTACAAAGTAAGTACTACACAAATTGTGGACAAGGGTTACAAAGACTGAAATAGGAGGAACATTATAAGTTTATTATGTTTCATAAAAAATTACATAGTAATTTTAACTATATAAGAGTTCACCCCTTTTACAGTATACTGTGTTGAAAGAGTGGGTGACTACACTATTATAGTCTTTATTACATATTGAATCCCTTGAGTTATTTGTTGTTGTTATAGTATGTAAATAACATAGATAAGTAAGTTGTCTATATATAATACTCGGTCCGTTACAATCTCGAAGGGACCACCGAGTCTACCATTTTTTAGACGGATATCACGTCCTCTTGGACTCCAAACTAGGGACCCAGTCGTTACGATCCGTAACTTCTATTTTCCATTTACTCTATACACACGTAGCAGGAGAGGACCTTTGGTGCGACTATTTCTTTTTGTAGTATATTCATCGACGTGTCAACGAATAATCATTATTAACACCGTCCACAACAGTTCTTAATAGCAACCCTCTGACACAGTACCACCCTGGACGGAACCGGAGGATACCCCAAATCTCTCCGGACGTAGGATATAAGAAAAGGAACTCTCAGTCCTTAGTCTCAAACCATAGTGGAACCCTTATTTATGTATTGCAACGGTAAGTCGACGTTTTTATCTCCATATCCTCTTATATGGGAATTGAAAGTGTTAAGACAGTAAATTCTTACTATCGAGTCTTGGAAACTTTTACTTTACTTGTTAAATCTCCCACTAAATCTATAAATGGTTACATGAAATTTACATTTTTAATTGTTGTCAGGTTTGAACTATCAAGTAGTTATACCTGTCATAGAGAAATTCATGGTTTTAAGCTGCTACTTATATACGTTTCTACCAACATGGTGTCTGAACTACACCAAAGGTCAAGATCGATTTCCGTAGAAGATAGAAGAAAGTCAAAACCTCCAGTCTGCAGGTCTCAATCAAAGTGAACGGAACAGGTCAAAGATCCCGACGTAAAGAACGAAAACAAACAAGTGCAGGAGTAGAAGGTAGAAGTTCCGGTCGTTGAATCGTAGTAATTCTGAGAGAGAAGAGGTAAGTGTGGTGAAAGAGGAGAAGGGACAGACTCTAGAGAAGACGGAGAGTTTTCCTGTGGATATTACCGTAAACCCAGGACAGGTCTATTGGATCCCAGAAGTAGAACCTCTAAGAATTAGTGTAGACGTTTCTGTTAAAAAAAAAAAATTGGTGTATTCTATTGTAGGTGTCCAGAGTCCCAAATCTTGCACCTATAGATACCCTCTCCCCCTTCCTCTCCCCACCCTGTAAAAAGTCGGATGACGTTACATAGAGAAATGAGAGTATATAATACAAATATTGAAACACTCGTTGGATTTACGAATCCAAAATGAAAAAGTAAACTATTATATAAAATTTAATACAAAAGTTTTATCAGAAAACAAAATAACTTCAGGGATTATTCAAAGAAGAATAGAGGTGAACCTCCTCCTAATTGTACAGATAAAGTAGAAAACGGTCAACTTTTTGTCACTATCAGTGCCTAGTACAACAGTAAATATTTTACCTTAACTATCGACACCAAAAGTATTCGAGGATGGTATTTCGATACCGTTCTGGTTCAAGATATAAAAGAGAAGAGTGACCCTTTCTAAACTAAGAAAGCAGTCAATCACTTAGAACGAATGGAAGAACGAACTCCCATAACCTTCTCGGTATAGTTCTTATTTTTTTTTAACAATTTTATAGACACGGTTAAATTGCAATATGAATGAAAGGTTGTGACTTTGTAATACCGATAGTAAAATCTTCGTGGAAACTAAGAGAGTAGAATCTTAATAGGAACTACAAAGGGTAGTTTTGACACTGGATCTTAGCTAAAAAATGGGGTGTTGTCCATTAATTGTTCCGTTCAACGTGTTTTGTCTGTCACCAAATCTTGAATTTTTTTTTTTTTTTCATGTACAAGTTAAACATAGGAGAGGAGGTACACGTAGACAACTCCACATAAGTTGAATTCTAGGACTCCATGTCTTTTAGGTTAAGTTTATACGTTTTTATTACTTCTCCTAAAAAACAAACAAAATCATTGATCTACTTCCAGGTCTACATCTCGTCGAAAGGTCCGGACTAATTGAATGACCGAGTCTTAATAAAGACCCTAGGTCAAAGACAGACGAAGAGACGAAACGGAAGGTGTATAATAAAAGGAGAATATTGGTTTAAGTTCGATGGTCCTGCTGTGTTTTGTATTGTGACTCTCATACATATATGTCAACAACGAATACTCGACCATGTTTCGGTCTAGACCATGTGGTAGACGACTTAGGTATCCGTTCTTAAGTTCGTAGAAGTCCCAAGAAGTAGGACTACATACATCCAGTAATCGGAATTCACCAAAACTACATACGAGAATAAAATTGAAATTCTTCGTTATCTTTAAGACCCAAGACTATTCTTATATTAATTCCCTTTATAAAAAAAAAGAGTTCCTCAAAGTCCCAATCCAAAAAAAATCGATGTCACAACTATCTTTCTCTCGATGATTATAGTCAAAGTCGATGATCCACCAACCAGGATTTTAAGTGTAACGTAACGGGTTTAAGTAGAGCTACTAGTTTATCACTTAAATGTGGTTTCAAAACATCGTTAAGCAACAACGATAGACATATGTAAAATTCGATTCAATTCAGTGAGTCAGCACAGGTTGAGAAACGTTGGGGTACCTGACATCGGGTGGCCGAGGAGGCAGGTACCCTAAGAGGTCCGTTCTTATGACCTCACCCAACGGTAAAGGAAGAGGTCTTTCGTTGAAATGGGTGTCACTAAAATCCGGAAAATTTTGTAAGGATGGAAGAGACCCATAGGGGTAAAAGGATGGGTAATGAGTTAAGATCATAAAAACAAAAAGGAAAACTCTTATACTCTTTTTCTATTTCATGAACTAGTAAGTTCTCCATCAACTATATACAAAACACGAATTCCGATCCACACAAGTAATAAATAACGACACATTTTTTAAAGGGGCTTAAATGACCTAATTTTTCGTGTGTAAATAATAGAGTGATAAAGACACTCAGTTCCTAGATCTGAATCGAGACCCACAGAGTCTCAGTCTTAGAGGATACGACGAAGGTAGTTTTATATCACTGGCCCCAGAGGGACAAGACCACCTTTCCTAAATAAAGGTCCGAGTGTACCAATAACCACCCTAAGGTAAAGAAAGTCCTATAACCTGTGACAAGGAACTAACAATGGTCAAAGTACGATGTACCTGGAAGGGTCTTAAGTTGAACGAAGTAGTTTTGGGGTTTCGCTCTCTCAGTCGTTCGTTCTACCTTCAGTGACAATCCGACACATTAGTACCTTCTCTGTCGGGTAGAAGAAACGGTATAACAAAACCCATTTTGGTTCAGTGGTCTGGTTGGGTGTGAGTCGGGTGTTTCCGTAACGTTACTGACGGAGAAAGAATAATTCAGAATAATCTAGTCGGAAAAATAACGACAGTGAATCATGTCACTTCAAATGTTTTATCCGGTTCATCGATTTTTTCTTGATCTCTGACACCAATCTAAAATTTCCTCTAAAGAGTAATTGATCCTGATTCTGAGAGTATCAGTGTTTTAAAATACATTAATGAGGAAAGAATGTTTTCATGTAGAAATTACCGTCTTTTTTTTTGTAATCCTTTTCCGTCACCACTTCCAGAACAACGTTAGTACGGGTCCTGTCGAACCAGTGACCAAAGGACGCAGTAGGACCGTCGACTTCTTGTCTATCTTTAGATTCGGTGTTCTGACACACGACACACCGTTCGGAAAGAGTTGGAACGAGTAGTGTGTGAGTGTGGGAGTCAGAGAAGGAGACAGAAAGAGAGAGTGACAACCTACTCTTTCCGTCCAAAATATGGGTAACCGTGTTAAAGACTTTAGTAGGTTTTGGTTCTGTGCCCTTTTGAGACGAGGATCTAAGATCTGAAGAACCGTGGTTGGTTAAACAGGATTTCTTAAGAATATCTTTTTATATCAGTTCGTCATCATTACGAAACGGTTTATAGAAATTTTATACATGTCTTTGGTAGAGTCTCATTGTTTACTCGTTTTCATATTCGAATATTACCGTTTTAGTTTACAAAACATTCTTTCTCTCGAAACTAAAACGAGGAATGAATATAAATGTCTGTGACTTTCCTCTTAAATTGTCTTCAATACTAACATCTTAAATTAGTTCCTGTTTCCCCTGTCTGTCCAGGTTCTTCGTAGACTTACGTCTCAAGGTTTCTTATCGTTCTTTTCTATTCTTTCTGAAGGAGTCACTAGTTACGTTTCTTTATCTCCTTTTGTTGTCTTACCCTTTCTGATCGCTAGAGAAGCTCTTTTAATCTCTATGGTTCCCTTGTAAAGTACGTTTCTACCCGAGCTATTTCCTGTCTTTACCATACCTGGATTGTCTTCGTCCCAGAAAGGGACCACCAAGTCTCCAATTTCTCAGACGGAGGTTACGCCCTCTGGGTCCAAGCTAGGGACCCAGTCTTTCCAGGGGACCTCTTCCTTTACCATTGGGTGCGGTCATAAGAACGGACCTCTTAGGGTACCTGCCTCTTCGGACCATCCGATGTCAGGTGCCCCAGCGTTTCTCAACCTGTGCTGACTCTCTGAAGTTAAGTGAAGATATCTTCGTCTTCTATCATTCTTCTCCACCGTTCTTATGTGTCTTGACATGTTTTTTCTAGAAGTACTAGTTCTATTAGTGCTATCACACTAGTGAGTGGATCTCGGTCTGTAGGACCTTACACTTCAGTTTACCCGGATTCTTTCGTAGTGATGCTTGTTTCGATCACCTCCACTACCTTAAGGTCATCTCGATAAAGTTTAGGACTTTCTACTACGACACTTTCACGACGTGAGTTATACGGTCGTTTAAACCTTTTGAGTCGTCACCGGTGTCCTGACCTTTTCCAGTCCAAAGTAAGGTTAGGGTTTCTTTCCGTTACGGTTTCTTACGAGTTTGATGACGTGTTAACGTGAGTGGAGTGTACGATCATTTCATTACGAATTTTAAGAGGTTCGGTCCGAAGTCGTCATGTACTTCGCACTTGAAGGACTACAAGTTCGACCAAAATCTTTTCCATCTCCATGGTCTCTAGTTTAACGGTTGTAGTCGACCTAGTACCTTTTTCGTTCTCTCAAGGTCTTTTTGTAGACAAAGACGAAATAACTGATACAGTTTCGGAAACTGACACACCTAGTGTTCTTTGACCTTTTAAGACTTTCTCTACCCTTATAATCTGGGGGACGGAGAACTCTTTAGACATACGTCCAGTCCTTCGTTGTCAATCTTTACCTGTACCTTGTTCTCTGACCAAGGTTTATCCTTTTCCTCATGCAGTTCCGACATATAACAGTGGGACGAATAAATTGAAGATACGTCTCATGTAGTACTCTTTGCGACCCGACCTTCTTCGTGTTCGACCTTAGTTCTGACGGCCCTCTTTATAGTAAGTGGAGTCTATACGTCTACTGTGGTGCGAATACCGTCTTTCATTTCTCCTTGATTTTTCGGAGAACTACTTTCACTTTCTCCTCTCACTTTTTCGACCGAATTTCGAGTTGTAAGTCTTTTGCTTCTAGTACCGTAGACCAGGGTAGTGAAATCCCGTTTATCTACCTCTTTGTCACCTTTGTCCAGTCTGAAATAAAACTCCCCGAGGTTTTAGTGACGTCTACCACTGACGTCGGTACTTTAATTTTCTGCGAATGAGGAACCTTCTTTTCAATACTGGTTGGATCTATCGTGTAACTTTTCGTCTCTGAAATGAAACGGTTGTTTCCAGACAGAGTAGTTCCGATACCAAAAAGGACACCAGTGCATACCTACACTCTCAACCTGACACTTCTTTCGACTCGAGACTTCTTAACTACGAACACTTGACACCACAACCTCTTCTGAGAACCCTCAGGGAACCTGACGTCCCTCTAGGTTGGTCAGGTAAGATTTCCTCTAGTCAGGACCCTAAAGAAACCTTCCTTACTACGATTTCGACTTTGAGGTCATGAAACCGGTGGAGTACGCTTCTCAACTGAGTAACGTTTTCTGGGACTACGACCTTCCCTAACCCCCGTCCTCCTCTTCCCCTATTGTCTCCTACTCTACCGACCTACCGTAGTGGCTGAGCTACCTACACTCAAACTCACTTGAGGCCCCTAACCACAACCTGTCCCTCCGGACCACACGACGTCAAGTACCCTAGCGTTTCTCAGCCTGGACTGACTCACTGACTTGACTTGACTTGACTTGACTTGGGTGGAGGTGGGACACCACTTCGAGACGAGGATTCATACAAACACTGAAACTCTTTTACTGAAGGACAGAGTGTTGAAGTTCGGGGGAGGGGTGGACCAAATGTTTCACTTTTGCGTTTGATAGTTGAACCAACACATCAAACGTTCACAATCGACGAGTCAACACAGACTGACAAACACTAGGGTATCTGACCCCGGACGGTCCCAGGAAACAGGAACCTTAAGAGGTCCGTTCTTACGACCTCACCCAATAGTAAGGGAAGAGGTCCCCTAGAAGGACTGGGTCTCCTACTTGGACCCAGAGGACGTAACGTTCGTCTAAGAAATGGTACACTCGGTGGTCCTTCCAGGGACTGACACACCAAACGACGACGACGACGATTCAGCAAAGTCAGCACAGGCTGAGACACGCTGGGGTATCTACCGTCGCGTGATCCGAGGAGACAGGGACCCTAAGAGGTTCGTTCTTATGACCTTACCCAACGGTAAAGGAAGAGGTTACGTACTTTCACTTTTCACTTTCATTTCAACGAGTCGGCACGGGTTGAGAATCGCTGGGGCACCTGACGTCGGATGGTCCGAGGAGACAGGTACCCTAAAAGGTCCGTTCTCATGACGTCACCCCACGGTAACTGACACACCGAATTCACTAAAGTTTAGGAACTTTCGTCTATTATTTCACGACATAGAGATTTGAGAGAAAGATTAGGGACGACCTATATAACTTTAAGCACCTCCCTGTGTAAGGAACACCTTAAGAAGTCACACGTTCACAATCCACACGAAGCATGAAGGTACGTGAAGTACTAGGGACCGCTACCCACCACAATCACACTACATGAGTTTCCTCTGCTTCCACACTTGGTCCGGGTACCCCTCCGTGGTACCGGACTGGGTCGACCAACGATTACACATTTCTGACCTTGGTCGTTTCGAAAGTTGGGTCATAAATATAGTGTCCATCCTTTCCAAAATCCCTTTCTTTTTATTAAATGAGATCTGAACCTTTGTTCCTTCTCTCTATGTCTTTGAGGGTAAACAGAGAAGACGAAGGAGTCGTCAGATGGAAGACGGTTGTTTTGTTTTATTTAGCCCTCCTCCTAGTATCAAGAACCATAACTTTCCTAAACTTGTGACACTCCACACACTTCCACCACTCCCACCAGGTGTACGTTTGAAAACCTGACCCCTACAAAAACCTTCGAAATCTCGAACACTTGACGACCGTGGAAGGTCCAAAGACTAATGATATAAACACACAGAAGTAAAACACCTCACCCTCCAGTTAAAACGGACGTACTGGTCCCACGGAGATCTTTCGATTTCGATGTTACCAACCCAGGATCTTTCTGTCACCTTCGAACCATAAACCCCCAACGAAGATCACCCGAAGGGTCCACTGAACCACCATTTCTTAGGTGGACGGTTACGTTCTCTGTGTCCAAGTCAAGGACCCAACCCTTCTAGGGGACCTCTTCCTTTACCGTTGGGTGAGGTCACAAGAATGGACCCTTTAGGGTACCTGTCTCCTCGGACCGCTCAATGTCAGGTACCCCAGGGTTTCTTAACCTGTACTGAATCTCTGATTTGATGGGTCGTGGATTCCAGTCGTAAGTCTCCAGTCCCTGCAAAGGACCTGACGAGTAGGTCCGTACGATCCTCTCTTCCACCCTGACACACCTGTGAGTGTGAGGTCTTTTTTTTCCTCGAAGACAAACAAACTTACCTTGAAGAGAACATTCCTTAATTCCCTAGGGATACCGATAAATACCCAATAACAGGTTTAATCGTACAATTTGACACCTCTTAAGAAGTTCTCTACCCTTATGGTCTGGTGGAACTGACGGAAGACTCTTTAGACATACGTCCAGTTCTTCGTTGACCTGTCCCTTGTTGTCTGACCAAGGCTTAACCCTTTCCTCATACAGTTCCGTCATATAACAGTGGGACGAATAAATCTAAATTGAATATACCTCTCATGTAGTACACTTTACGATCCGACCTACTTCGTGTTCGACTTTAGTTCTAAAGACCCTCTTTATAGTCATTGGAGTCTATACGTCTACTGTGGTGGGAATACCGTCTTTCACTTCTCCTTGATTTTTCGGAGAGTTACTTTCACTTTGTCCCCTCACTTTTTCAACCGAATTTTGAGTTGTAAGTTTTTTGATTCTAGTACGGTAGACCAGGGTAGTGAAGTACCTTTTGTCTACCCCTTTGTCACCTTTGTCACTGTTTGATAAAAACCCCCAACGTTTTAGTGACGTCTACTACTGACGTTGGTACTTTAATTTTCTGTGAATGAGGAACCTTCTTTTCGATACTGGTTGGGATCCGTCGTATAATTTTTCGTCTCTGTAATCAAACGGCTGTTTCTGAGCAGATCAGTTTCGATACCAAAAAGGTCATCAGTACATACCTACAACTTGATGTTTCTATCGTTTCAAGGCTTGTTAACTACGAAAACTTGACACCACAACCTCTTCTGAGAACTCTCAGGGAACCTGACGTTCCTCTAGGTTGGTCAGATAGGATTTCCTTTAGTCAGGACTTATAAGTAACTTTCCTGACTACAATTTCGGCTTTAAGGTTATGAAACCGGTGGATTACACTACGACGCTAAGTACCCCAGCGTTTCTCAGCCTGTACTGACTCGCTGACTTGACTTGACTTGACTTGACTTACACTTCTTGACTGAGTGACCTTTTCTGGGACTACGACCCTTTCTAGTTTCTACCCTCCTCTTCCCCTCCTGTCTCCTACTCTACCAACCTACCGTAGTAACTGAGTTACCTGTACTCAAACCCATTTGAGGTCCTCAACCACTATCTGTCCCTCCGGACCTCACGACGTCAGGTACCCCGACGTTTTTCCGCCTGTGCTGACTCGCTGACTTGGTCTTCATCTGATCGCACAATTTTAAGTAAATGTTTTGAAATAAAGGGGAAAGAAGTAAGTAATGACTAAGTTACGAAATAACCGAAAAATTCATGTCACAAAAAAAAAAAAAATTTCAGTTCAAAATCTTCGTCTCTTGTTTTTGATGTTAAAACTTTCATTTCCCTTCGGACGACTCTAAAAAGTAGCATTTCATTTACTACGGCACGTTAAACATCCTCCGAGAAAAAGGGACTTACCTCCAGAGATCACGGAGTAAAGGTGTATTCCACGTTAGTCTGAGACTCTTAATAATTCCTTTTCTAACGAAACTCATAAATCTTGAGTAAGATTTACTCACTAAACATCGGGTCAAAATATTATGGAAAGTTCGAAATTACATCGAGAAAGGTTTATACTTTAAGACAACCGTTTTAGATATTCGCTAACAAAATGAAATGTGTCCAATTTATTATCACGAGGCAACAGTTTAACTCTTCACTTCTTGTGATCCAATTCCCCATCTAAGAAGAGTACCGAAACTAATAAAAACAGAGAAAAGGAACAGATATAGTACTCTATCCTGGGCGACAGAGGTTTAGTCTACCGAGGCCCCTCCTTTGCCTTCTACTTACTCACTTTCATCCGAACTACCTCTGACACGTTCCCTACTAACTGATGGGGAAGTCACCATCTACCCAATGACCGAGACAAATAAACTTGAATGGGGACGAGATAGGTACTACACGAAACCTTTAAGGTAACAATTTCCCCGTCACGTGTAAAGGGTTAAAGAAACTGTACGTTAATCGGTGGACTGAACTAAGTGAGTGAACTTTCTCTGTCTACAGTTTCGGATGATCAATACTTGGATCTATCATACCCTCGAGTACACAAGGCGAAACACACACGAGGGAGCCAGTACAGATTGAGAAACACTGGGGTACCCGACATCCGAGGAGACACGTACCCTAAAGGGTCCGTTCTTATGACCTCACCCAACGGTAAAGGAAAAGGTCCCCTAGAAGGGACGGGTCCCCAGCTTGTGTACAGAGGACGTAACCGTCCGTCTAAAAAAAAAAAAAAAATGGTGACTCGGTTGACTCTTCGGACACAAAGGGAACTGGAAAAGATAAAGACGGTAACGGAACTCTTCAACGGAGTAACCACACGACAACGGTCCTTGTCTTACTCACTGTTCACCTCTTTTCGGTTCGGTGGGGTCTGGTTGGGTTGGATCCAATCTAGTCGGACCGACTGGGACTCTGTGTACTCGTTCTGTTTACGAACATAAAAACAACGACTCAGAACCTCCAAGAAATAATACGTTGTTATAGACTTGGGATCTTCAGTACGCAAGATAAAGGAGACCTGTCTAAAGGAAGAACCGTTGTTCTCCCACAATCTGTCCCTACCACTAGGTTTGAGTCTGATGGAAGTCCATCCTTCCTGGTCACTTACTCCCTTCTTCCTTCGACAAACTACGGTGTAATGACTGGGGTAGATGTTTGCATCGACGGTGAGTCGAGGTCGTTTTTCACAACGTCCTTACACTCAAGACACAACGATGTATATGATAAAAAGTTCTCTTCGATCTGTAAATCTAACAAAATCCACCTTGAAGGTTTTAAATTTGAACACACGATCGAATAAGATCCATATAAACAAAATATTACTTAAGTCGTTTCAAAACTAACTTTTTAGGGGTTTGTACGAAGAAAACAGGGGTAACCTTACAGAATTTTTATACCAGTGTCGTATTTTCGATTTTAGTTGTTTACTATGTGGTCTGTTTTGGTTTTTAGAGGTTGATAGATTTTAGACGTCGATGAAGTTTTCGGACCCGACCTCCTTCGTGTTCGACCTTAGTTCTAACGGTCCTCTTTATAGTTATTGGAGTTTATACGTCTACTGTGGTGGGAATACCGTCTTTCACTTCTTCTTGATTTCTTAGAGAACTACTTTCACTTTCTCCTCTCACGTTTTCAACCGAATTTCGAGTTGTAAGTCTTTTGCTTTTAGTACCGTAGACCAGGGTAGTGAAGTACCGTTTATCTGCCCCTTTGTCACCTTTGTCACCGACTGAAATAAAAAGACCCGAGGTTTTAGTGACGTCTACCGTTGACGTTGTTACTTTAATTTTCTGCGAATGAGGAACCTTCCTTTCAATACTGGTTGAATCTGTCGTATAATTTTTTGTCTCTGTAATGAAACAGTTGTTTCCAGGCAGATCAGTTCCGATACCAAAAAGGTCATCAGCACATACCTACAGTCTCGACCTGATATTCTTTTCGACTCGCGGTTTTTTAACTACGAAAACTTGACACCACAACCTCTTCTGAGAACTCTCGGGGAACCTGACGTTCCTTTAGGTTGGTAAAGTAGGATTTCCTCTAGTTAGGACCCACAAGTAACCTTCCTGACTACAACTTCGACTTTAAGGTTATGAAACCGGTGGACTACGCTTCTCGACTGAGTAAACTTTTCTGGGACTACGACCCTTACTAACTCCCTTCCTCCTCTTCCCCTACTGTCTCCTACTCTACCGACCTACCGTAGTAGTTGAGCTACCCGTACCCAAACCCACCTGAGACCCTCAACCATTACCTGTCCCTCCGGACCACACGACGCCAAGAACCCCAACGCTTCTCAACCTGTACTGACTCACTGACTTGAATTAACTTTTATTGTTTTGGTTGGTGAATTATAATATATCTTTGGCTGAAAATAAATAGAATGATTTCCTTAAGAAACGTTGAAATTTTAAATAAGAACAAAAAGTCCTACGTTTTAAAATT
The DNA here is from genome assembly GCA_006410555.1 of Capra ibex. Taxonomy (NCBI): domain Eukaryota; kingdom Metazoa; phylum Chordata; class Mammalia; order Artiodactyla; family Bovidae; genus Capra; species Capra ibex. The sequence continues at coordinate 19,817,575 of SJYO01016970.1, read as the reverse complement.
CTACTAGATAACAATACTGTACTTCGTTCGACTCCAGATGAAGACTTTACTTTTACACCCAGATAGTTTCCTCTTATCTTAACAATTAAGGAAAATTACTGAAAAGAATTATTTCATCGGTGGTTCACCTTTTTACCTGACCGTAGAGGCAATTTCCTTTTCTTTGGTCCTTCGGAAGTAAATTTAGAAGTAATCGATGACTAATCCGGTCTTCTCCCGAAGTTATCGGCCTAAAGGAGTTGGTACCTAATATTTGGTCCTTATTAATTTACCTTTTTGATATTGGAGGAATATCCCAATAATTAACCTAATTACTAATCTGTACTGAACTTTTTATACCTGTTACTCATACATACAGTTAAATTAAATTTATTTTAAATAAATCAGGGTAGGTTGTCGTATAAACTACGTCTCTTGTCGGGTCGTGTCTTATATCTCCTTCGTTAAGAACGAGATTTTATTACATGTTAATTTACTTCTTGTTTGTCTCTTCCGTCGTGGACCCCTCTGAAGTGAAATATAAATCTTACTTTCCGAATCCAGGTAATCAATAATAACGAAATATGGAGTAATATGAACCTCCTCAAAGAGAGATACAATACAAGAGTCATAAGGAAAAGTAACTACCGAAAATCTTAAGGAATTGACACTTTCCCGTTCCCCTCTAATAAATTATGAACAAGTCACGGTTATGACACGATCTAATTAAATAACTTAGACATGTTGGTGAGACACATCATTTCGAAAATAAGGGTAAAATGTCTTCCTCCTTTTACTCCGAGACATCTAGGTACTTTAGTCCGCAGGGGTTCGGAACCAGGTACCTGACAAAGACCAGGTATTGGACAATTCTTAGTCCGGTGGATCGTCCTACACTCACTGTCCGATCATCCGTTTCGAAGTAGACATAAAAGTCGGTAAGGAGTAACAAGTGTAATGACCTACTTGACACACACACACACACTCACGTGTGAGTCAGTACAAAATGAGAAACGATGGGGTACCTGACATCGGGTGACCTGAGAAGACAGATACCCTAAGAGGTTCGTTCTGATAAACCTCGTCTCACGGTAAAGGAAGAGGTCCTCTAGAGGGACCGGGTCCCTAACTTGGGTTCAGAGAACGTAGAGGACGACTCGGTGGTCCCTTCGGGTGTCTTAGACAGGGACCACGGCTTTGTAGACCCCCGACGACGTCATTTAGACGACTCTGTAGGGAAGAAGTGTCTTCTGAAGGAACTCGAGGTATCAGACTTATTCAACGGAACATTCGTGGGATTTGGGTGACGTTCGAAGTAAGACCGTTTATATTGTGAAACATCACCATCAACGAATTAAAGACGGAGAGGATGACCTGGTACTTAAGAACCTCGGATCGCAAACCGTATCTTACAATAGGTCATTCACGCACACTTTCCAAACACAAATCAGTTCCAATATATTCCCTTTCTTTGGTCTCGAATCTTAGTTCCAAAAGGATTTATAGTTAAGGAACTTGAAAGATGACCTGACTGTGAAATTTTTAAATTCTTAACCCTCTAGAATATTTTAAAAAAGAAGTCATCTGTTTGCCCTAACGTAGTTTGATTCTTCGAAGACCTGTCATTTCGCTTGTTAGTCGTCCCACTCCTCTACCTCAGTCTCTTTTTTAGAAACGTCTGGTATTATAAACTATTCCTCAATTATAGGTTTTACGTATTCCTCGAGTTTGTTTACTTATCTTTCTTTTGTTAGATTAAATTTTTACACGACCTCTGGACTTATCTGTAAAGAATTTTCTTCTATACGTTTGTCGGTTGTCTATACACTTTTTTTTTATGAGTAGGAGTAATTAGTAGTCAAGTCAAGTCAGGTCAACGAGTCAGTACAGGCTGAGTAACGCTGGGGTACTTAACGTCGTACAGTCCGGAGGGACAGGTAGTGGTAGAGGGCCTCAAGTGAGTCTGAGTACAGGTAACTCAGTCACTACGGTAGGTCGGTAGAGTAGGAGACAACAGGGGAAAAGGAGGAAGGGGGTTAGGGAGGGTCGTAGTCCCAGAAAGGGTTACTCAGTTGAAAAGTGTACTCCACCGGTTTTATGACCTCAAATTCGAAATCGTAGTAAGGAAGGTTTCTTGTGGGTCCCGACTAGAAGAAATCTTACCTGACCAACCTAGAGGAACGTTCGGTTCCCTGAGAGTTCCCAGAAGAGGTTGTGGTGTCAAGTTTTCGTAGTTAAGAAGTCGTGAGTCGAAAGAAGTGTCAGGTTGAGAGTGTAGGTATGTACTGGTGACCTTTTTGGTATCGGAACTGATCTGCCTGGAAACAACCGTTTTATTACAGAGACGAAAAGTTATACGATAGATCTAACCAGTATTGAAAGGAAGGTTCCTCATTCACAGAAAATTAAAGTGCCGACGTTAGTGGTAGACGTCACTAAAACCTCGGGGGGTTTTATTTCAGACTGTGACAAAGGTGACAAACGGGTAGATAAAGAGTACTTCACTACCCTGGGCTACGGTACTAGAAACAAAAGACTTACAACTCGAAATTCGGTCGAAAAAGTGAGAGGTGAAAGTGAAAGTAGTTCTCCGAAAAATCAAGGAGAAGTGAAAGACGGTATTCCCACCACAGTAGACGTATAGACTCCACTAACTATAAAGAGGGCCGTTAGAACTAAGGTCGAACACAAAGAAGGTCAGGTCACAAAGAGTATTACACGAGACGTATATTCAATTTATTCGAATATAGTCTCTTTACGTTTAGATATGGTGTTACTCTATATGGAGTGTGTGTGGATATTCTCACCGATAGTATTTTTCTCGTTCTCAACTTCCAACCACTCCTACACCTTCTTTCCTCGGGAACATGTGAACAACCACTCTCCTATGTAACCATAACAATATTCTCTTTTGTCCGAAGGGAGTACCGAGTCAACCATTTCTTCGGTGGACACTGTGTCCTCTGGGACCAAACTTAGGACCCAACCCTTCTAGACGACCTCTTCCCTATCCGATGACTGAGGTCATAAGAACCTGAAGGGAACACCGAGTTCACTATTTCTTAGAGGACGTTACACCCTCTGGACCCAAACTAGGGACCCAACCCTACTAGGGGACCTCTTCCCTTTCTGATGAGTGAGGTCATAAGACCGGACCTCTTAAGGTACCTGACATATCAGGTACCCCAGTGTTTCTCAACCTGCACTGACTCGCTTAAAGTGTTCCCTGTTGTCATACCTTCAAGGAGTTTTTTGACGATTATCTTGATGAATCCTAGCTCGTCAGGGTGAAGACCCATATATAGGTTTTCTTTACTTCAGTCATTGAACCTCTCTATAGACTTGAGAATTTACAAATTTGAGGATACGTGAGGTGTATTTGTAAGAGATAAAGGTAAGAGTAATCCCTGAAATTTAGTTGTGGGTCGTATAATGACGACTTCCGTTCCAAAGAATCAGAGTGTACCACTATTATTACTGAACCCCAGGACAATTTTTCATACCTAAGAAACCAGAGTACGTTTGAATCATTTGGTATAAGACTTGCCGTTTCTCTTACCCTTAGACAACTTTGTACATATTATAGTATATACTTTACATAGTGGTCAGGTCCAAACTACCTACTATGTCCTACGAACCCCGACCACGTGACTCTACTGGGTCTCCCTACCATGGCCCTCCCTCCTCCCTCCCCCCAAGTCCTACCCCTTGTGCACATATGGACACCGTCTAAGTACAATTACATACCGTTTTGGTTATGTTATAACATTTCATTAATTGGAGGTTAATTTTATTTATTTAAATATAGATTTCACCACGTCTACTAACGATAGTAATTTGTACAAATGGTTACAATTCCGTTGAACCCTTAGTATAATCCCATATATACGACTCCACCCGAAACTTCTTCTTTGTCAAACATAGGTGAAGGCACAAACCTCTGAGTCTTCCGTTAAGTTGAACCTCTAAATAAACCTTATTCTTAGAAGACCCACCGTAGAGAACAATACCTTCCTATTCCCTTCGACAGTAGGTATAGAAATCCCCGTTCGTTTCTGACGGGGAAGATTATACCTCGAGGCCCCTCCCTAGTCTACTTTGACGTCTTCCTAGCTCTCGGAGCTCACTTCCCTATCTGAGGACTAGAGAGTTTGTCCTCTGATACTTTCAATCTATCTGAATGACTCTACTTAGACATCCGGGAAGGAAGTGTTCGGAACTATACGTCTCTCTCCATTACTCCAGAGATGTCAGTCTAATAGTGCACCCATTTGCCTCGGTACCTGACCGGGTACGTGTCTTGACCCTGTCTTACCGTTTAGGGACTTAAGTGTCCGTGCCTTTGAACTGAGCAAGATCCGGAGGGTCCCTCATCTGGAAGAGCGATTACTTCATTGAAGAGTTATCCTAGGTTTCTTTCACTTCAGCGAGGCAACACAGGTTTAGAAACGCTGGGGTACCTGACGTCGGACGGTCCGAGGAGACAGGTACCCTAAGAGGTCCTTTCTTATGACCTCACCCATCGGTAAAGGAAGAGGTCCCCCAGAAGGGTTGTGTCTCTAGCTTGGGCCCAGAGGGCGTGACGTCCGTCTGAGAAATGGTAGATTCGGTGGTCCCCGAGGAATCTTGAGACTAGGTTTCTTGAAACTAGTTAAACCGTACATCAAAAGTTCTGGATACATCCGAGTCACGAGGGACCGACACCCTCGTCAAATGTCGGGTCCTCTCTACCCACGTAATGGAGGGTACCGGGTACACCCGGGATCTGGGAAGGCACCGGGTGACACGGAACTCTAGAACTCAGAGTGAAGAGTGTCCCCTTTTCGTCTTCCCCTCCTCTTCCACAAGTCACCCTTTCGGGTAGTCGAAAATTTTACGGAAATAGACCTAACTTGTCTTATGACTATACAATTGGTTTGAAAGGAGTTCTTCGGGGACGGTCGTCCCCACCTGTCGATCTTCAGGAAGAACTACGGGAAAGAACATCAGTCCTACGGAAGACTTTCAAGGTCGAGGGTCGGTTCACGAAGAATATTAAACTGAGGTTCTCCTGGTCCTTGCAACTGGCACATATACCAGTGACTATGCAGAGGACTTAACTCTGACACGACCCGAGTATCGTCCGAGAGTCATTCACAAATAATTTACTTACTCACTAACTTACTTGTAGGTCTTTACTATGCATACACTAGAAAAAAATTCCTCGAGTCGGATGGTCACTTCCGTCTGTGTGGTTCTATTTTAGTAATCGTATGATAGACTAATACACAATTAATTACAACAATTAAATAATTAGTTTATAAATTAGAAATATAATAGTATTATTGGTAACAAGTAATTTTGTAATTACTAATAATCGTAGTAGTATTATTACTAATGAGACCAACAATAATAAAATGTAATTAAGTATTGTTACACATCTTACGAACCCCTTCTATGTCTTTCCTTGATAACTAAGACTCCCCACCTCCCGGACAATGACACCTCCGCCACCCCAACCACATCTCCGTCTCTACCCCACACATGTACCCCAACACCTCGTGTCGTCTTAAGTCCTGATCATCTCAAAGTGCGTTTTCTGAGACCGAATTTTCTTAAACTGGGTTACCTAAAAAGGGGTAGGAAATTCAGAAGTCAAAAATTAGATTTTCCTGTTAGACTGTGACAAAATAGAACCAACCTAAAACAGTCAGTTACACAAAGTAAATTGTCATTACTATATAAATCCTTTACCAATACTGGAGGGGGGGCGGGGGTGGGGGGGGTGGGGGGGTCGCGGTGAGGTATCTTTACGTCGGGGTCTTCGCAGGTCTCCGTCTACGACGGAACTGGAAAGTGGGGAAGTGGGCCCTGATTACGATTTACCACGACAAAAGGAAAGACTCAATTCGCCCGGTAGACGGTGAGGGNGTCAAATAAAAGTGGTTGGAGTGTCCGACAAGTGCGAGACGAAGGACGAAGGATAGGTGGATGTAGAGTCAGGAGAGGAGGGGTGGATCTGGTGAATGTTAACGACTTTTTTGAAGACACTCTGAGACGCGGACGAGGGGAGGGTAGGGGGTAGGGGGAGTGGACCGACAAAGGGTGAGTCGAGGGTCTCCGGTCGAATGGAAAGTGACGGAGGTCCTTCTAAAGTTGACTGGCTGAGTTCAAGTACAGAAAAGAGATAAGAGGGTCACGACACAGGGAGACAGGGGTCTATAGACTGGAGATGGATTAAGTGTCCTCCCGTCCACTAGACAAGAAGAGTGGTGACACTTAGTGGGCGTAAATAGTGACCCGGACGCGTAGAGTCGTGAGTCAGTAACGAACACCTCCTTTACTGATGTAGACACAAAAGAGAAGGCAGACCGTGTAACGTACTAGTCCTGGACCCACCTACATAGACTTATACGTTCCAAGTGAGGTAGTCGGGTGTGGGTCTTGGGTCGACACATACACAGAAACAAGTCTGTGTTCGTATTTTTTTTCCTCATTCTCTCTGTTAGAAACGAAACAATTATTTCAGTCACCTTTGGAACACACGAAGTTCTTTACGTAAGAAGGAGGAGGAGACCGGAAAACTTACACAAGGGGGACCCTACGTTCACTTTACAAAACACAGAGTCACCTTGTCACTTGTCCCTATCAGGTGGTATCTTTCCTTTACGTAACGACCGAGTTGTTGACTAAGTGTAGAGTCACTGAACGGGGAGACGAGTATTTGTCTTAAAAACCCTCTACATTGTGCTCTGTTTCTTCCTTGACTCCAATGATCCATGGACAACACACAGTACGACCCTTAAGTTTATAATCTTCCATCATCACTATTCTCTGGAGTTTTTATGGAACACACACACGAGTCAGTACAGACTGAGAAACTCTGGGGTGTCTGACATCGGGCGGTCCGAGGAGACAGGTACCCTAAAGGGTCCGTTCTTATGACCTCACCCAACAATAAAGGAGGAGGTCCCCTAGAAGGGGTAGGTCCCTGACTTAGGCGCAGAGGACGTAACCATCCGTCTAAGAAATGGTTACTGGTGGACCCTTCGGGCTGAAATGACGTCTCAATATTTGACGGTCGAACACTTCGTACTCGGTGTTGAACCACCGACAAAGGTCGGTTACTTCACCCGGACCGACCTTGTTTCTCTAGACTAGTAAGGTGAAGGTCGACAACAAAGGTACGTTGTCTAAGTCTTTTACAAGTGATATGATTTATGTCTTAGTCTTTTGGTCCGATGGGACGAGTGGAGTCGGTTCGAAATCTACAACGTAGACCATCTTGAATTTCTCTAGTCGATACCATAACGGAATATTCAGGTTATTACAGTTTTGTCACTTCAAAACCTCCATGTGTTCCACTAACTTCTGTTAGAAAATTTTCAGTAAGAAATAAACGTGAAAAGCCTACAAATAGAGTCTCTTTACTCAACTGAAGAGTGTTATTATACATGTTTTATGCATACCTTCAAATATAGTCAAAACAAGTATTACCTGAGTATGACTTTCATTGGGTTCACAGGAAATTACCCACACACTAACTTGACTGATCCCACATAGGTATGATACGTATGACCAGTCATGTACCCAAACTTGAGTTCCACGGATACCGTAGAACCCACTTAGAAACCCTCAATACGACTTTCTTGTTTAAACCAGTGTCTCCCAATGTACTATGTACTACAGCAAACATTTGGAAAAAAAAAAAAAAATCCTTAAAAATAAATAAACAAAAACCGACACGACCTAGAAACGAGGACGTGTCCGAAAGTAATCAACGTCGTTCGTCCCCGATGAGAAATCGACATCACGAGTCCGGAGAGTAACACCACCGAAGAACAACGTCTCACACCTAAAATCCCGTACGACCGAAGTCATCAATACCGTACTCCCGAGTCATCAACGTCAAGGTCCTGAGATCTCGTGTCCGAGTTATCAACACCCCGGACCCGAGCCAACGAGAAACTGTATACCCCAGAAGAGTCTAGTCCTTAGTGTGGACACAGAGGACGTGACCGTCTACCTGGGAAATGGACAAACACACCTTAAGAACTTTACTGTCGTAACATCTCTAGCTCGTGTCGAACCGTCAACGATCTCTACCTTCTACCTCCGTCTACGTCGATCTCTCCTCGTCACCCTCCTTTGAGTACCACTCCCTTACCGGGGACATAGAAGTGGTCACTACTGTAACGTATCCTAAGGGGAAGGGGTTCGTTACGTGTGTGCTCACGAATTCCGTTACGACTCCTTTAGGCTTACTCGAGGCGTCTAGTACGACCACAGTCAAAGGACCAAACCTATAACAAGAGAACAACGCGTCCTATGACAGTAACACCCTCCGACCTCATACACCCTAGAGAGACATGTAAAAAGAAAACGTTGAAGGAGACTGAGACACTAATAAAGTCTTGTTTTTGAATATTCTTTAGTAAAAGGGTTGACGCCGACGATTTTAAAGTCACCTTAAATTCCTTCACTTTGAGTTCAGGAATGACATACAATAAAAAGAAAACAAGAGGAAAACGACATCCAATAAAAATCCTCAAAATCTACCTAACTCTTTATATGTACTATTGAACACTGCAATAACCTACAAATACCTATATGTCACTCCCTCAATGAACTAGATAAATATGGGGTTTAACTTGTTTACGTTTTAGGGTGTCTAACATTGGTAATATCAGTCCAAACGATTGAAATTGTTGAGAGTACCACCTTCCCAAACCACTTAGGATACATGGTAGAACATAGAAGAACTTTGAAACCACGAGTGGTGTGACGACCATACACGCAGACCATAAATTGGGGAGAACCGAACAAAACGACAAGTAATGCATAATGTTTATGGGAAAGGAGTTCGCGCGACACTCTGGGGTACTAGTACTTGACACAGTTGTAGATTATCTATGTTACCTTTACACTACTCACCCTCATTACAGACACCCTACAGAAGTTAACATAACTTTTCACTTTCACTTTGTCCAAGGAGACAGGTACCTTGAGAGGTCCGTTCTTATGACCTCACCCTACGATAAGGGAAGAGGTCCCCTAGAAGAACTGGGTCACTAGCTTGGGTCCAGAGGGCGTAACGTTCGTCTAAGAAATGGTAGACTCGGTGGTCCCTAACTTATGACTTAGTTCCATAAAAGAGTATATCACTGTCTTTTTGGTTTGGTTTGACTTAGTTCGCTTTTCCTTTTACGTAATAGAGTACATTACTTTTCAGTTCCTCGTACGAAAAACCGAAGTCGTACAAAGAGAGGTAAAGAGTTGAGATGAAAAAGGTTTAACCGAGGTAGTCGTTATCCCAAGAATTGAACCCCCATGTTCCTCTGATATCGGAAGAGTTGGAGTGAGAATTAATCTTCAGGTCGACTTGTCAGAAAGCCCTATCAAAGGTTACCTTCAGGTTCATGTGGGGAAGAGACCGATAGGACCCAATACAAGGGTAGAGACTCGGTTGGTGACCCTTCTTTTCATGACTGACGAGATTGGATTCCAGTACACGAAACGGGAACGTAGGGTATGACTCCGGAGTGTGTTTGGAACGTTTGATTCTCAACCTCCTCCATCAAGGTAGTTTCGTCCTCCGTAAAGAATTCAAACCGTCACTTCGTTGTTAATAGTGAATATGTTAAAGTCTCTGAGGGTGAAGACAAAACACTACCCGAATAGAACCCCCGTTCACCTAGTAATACTTCGAAACCTCTCCCGTGACCTCTAGACTAATAATCACCAAACAAAGAGTGTCGTTCTATCGTGCCTACATTTATTTTCTAAATAATAAACTGTACGGTAATTACAATCCTATCGAATAAACAGGATGCTGAGTGAACAAAATCACAAGTATTTATTCAAATATCACAAAAAGTAAAACGACCAAGTTTGACGTAGTCACCTTAAATGTTTGACACGTTGTCACGATCCCTTGATTAACCAAAACCACATATAAGTGTCATTGAAGTAATAGACACAAGAGGAGTCCTCTTTAGGAAATAAGTCGAAGGATTAAAGGAACGATGTTACGTAACTACCAAACTTCGTAGTTTTTCATACTAAGACTCACAGCTGGCACCTGGGAACCGTCTCAGGATAAAAGTGGTATATAGACACTTACTGGGGTCTTTGAAACCACCACACGTACAAAAGTCCTGGAGAGCCCACACCGTCCCACAGTGAGACACGAAGAAGGGAATTAACACCAAGGAAAGAGGTTTCTTAGTACATTCTTTGAGGGTAGGTTCCATCCGAAAGAACGGGTCGTAATACCGTAAGTAAGTATGGTGTCTGTCCAAGACAAAGGATTTCCGTAAGGAAGACAACTACAGTACGAAACCTAAAAGGTGGTTGAGTCTACGTGAGGAGTCAAGACAAAGACCACTTTAGGAATTACAGGACACGAACTTTAGTGAGCGGAGAGACCGACTCAAGTTTAAAAGTCGGACAAGAAAGAACAGTATTCGAACTGAGAGTAGTGTTACTAAAATAACAGAATGGGTGAAATAATAAACGAGTAGTATAGGGGAGTTCTACTGATAAAAGTAGTATAGGGTGGTCCTACTGATGAAGAACCATGGAACTTGACAAAGACACTTCGGAGTAGAGAACTCTAGTTCGACGGACCTGGAGTCGAAAGTGAACGGGAGAACAGATATGGGAAGATACTTAAAAAGAGATATGACATCGATTTCACTTTTAAACTTTTGTATGTAAGTTATTCCAAGTTATTAGACAAGAGAAGGAGTGTCGGGTGATTTTTAGAAGGAAAAAGAACCCAGATCCCTCACAAGGACCAACGAATCGTACCCCTGGACTCAAAAGAGACACAAAAGTCTCGTCTCTTCTTGACCGTTCTAATGATCCATCTTTGAACCCACTCCGTACGGTCCTTATGTATTTACGTGTCGTTTAGTTCACCTGTGGTGTGTCTGTCGACTCGATCAGAAAAAGTCCATGAGACACGTCCTCGAGTGAGTGTCCCATTCCTTTCAGGTGGTGGGTCTCCGTTTCTCCTGATAGTTGACGGAGAAAATCCCATCTCTGGGGATGTCTCCAGGTAGACGTAATTCTCACCGTTATAAACCCTTGATAAATTATCGATGTACTTCCTGGAACTACCTTGTCTCCAGTGAACTTATTCCTCTTCGATGGGGGACGAGTCGGTCCTCTCTCTCCGAACAGAACAGTGGTGGAGAAAATGAAGAAGTAGGGTCGTGTTACCTGGTCGAGTGGGATCTTCTCCCGTCTCACTCTCCCCCAAGCTTTCGTCGGGGGAGGAGACTGAACGTCGGGGGAAGAGGGTCCTCAAGGGACTGGTCAGAATGAGTGTTCGACGATCTCAGAACTGAGAAATAACTAATTTTATTCTGGAAAGTTTCTTCACTTTAACTCACCTTTTAATGACTTAGAACGGTTCCACAGTAATTTCATGTGTCACCTTTTCCATTTTACTTATGTCAGGTTAATCTCTTGTCAATGACCTTGTTTTGCTCTAGAAAAGTACGAATCTGAGGTTCGACTTTGACAAGGTATGTGAACAATCTCTAGGTACCCGTCCATAAAATTGTGGTCTTCTGAAAAAGATTTTACTAGTAAATTAGTATAATAAAGGTTCGATTTTTTTTTTTTTTCTCTCTCTCTCTTCGGTTTTGAATGAAACGGTTTTTTTATGTTTAATCTATAAACAAGACTTTAAAAAGTAGAAGTACTTTTTAACAAGTAGAAAGTACTAAAACCTTACGTAGAGGTTATAAAAGGTTTTAGATAAAGTAAATTTTATTCGAATAATCTATGTTCAAACAAACAAACAAACAAAACACCGTTCAGTTGAGTCTATGAGAACTTTTTGACTACTCCTACATATAATATGGAAAATTTTTCAAACCTTATAATATTTTACTAAATATAAACCATAAAACCTAAACGTAAACGTACAATAAAACATACTACGAAACTTTTTCTTTCGATCATATGTAATATGTAGGGTACTTCCATAGTTAAAAGACTTTTATAAGCCAAGTGCCTCTTTTCAGTGTGGTTCATTTCAATTTATTTTATTCAACTTCCTCTTCTTTTGTTGATGTGTTTTTATCTCTGATAACGTAAACGAACTACCTAACCGGTCCTGACACTATGACTCGATCTTATGTCTACAAACCTTAGACCTCTCGGTTCTTCAAGGGGACCTCTTCCCTTACCGTTAGGTGAGGTCATAAGAACGGAACTCTTGAGGTACCTGTCTCCTCGGACCACCCGATGTCAAGTATCCCAGCGTTTCTCATCCTATGCTGACTCACTGATAGTGAAAGTAATAGAATACCTGGATAATAAGTGGGTCATAACATGACCAGTGGTACACTCTTTCTTCGTTCCAACCTATAAACTAGACAATGACACTCTTTGAATTTCAGACTTTTCTAGACTTTGCCAACACCACACTAGGTCGTCACTAGACGTTAAACCCCTTTCCCTATTTAGTGACACCGACACGGGACACCCAACACAACAGGGTCTTTCAACTTAGTCCAACCTATGGTGTTCTTCCCTTCCTACCTCTTCACCTCCTACCGGTTAACACAGAGTACCACCGATTCTCTATGTACTTATGGTCGTTGGTTTGTTTTTTATCGAGTCACCTTTGGAACTCCTAATTCTCCGTTATGTCACCCCTCTTTCCCCAATAGACCTTTTCTTTACTTCCTTCCCATCTCTCTAATCTCAAAAATCCTCTAACTGACTATTCATCTTCACCGTAGATTCACAAAAATCTCTATTTATAATAAAAAGTCTAATACTTATAAGAATAAACATAGACGAGTTTATAAATAAACGAGTAAATATTATTCTACTCCTACTTTTTTGATTTTCTTTTTGTTCTACTTTTATCGTGTCTTAGTGAAGAGACTAGTTCTCGTTATGAAACGTTAATTAAGTCGTCTTAGCTAAGAATTAAACTTTTATAAGTATACCAAAAAAAAACTTAAAGTGATTAAAAAAAAAATAACTTTGACCAGATACCGGAATTTTCAGATAAAATAAAAAATAAATAAATAAAAAAGTAACAGAATTCAAAAAAAAAAAAAAAAAAATGAAATGTTATGACATAACCAAAACGGTATGTAACTGTACTCAGGCGGTGCCCACTTGTACTCAAGGGTTAGGACTTGGGGGAGGGTGGTGAGAGGGGTATAGTAGAGAGACCCAGTAGGGTCACGTGGTCGGGGTTCGTAGGACATAGGACATAGCTTGGATCTTGCCTCTAAGCAAAGAATGCACTATCATATGTACAGTAAGAGGGTTTACGGTAAGAGGGTTTAGTAGGGTGGGAGAGGGAGAGGGTGTCTCAGGTTTTCAGACAAGATATGTAGACACAGAGAAAACGACAGAGCGTATGTCCCAATAGTAATGGTAGAAAGATTTAAGGCATATATACACAATCATATGACATAACCACAAAAAGAAAGACCGAATGAACCAAAATTTCAAATCTATAAAAACGTATATATCATCGATTTACTCTTGGAATCAAAAGGGGACCACTAAACTAACAAAGCAAGGTCACAGAGTCGGGGACTTGCTAAATAAGAAATGAGTTTCTTAACGAGTAATAAAATTATTATTGTAACCTTCTCTTTAACCTTTTGTACGTAAATTTCTATACAAAAGTCTAATTTTTCTTTTATTAAAACCACCTTTTTTTGTTTTTTGTTTTGTTCTGGGTATAAGACGGGAGTTTTCAAATGTCACTTATCAGGTCAAGAGAAAATATTGTGAACTATAGTTTATTATCTGTGTGTGTTTTTCTTGGTTTCTTATATCTCCTCAATTACTGTTTTCCGACCAAAGGATAGGTGGAACGGAGTGGAGTAATTGGTCTACATTGAGGAAAGTCGTAAGGATAAAATCAAGAAAACCCTCGGATGAAAAGTGATGAAGTGTGATTATACTAATGGGAGATTGAAGAACCAAAAAGTCGAGGAGGGTCACTTTCTACTCCGGTAGTGGGTAATGAGAGGAAAAGGGAGAAGAATAAAATTAGGGTCCAGGAATGAGTCCTATTGTTGATTGAAAATATTAGAGTGTATCTTAAAAAAATCGAGGAATAAACAACTTATAAATAACTTTTTACTTTACACGGTGTCTGACCCGATCTACAATCCGTTACGAAGAACCTAAAAGAAAAAAGGGTTTATCGTTACTAGCGACTCAATTATAATAATACGAGCAAAAGGTCTCTCACGACTTCAAATCTTTGACTAAAGATTATTAAGACATTGAACGCCTGAAAGAGAAACAATGGACGATTAAAATTTTATTTTGTAAATTAGATGAATAGAACGAGGTGACTACAAACTGTGGAGTAGTTTCTTCGACTTGTATAGTTGTGAGGGTTGGGAGGAAAGTTGAAACGAGGGTGAAGATAGAAGATTTAAGACAACTACTATGAACCCTCTCCCCCAGTATGATTTCCATAAAGTGTTGATCGTCCCAGTAGAATGATCCACTTCCGACCTGGAAAGTCAATGTCAGGAAATATAACAAGTGGACAAGAGAGTAAGGTAGGGGAGGACGGTACAGGAAACGGTAAGCCAAAGAAAGGACTTCTCACGGTATTTACAATGTTATTATCCGATCTGAGTACATCTCGAAGTCTACCGAGACGTATCTACTTGACGTATCTGCTACTAACGTATCACGACGTATTTCCTTGAGAGATTCCTCGACATACTCTAATCCTAAAATTTAGTGATATGTCAAAATTTATATGGATCATTTACTACCTCGATTTTAAGTTTTGGGTCCATTAGACCGATGTCACAGTACAAGAATTTGATAAATATATAAATGACAATTTATATCACTTTACATAGTTTATAAATTTAATTTATACCATTTTATACATACATGTATACACGAATTAAAGTGTAAAATTATCGATCTCAAAAGAAAATATTAAAAGATTCATTAAATAAAACAAGGAGATAAGTAAATAAAGAGAGTCGAGTCTCTAAATAAATAGAACCAGAAAAGGAAAGTACAAAGATCAAAAGAAGTATACGAATAGGAACTAGTAACAAACAGGAGGACATAACTTCTTCCTGCTGGACCAGCTCAGAGATTCATTGGTCGGACCCGGTGGAACGAAATCGTCTGGATCTCAACACAAGACATCCGACTAAAGTTTGACATTTATACTCACCCCGACGAACTGTTGGTCTTAAACGAGACACACCCGTCCTCTCCTCGACCCACAATTCGACTCCCGAAATGGGACCCCAGGTGACACCAAAAGACACACACCCTACCAAGGGATCCGATTTGACCAGTGTCCGTTTGAACTCACTCATCGGTCGATCCATAAATCCGAGTAAAAGACGAAGAGAGAAGAAGTCGTACAGGAACAGGTGTCTCGTCGGTGGATGAGGTTCCGTTAGTGAAGTTATATGAAAGTATGAAGACTTGAAATGACTTCTGAGTACAGTTAACTATGACAGAGGAAAATAATAAAATATAAATAAGACTCTCCACTCCCGGACTCATGAAAAGAAAGACAGGAGGTATAATCGTATACTGTTTCTCCGACCGTACCATCGATTCACTCAGTTGGATACCATTAAAGGTAAGTTCCCAACAACCATTGTGATGTAGGATCAAAAAAGGAAATGACTCAAATGTACGACCAAACTTCAATCTCTACAAAGATCACAGTAACATCTACCTTGACGGGAGTCACTCCAATTTATTCGGTGGGATATTAGTGTGTCGGTCGTGGTCTCGGTCCTAAACTTAGGTACAATAAGCCCTAGAAACAACGAAGTGAAAAATAATATTAGAAGTTTGACAAGACAGGAACCAAATATTAATCATAATCAGTAACCCGACTTTTATACGGTGTATCGAGGACCTCTCAAAACCAAGAGGTAATAATATAATTATTCTTTTACGATAAATTAGTAAAATCTATCTACGTGATATACCCGAAGGGTCGACCACGATCACCATTTCTTGGACGGACGGTTACGTTCTCTGTATTTTCTGTACTCAAACTAGGGTTTCGACCCTTCTACGGGACCTCCTTCCGTACCGTTGGGTAAGATCATAAGAACGGACCTCTTGGGGTCCCTCGTTCCTCGTACCACCCGGTGTCAGGTATCCTAACGTCTCAGTCCGTGCTGACTTCACTGAACCGTTCGTACAGGTACACGAAATATATAGTTAGATATATATAATTAATATATATATTAGACGTTTTTGTTATTATTATCACAAATCTTTCTCTAAACGAATATAGGTAAGTCAGTCTGTTGACGATAAAAACTCATAACTAAAACATGGTTTGTGACTTAACCTTCGATGTACATACTATCACTTTCTTCGTCGTATTGTAAAGACAGTCTCAAACATCAAAACCTCCTCTACCATAATTTATTTATGTGTTAATAAATATATTCGTGTATAAGTCTATTTTTACCCGACACACCTACTATATTGGTCCCCCGGACACTATGAGTTCTCTATGAGACTCCTCACCCTCCCTGTAAGCCTTCCTTCCTCCCAAAGGATAAATTTATGACACTAGTACTGGTAGTGAGAATGTGGCTCTTTTTCTGGTCGCATTATGTCACCTTCTTCGAGACTAGACCTATCAACCCTACCCACCAATACCAAACATAACCATATTAATAAACGACACACAGAAACCTATTAAGTGAAGTAATATTCGAAGTATTCCACCCTGAAAGCAGAGATAACTAGTGACGGTGAGGGGTAACCATTGGTGATCAAACAGGAGGTATAGACAGTTTTAGACATATAAAAAACAAGACAAGTAACCTAATAAAATCACTATTATATGACATAAACAGTAAGAGATAGACTAAATTGTATTATGGAGGTCCAAGTTGGTACAACCACGTTTAAAGTCAAAATAAAATGTCTACTCATCATAAGGTAACACATATAGATAATATAACGTATTATATAATATAATATAACAATATATATATATATATATATATATTGTATATATGATATATACTATCGGTAAGGAAGAGGTTTCCTAGAAGAACTGGGTCGTGTCTTGGACCCAGAGGACGTAATGTCCGTCTAAAAAATGACAGACTCTGTGGTCCCTCCGGGACTATTATTTATATATATATATATAATATACATATATTTTGTAGAAGAAATAGGTAAGTAGATAACTATCTGATAATCCAACAAAGGTATAGAACCGTTGACATCTATTACTAAACTACTTGTGACCCAGTGTTCATAGAAAAGATTAATCACAAAGTTAAAAGACAGTCTATTTATGGTTTCTCACTTAAACAACCCAGTATACCATCAAAACAAAAATCAAAAGGCTCCTCGGAGTCATGATAAGAAGTGTCACCTATACGTTTAATGTAAGGGTAGTTGTCACATCATGTATATGTGTTACCTTACCTTATAATGAGTCAGTACTTTTCTTGTTTTATTACGGTAAACGTCGTTGTACCTACCTGGATCTCTGACAGTATGGTTCAGTTCATTCAGTCTGTGTCTTTCTGTTTATAGTACAGTCAAGTCAAGCCAAGTCAGTGAGTCAGTACAGGTTGAGAAACGCTGGGGTACTTGGTGTCGTGTGGTCCGGAGGGACAGGTAGTGGTTGAGGGTCTCAAATGGGTTTGAGTACAGGTAACTCAGTCACTACGGTAGGTAGGTAGAGTAGGAGACAGTAGACGAAGAGGAGGACGGGAGTTAGAAAGGGTCGTAGTTCCAGAAAAGTTTACTCAGCCGAGAAGCGTAGTCCACCGGTTTCATAACCTCAAGTCGAAGTTGTGATCAGGAAGGTTACTTGTGGGTCCTGAGTAAAGAAAATCTTTACTGACCAACCTAGAGGAACGTCAGGTTCCCTGAGAGTTCTCAGAAGAGGTTGTGGTGTCAAGTTTTCGTAGTTAAGAAGCCACGAGTCGAAAGAAATACCAGGTTGAGAGTGTAGGCGTGTACTGATGACCTTTTTGGTGTCGGAACTGGTCTGCCTGGAAACAACTTTTTCATTACAGAGACAAAAAATTATACAACAAATCCAACCAGAACCTGATGTTCCTCTAGGTTGGTCAGGACCCTCTAGTCAGACTTCCTCTAGTCGGGACCCTAAAGAAACCTTCCTTACTACGATTTCGATTTTGAGGTTATGAAACCGGTGGAGTACGCTTCTCAACTGAGTAACCTTTTCTGAGACTACGACCCTCCCTACGCCCGTCCTCTTCTTCCCCTGCTGTCTCCTACTCTACCGACCTACCGTAGTGACTGAGCTACCTGCACTCAGACTCACTTGAGGTCCTCTACCACTACCTGTCCCTCCGGAATACACGACGCTAAGTACCCCAACGTTCCTCGACCTGTGCTGTTTCTGAAACCGTATCAATTATTTCGTCTTTATCTACAAAAAGACCTTACGAGAAGGAAAAGTTATTAGGTCACCTACAACCGTTAAACTAGAGACCAAGGAAACGAAAAAGATTTTGGTCGAACTTGTAGACCTTCAAGTGTTAAGTACATAACGACTTCGGACCGAACCTCTTAAAACTCATAATGAAATGATCGTACACTCTTCTCATGTTAACACACCATCAAACTTTATAATACTCTATAATGAATGTACACCTTAGATGTTTTTTCCAATGTTTACTTAAATAAATGTTTCGTCTTCATCTTAGTACTTTCATCCTTCGTTTGAGTACTAGTGGTCCCCTATTTGAACCCCTCTCTATTTAACCTTCTAACCCTAACTGTATGTGTGTGATGAAGGGGTCACCGAGTCTACCATGTCATAGAGGGACTTTACGTCCTCTGGGTCAAGATAGGGACCCAGTCCTTCTTCGGGACATCTTCCCTTACCGTTGGGTGACGTCATAAGAACGAACCTCTTAAGACACCTGTCTCCTCGGACCGTCCGATGAGAGACACGTGAACGTTCCTCAACCTGTGTTGACTCACTGATTGTGTATGTGTTATCTATTAATTATCCTTAGACGACAAGTCTCTAGACGACAAATCCCTTGAGATGACTTATGATACATTACCCATATACCCCTTTTTAGATTTTTTGTCACCTATATACATAGACATATCTACTAAGTAAAAAGACATGTTGTCTTTGTCTTGTAATATTTACGATATGAGGTTATTAAAAAAAAATTTAACCATGGATAAAACCCTCCTATTCTCCACTCATTCCTCTACTTAGTCAGTTTTACGAGAAGACTATTTATCTACCAATATTTATTACGATTTTCATCTATCTTTCCCCCCATTTTTGATCTTTTTAAAATTTTCTAAACTGTCACAAACGGAGACTCTTCATTCCTCCTCTAGAAGTACTTTGTAACTCTCCACCGCGATTACTCCTCTTCTTCGTTCTTCGAAGAGAAAAACTAATATTCTGAAAACATCAATAAACCTAAAATTTTAGAAACGTCCAAACAAAACTAGTCTTATCAAAAAAAATTATAATAAAAATTATCGACTACTTGAATAAAAAAAATTTATTCTTCCTTAAAACAATGAAATCACCAGTCACATTTTGTAAGTTCATCTATGTCTTTGAATGTCGTTATCTTTTTTCTTTTATTGATGTTTATTCCATTTATTTTATTGTTATAGGTAATAAATATTTGTTTATATCAGTCGTAGGTTATTATAAGGAAGATCATTAGAGAGGTGTGTTAATCAATCTTTTTATCTAACTTTTTAATACTCATAAACATATACAATGTTTTAGAAAGGAAAGAAATTTTGTTATGACATGTATCGAAAAGAATTTTAAATACCCACAATACTTTATGTAAACTTTTTATTACTTATATAATTAAATGAATTTATAGGATAACAAACGAAGTAATAATCTATCTTTATTTTACGTTGATTCTCCCCGGTTCTCGAAAAGGATTTTCCTGTGTCAATTAAATATAGTCTCAGTCCTGATCCTGAGTCTAAAAGATAGTCAGGACCCAATAAAGGTTGAATGATTCCACAAATAGCAGACTTTAAATCTATAATAACCGGAGAACGTTCGATGGTATTACCTAAAAGTGAGGTCGCAACGGTCTATTGAAAAGAACTTGATAGACACCGAAACTGTGGATTAATTAAAAATTTATTATAAACTTTTAAAGTTCATTCTCTTTTTACAACAATAACGTCTGTTCCTAGTTCTTGACACAGAAATTTCCAGTCTGGTGACACTCAGATCTTAGACACTTATTGAAAGAAAATTTCATTGACTCGATTTTTACTAGGGTCTGTTTCATCTAAGTTTAATTATAAATAAGTAAAAAATTTTGTGACTGACTATTTACTCGTACAAATGTCTAAAAAAGGTTAATCACCGATAGATGACCCTCTTTTTCCCAAATTTCTATGTAATTGAAATTTTATAATAAATTTTTAGACAATTACCTGAATAAATTAGTCAGATTGACTTTCTAAGATTAGTAGATTTAGTGTCAATTATCTTCAAGTACACATAAAGGGTTTGTTGCCTTAACTTTTAGTGAAAGAAAATTTAAACAGAATAAACATTCGAAAAATAGTATTATACAAATGGTAGTTATTATTTTGAAGGTGGAGTAGAAGTCAAACTTTCTGACAAAGATATGATCTTCAACTACGAGTACCACTGTAATACTCACTTTTACGCCTAATGTTTAAATAACAAGTAATAATACAGTTTCGTGAGACGAACGATAGTAAGCAATTACTTAACTCCCTTCTTCTCCTAAAACTCTTTCTTTAACAGACTATAAAAATTATGTGTAAAACTGGTTGGAGATTCATCCCACTGGTTACTACCCAGGACAAAACGGGTTCTAACAGAACCAAAATTTTTATTTTCAGGTCGTAGTATTCTGGGGTGAGTCAGAAACCTTTTACAAACCAGTGAGATGAAACTCTACCTTACCCGAGTAAAAATATACCTTATAGATCGTTTGTCGTTTTAATATTGTCTTCAAAAATTCCAACATGAATGGCTTCTGAGCGAAATGATTATATGAGTCGATGAAACATTTACTTACCTAGAAAGAAGTTAAGTAGTGAAAAGGATAGGACCGGTTTCCAATACTAAGGAATGAAATGATGTTTACAAAATAAGGGACAACGATACATTTGTAAAATGAAATCGTACAGGTAGACGGTAAATAAGTGCCCCTACTTACTTCAAGTCCAAAGGAATTTCTATATACCATCCTTTATGTCCTAGGAATTTCTACGTGGTGGTTTTATTTTGAGAGAGGTAAAGGTAAAATACTTAACAACGTAGGTCCGTTCGTTGACGAAATCTTGTGATTTTAAAATGTAAAACTATGTTTACGGAGTGAAAATTACTGAAACATTTCGAAATTATAATTGTAGGTCGAAAAAAGATATCTTCATACGACAACGACGACGATTCAGAGAAGTCGGCACAGGCTGAGACACGTTGGGGTATCTACCGTCGGGTGGTCCGAGGGGGCAGGGACCCTAAGAGGTCCGTTCTTGTGACCTCACCCAACGGTAAAGGAAGAGGTTACGTACTTTCACTTTTCACTTTCACTTCAGCGAGTCAACACAGCCTGAGAAGCGCTGGGGTACCTAACGTCGGATAGTCCGAGGAGACAGGTACCCTAAAAGGTTCGTTCTCATGACCTCACCATATCACGATAAAAATTAGGAATGAGTATTAATGGTTTTACGTAATTCTATTTTACGTATAAGAACCGTTTTATAGCAGGACAAAATACTAAGTACAATGTCCAAAAAAACAGATGACAAAAGTGACGAATAAAATTAAATTAGTGGTGAAAGATTAATCGTTGTGTAGTGGATCAGAATCAAACAAGAATTTAATTTGAAAGGAAAATTTACCTGAGTCTCCCTCTCCCTCTCCCACCCTACTAAACCCTCTTACCGTACCATTGTACATATAATAGTACATTCTTAGCTTAGCGGTCAGATACAGGCTGCGTCTTATGTCGTACGAACCCCGACCACGTGCCCCTACTGGGTCTCTCTACAATACCCCTCCCTCCACCCCGTCCCCAAGTACATACATATGCCCACAAGTGCGTACATGTGGGCACCACCTAAGTACAGTTACATACCGTTTTGGTTATGTCATAACATTTCATTTTATTTCATTTTTATTTTTAAAATTTTTTTATTTCTTTTTTTTCATTTTTTTTATTTACAATCGTATTTAATAATTACGTAAATATTCCTGTACTCCTGTTCATCTTTTCTCTATCTTTCAAAATGTTACTGTGTTATTACTAACAACAATAAACATGACTCGAGAGTCTTCACTGTGACGTGGAGGGATGTTTGAGACACGAAGGAACAGACAGGTAAAGGAAAAATAAAAATAAATTATCCCTCATACTTAGAGTTCCCGAAGGGGTTTAGGGATAATTTTACGTGTGGGGAAAGGAAGAGGTACATATCCTTTGTCTGAATTTAGAATCGACTCACCCAATCATGTCCCGACAACCATTTGTCGTGTAGTGGAGGTACGTATTTTTAGGAGGGAGGGAAGAAGAACGGGGAAGGGAGGGAGGAAAATCAGAAAAAAAAAAATTGAAAAGTAAAATATAACCTCATATCGATTAATTGTTACGACACTATTAAAGTCACATGTCGTTTCGTTGAGTCGGTACGTATATGTATATAGGTAAGAGGGAAAAAAGGAAGAAAGGAAGGTAAGTTCTTTATAAATAATTCATATATGAACAACCACTTGGTTGAACAATATGTTACACGACAAGAGAGAAAATGGTATCTTTTCAAGGAACCAGAAAGAGATGCTCTTTGTTCAAAGAGATTAAGGCAATACCCGTTGATAATAAAATATATCTTCCTCGAAGTGACTACCGAGTCGTCATGTCTTAGACGGACGTTACGTCCTCTGAGTCCTCTACACTCAAACTAGGGACCCAGCCCTTCTAGAAGACCTCTTCCTTTACCGTTGAGTAAGGTCGTAAGAATGGACCTTTTAGCGTACCCGTTTCCTTAGAGGAGTACGAAGAACGAGACCGTATTAGTGTGATAGGGGTGTCAACAAGACTTCACTTCCCTTCACTTTCCACGAGTCAGCACAGACTGCGAAACGTTGGGGTACCTGATATTTCAGGTACCTTAAGAGGTCCGGTCTTATGACCTCACCCATCGGAAAGGGAAGAGGTCCCCTAGAAGGGTTAGGTCCTTAGTTTGGGTCCAAAGGGCGTAACTTTCACCTAAAAAATGGTCGACTCGGTGGTCCCTTCGGGGTGACGGGAGGGGGGGGGGGGCGCTGGGTCAATACCTCTTAAGTTCAAGTGAATGGATAAAAGAACAAAGACCAAGTGTAGGAAACAAATAGGGTTCTCTTATGGGATACCAGAGTTGAGAGATGAGTTCACCTGTCCGTGTAGAAATGACTCAGAATCGGTTCCTGTGGAGAAGGGTCAAATGTCTCGTCTAACTATGAAAAGTCCGAATATAAGAGAACTTGGAGTCGGAAAGAGAAGTGTTTAACTGAGTACAAACGTAGTAACGAAGGAAGAGTAAAGTCAATTTTTTTTTTTTTTTTTTCGTTGTTATTTTCGCGGTGAGAGGGTGTCGGGGTAGAGAGTATAGACAGACTCGTCCTGAAAAGAGTAAATGAAAACATGGGAACCCCGGCCAGTAACATGGGTCTTGTACAATCTAACAGCCATTAAAGTCCCTGACTTACTCACTTATTACGATCCGTCACCATCTCTCATGACCTGAACTTTTTTTTAGTTATCACCTAACTTCAATCTTTAATAAAACTGACGATTCGTCCATTTAATTTCTTTGTAAAGAACTTACTCCACAACGTCCACGAATTTAGTTCACTTACCTAATATAAACTATAACTCCAGTATTAAGATGTTTGTGTAGAACTGGAGTTCATTTCCACACTAAAGACAAGAAAGTTTGGTTAATGTCTCTCTAACTTTCGTAACAAAACAAAAAATGTCGGGTTCTAATTGGAATTAATACTCAGTTCCTTTACTCTCAGCCTCTGTGTAATGAAAGTTTACACTAACTACTAATGCTAAGTGCAACGATAACGATATTTTAGTGTGTCCTATATTTAATCAGTGGAATTTAATGAATTTTTGTACTCGTGTTAATAAAAAATTTTTGATTGTAAAAAGAATACAACTCTTCGTTCCCCTCAATCCCTATTATCGAGAAAGAAATCTACTTTAAATAAATGTACGACAATCACTTGATCTTTATAAAGACGTAATGAAGTGAAAAATTTCTACTTATATCGAGACGATTTAATAATATTTTGATAAGTATAAATATTTTTATAAATAAGTATTTATTTAGTCTATTAAGTCCTTTCATATTCTTTGGTCACTAGAAGTAATACTGGTCTAACTAACTGATGATAATGACAAAAATATATATCAGAAAGACTGCATAAAGATGTGTGTGACCACTTATATAAAATATTTTCACCTGAGTTTTATACATGTTATAAAACATTTAAAATGAAAAATAAATTGTTATACGACACTAGTCTGAAGGTACGATTATTCACATTAAGAAGTAACAAAAAAGGTCACTAAACCCTCGTAAAGTAACTACCTTTGTGTTTTTTAAATGAAGAAGTTGACTAAAAAAACACTAACCTAGTGACTCAAATTTTTCCATATGTGACTGTAACTTCACAGTACATTTTGTAGTTGTACGTAAGGAGAAAAGTATATAAACTACTAACGTAATCCTATTTATAGATCTTTATCTTAACATTTGAGTTTCCCTTATACATATAGAGTTTTATACATATACATACAGATACACACATACATACGTATACACACACACATGTTTCGAGTTGACACCACTAAAGTAGGTTGATTAGCTAGTTTCTTACTACGTAATAAGTAAAAACTAGATATTCGTACTTCCTTCAGACGAAATGCGTAGAATTTTAACAAAGAAGTGACACTTTACACAAGTATTTTGTTTCGAAAGGAAAACAGAGACCAGAACTCCCAATTACGAACCTTGAGACCGTCGAAATCCCCCTGTTCCTTCCGTCGATTCCTCTCCGGGTGTGACACTCTTACCGTGTCTCCATTTCTGCCTTTCTTGGACTCAAGAACTAATACAGTCACTCGATCCCTTTATTCGTTGGGACCCGAGTGAAAGGGAGGTATCAAAACGGTAAATAAATTATTTATAGGAGAGCGGATTCCACCACTAGGAGTTTCACACTCTTGGACTCCCCAGGGACTCTGGGAGAGTCTCTTAAGTAAATAGGTTTTGATAAAAGTATTGTTATACTCTACAACAAAGTCTCACATGTACCTCAAAACGTCTCCAATGTACTGTTCATTATGCCGTTATTGAATTTGTATCTGTGTCTATACTCTTAGGTCGACAAAAGATAATTCAGTCTGTGACTCTCTAAACATTTTTACATTGTACTACGGTGTAAAGAGTAATTTAAAAAATACCAAAACCTGAAAAAGGGGGGTATCTGATATACACCACCCGAATAAAATTTTACTTACTCACTTATGTATAGGATTTTAAAGAGTGTAAATAAAGACCGTATCATCTATAACTATCTACTTCAGGTGTCTTGTTTTCGAGAAATCCTAAGAGTTATTGAAAATTCTCACATTCACTTTCACTTCAGCGAGTCAGCACAGGTTGAGAAACGCTGGGGTACCTGACATCGGATGGTTCGAGGAGACAGGTACCCTAAGAGGTCCGTTATCATGACCTCACCTAACGGTAAGGGAAGAGGTCCCGTAGAAGGGCTGGACCCCTAGCTTGGGCCAGAGGGCGTAACATCTGTCTGCGAAATGGCAGACTCGGTGGTCCCTTTTTCACTAGGACTTTACTTTTAAAGCTCTTGGTGACCAGATTCGGTCACAGTGAAAGGACAGAAAACCGATACTTATTCCAAACGAATAACAATAATAACAATAAGAAAGACTTCCTTCTCCGTCACCATCACCACCACAAAAACGGGTTTACTTTTTAAAGTAGGAATTTACTTTCCGATCATCAAGTCTTTATGAGAATCTTACATTTACTAATTTGTAAATAGAGGAGAAATATAAGAAAAAGAAAGAAAGGTATCTAAAACGGACCTCATGTCTCTAGTGAACGATACACGAGTGTATAAAATAGAAAAAAGATAAATTAAAAATGAGTGGTGGATAAGAAAACCCAACGAAGAGTCAAAAAAAGATCTAAAAAGAGAAGAGAATAAAAGTCTGGTAACAGAAGGGGACCAGAAACAGTAAAAATAAGACCCTCTTACCGAGTACAAACAAGAGGTGTTATAATTAAATTAAATTTTGTCGTAGGGGGGGGGGTTTTTTTTTCGTAGGTAAGACAAAGTCGAATTAAATAGTAAGGATATAACACGGAAATCACAAGGACTTCAGGAAGAAATAGAGTAGGTAGAAGGGACGGTACTATGGAACGAAAGACAGGATACGGAACTTGAATAAAAGAATAAGATAAAATACCTCCTTCGGTGGAAGAAGACCCAGGAAGACACGGTAACAATGAAGTAAGAAGCACCTAGAGGTAAAAGGACTGGGGATGGGTAAAGAGGGGGAGAATAAGTAGTAAATTCTCCGTTTTAGACAGGGCTGACTCACATACTCATTTCTCTAGTCCACCTAACTGAGAGACAGACGACAATAAATAGATGAAAATTAAACGTCGTCCTTACCCCCGTCCTACCACGTGAATGAAAACGAAGATTTTTCTTGGTCTTACCGTAAATGAAGACAGGACTCGTAGGCGTCACACCAGGAAACCTTGAGAGCCGTCCATACCTTGTCGTGTGAGATCTTCTACGGTTCACAAGGCACGGTCGGGGTGGGGGTCGAAGAAGACTCATAAAGAGGAGGGTTTCACTGGTCAGGGTCTCACGTCTCTCTGTGGATAAAAAGAAGACGGAGGACGGGTGGACAGGAGACTATAAAATCATGACCTAAACCTCTTTTATGTCCTCCTCAGTTCCTCCCTGTCTCTCCCTCATTCCTTTTACGGGAGACTGATTGTTAAGGATTTCCCAGGTTCCGTTCAGGTCCGGTAATAAACCGCGGTAGGGTCCCTTATTACCTCGACACATCACGTGTCGAGGCGTCTTCGGAACGTCGTAGGAGGGTGTACCTGAAGTCACACTACTTGGGGTCACCTCGGGGAACTTAAACATGCTATCGTATCGTGTCGGGATCCCTTACCGACGTCGACAAATAAATCAGATCTTTTGAAAAGAAGAGGAAGAAGAAGATGTAGTAGCAGCAGAAGAGGATCGAAAACAAGAGACTGAGTATTCGAGGACTCCCTCACCTCTCTCTTACTTTCTATACGTTTCGACGTACACAATGGAATAAAAGAGTTTGATAGGGACAAAGAGTTTCTCGACCTCACAAAGTTCTTACGTCGAAATGAACAAAAAGTTTCTGATGGTATTAATCTACAAATTTAATAATACAGATAAGTAAATCGAAAGTAACAATCATTCAAAAAAGACCTCCCCCTCTCTCTCCTACATGAAAGAACAAAAGGAACGTTCAAAACCACTGTACTAAGAACCTCGATTATCGGTCATGTCAAAACATTTCTCCGACAATAATAAAACTTTACATGTACTCCTTGTCACATGCGTATTTGTGACACGCACTATCATTTTACTCCTGATAAGTAACTTTTTAATGTCTCCTGTTTGTAAGACAATTTGATACTTTAAGTGACTTAAACGAGAGATAATAAAATGGATAATATAACTTAAATCAAACTTAAAGGGACTACCAATCACCACTGCTCGTAGAAAAGTGCACAGATAACTTGTAGACATGTAGAAAGAAACTCTTTACAGATAAGTCCATGAAATGAGTATCAATTAAAAACAAATTTTATAACTCAACATACTCAAGAAACAGATAAAACGTATAACCGGGAAATAGTCTATATAGTAAATGCTCATAGAAGAGGGTAAGACACACACTAGAAAAGTAAAACAACTATCAAAGGAAGTGATACATTTTCGAAGAATCAAACTACAGTAAGACAAATGAAAACTAAAAAAAAGGGAACGGGCTCCTCTGTATGGACTTTTTTTATAAAGATACTGATTACAGCTTCTCTTAACGGTACAAAAGAAGGTGTTCAAATTACCAACGTCCGGGATGTAAATTCAGAAGTTGAGTAAAACTCAAATAAAAGTATATACTATATTCTTTCATCGGGTTAAACTAAGAAAACATACATCGACAGGTCAAAAGGGTTGTGGTAAATAACTTCTCAGACAGAAAAGAGGTAAAATATAAGAACGGAGGAAACAGTATCTACTTAACTGGTATATCCACCTAACTGAAGATCTGAGAGATAAGACAAGGTAACTAGATACACAGATAAACACACCTTTAGAAACAAACTAACAACATCGAAACATCATATCAAACTTTAGTACCTTACACCAAGAAGAGCGAGACAAAAAAGAGTTGTAACAAAAGAAGACTCAAATATGTCTCAAATCTTAATAAAGAACCTCTACACAAATGGGAACTTACTATAGTTATAACCCTACCAAATCTGAATGAAAGTATTGTTAGTAGACTAAAGAAATTTACATATTTTAATACTTTCATTACAGACTCCGATTATCAATCTTTTCATCATTGAAAATGGTAATCATTTTGGTCACGACATCTATAACGTAGTTAAAGAAACAGGACGAAGTCCAAGGGTCATCAACATAAATAATATATCAAAAGTCTAGAAGTGTACTAAATTAGACAACCAAAAGTTTACTAACATGAAATTACTCTAAACAATAAATCGAAAATTTCTGTTTGTAATTATCCTCATTGTAGAAAGTCAGTATTATTACTAAACTGAAGTCATACTTTATAACCCAATGAAATAACGCACGATACAAAAGAAGAAATTTTTAAGAGACAATATGATAATTATTACACCTTATTTCTTGAGTCAACCGGTATTTACGTTCATGATCACATCAAACTTTTTTTTTAAAATACTGCCGTATTGAAACTTATCCAGTAAACCGATCGTAAAATTAAGGAATGTAAACCATCTCTTCCATAAATAAATTGTTACGGTTTCTTTTATTTTGAAATGTATTTTACTAATATTAATGAAAAAAAAAAAAAATGATTGTAATTATCACTTAGTTCGTGTGCGAAGAGTCCGTATCCTTAAGTCCTCAATTGGGAAATAGATCCACATCAGGATCTCGTTTCCATTTTAGATTCAAATGTATTGTTGCCCGGAGTTTATGGCTCATAGAGAAGGAGTAAATTCCCAAAACTTCACTTATCAAGTGTAATCCTCCACAGAGACGATAGTCACCGTGGGGCGAGGTCATGAGAACGGACCTTTTAGAGTACCGGTCTCCTCGGACCATCCGACGTCAGGTACCCCAGCGATTCTCGGTCTGTGTTGACTCACTGAAGTGAAAGTGAAAAGTGTAAGTACGTAACTTCTTCCTTTACCGTTGGGTGAGGTCATAAGAACGGACCTCTTAGGGTCCCTACCCCCTCGGAACACCCCACGACAGATACCCTAGTGTGTCTTAACCTGTGCTGACTTCACTGAATCGTCGTCATCGTTCCACCGCAATCACCATTTCTTAGACGAACAGTCACGTCCTCTGTTCTCTACACTCAAGCTAGAGACTTCCGAGTCCTTTTAGGGAACCTCCTCCCGTACATAAGAACGGACCTATTATGAACAGGTGAGGTCATAAGAACGGACCTCTTAGGGTACCTGTCTCCTCGGATCACCCCATATCAGGTATCCCAGAGTTTCTCAGTCTGTGTTGACTTCGCTGAATCGTACGTGATGAATATACTTGTTAAAGAAAGTTGAACCAAGAAACGATAGAGGATTCCGTACGAAAAGTGGATGTATCACTACCGACCTAGTGTGAACACAGATAAAATGTCTTGTTATCTTTTTCTCTCCTTGAGGTACCGTTTACCAAACACAAAACTAAACTTCTAGGTGCCAACGTTTATAGTAGGTGTAAGTTAGGGTAACCGAAATCAAATTAGCAGATTGGTGTAGATCGAAATCCCACCGACTCTTTTCAGACATTCAACCGTCGGTTTACACTGGAATTTGCAATAATGATGTTTACTTCCTTACTTAAAATCCCTCATTAATCATCAGAGATGATTCACTGAATCGTCGTCGTCGTCGTGATATGAAGATATTGTCTCATTAACCAGATGAAAAAGAGGGTAGGACAAGGTTGGATGACACTCCTAAAATAACATTATACGATCCTTTACGTCCTCTACATTTCTTTATATTGAACTCCCGAAAATTCAAACCTTCCTCTCAATAGTAGTATAGGTCATTAATAGTAGGTATAGGTATCAGTAAGATGACTACTTCCATATAACGTCCATGTTTTCGAGACATTCACCCTGGTTGAACTTTTTGTTAAGGGACTACTTAGACATTATGTCAGTCAGTCTTAGACCTGGGTTTCTGGTTTCTGTGGAGTCCTGAGTTCAAAATTTCCACGTCGTTTATAAGTCACGATTGAACAAGTTATAGTACCCCTCTTTTAAAGATTGGTTTTGAATATCCTCCTTTATACTTTGGGACATCTTTTAAAAGAGAAAGAACTGTGTCATGATGGTAAATGTTGGACCTAACCTAACTATTATCTCAAACGTTAGTATTTTAGTGTGGAGACCTCTTCTTTTTTTTCACTCGGTAAGATAAGAAGTCTCGTACAGTTCTGGACTTTAATTTCAACAACGGTATAATTTCATTCGTGTTTTTGTTTTGGGAGTAGTTAGTTGGTAAAGTAACTGTTTGGAAAGATTTATTTCTCTTCTAACGACCTGTCGAAAGATTTTGTTTCAATAGAAGTTTTCTGTCAAGACTTTTGTATTAGGTGACAAACCTAAAAACGACCCTATATCAGATTGAAGATAGTCCCGAACTCCACATAACACTTTCAAGGAAACTGGACGCCCAGTTCTCTGAACCGAGATTCATCTACTGGAACCCGTTCAAATTAGAGGTTAGGGGGAACGAAAGTAGACGTCTCCGTG
This sequence comes from Capra ibex, assembly GCA_006410555.1. Classification (NCBI taxonomy): domain Eukaryota; kingdom Metazoa; phylum Chordata; class Mammalia; order Artiodactyla; family Bovidae; genus Capra; species Capra ibex. The sequence continues at coordinate 19,786,499 of SJYO01016970.1, read as the reverse complement.
CCACTGACTCCTTGATCCCCGTGCCTCCTCTCCCCCTTCTTGAGTCATTATTGTGTCCAGGGAGTACAAGAGAGGGAAAGAAGATCAGGGAAAAACACTTATAGATATTTTCATGGTAAAAAGGACATAAACCCCAGTTAAAACGAAGTGTTCTCTTTGTCACTCAAATCTGAAACACGGGTTATGGACCATTTCAAAATATACTCCTAAGGGTCGTACAACCAATTTTCACACTCGAAACGTGAGCCTGACGGATCAGATTAACACTGAGAATAATCGACACACTGGGAGTCGTTTAACGAATTGGGGAGACTCAGAGTTATAGAAGTTTGTATTTGGTCCCTTTACTCATTATAGTTGGATACCCAAAACGTTCGAAGTCTCCTATATTAGTTATACTTCGCGACTTATGGCACAGACCGTAAAACATTCATAAGATACTTATCATAGTAATAATACACGTTAAGTCTATAATTATTTACAAAAGATTACGTAAACCATCACTACCTCGTGACGAAAAACTGACCTTTTACATAATATTAGACAAAGTATATCGACACATAATCATCTCTTACTTCAATCTGGCTCAGCAGAGACCCTCGTTAATCTTGTCTAATTTTCTAAGACACACGGGAACGCCACTACTCTGTGGTCGGAACGAAAGGTCTGTACCCTACGACGAACAAGTGACCCCTCTGGACTTTGTGTGACCCTCCACTTCCAGTTTCCCGGAGTCGAAGGTGGGGACGAGACGGTAGTGATTACTGAGTGGTTCCGTGTAACAAATCGGAGAGTATCGTAGTCACCAGAGTAAAGATTTTGTCTTTATTCTAAGGGGACCATCCTTACTAAATTCTCGTTTTTCTCTATTTGGCCTCCACTGACCGTATCTCTGCCCCGAGACATAGTAAATAAAAGTGAGAAAGAGGAAGTTACATTAACGGAACATCCACCTAATGACTGGGAAGTTTTCGTAACTTATTGTGGTTTACTCCGGATAATTTAGTTGAACTAACGTCTAAAACTCTTTCTAAAGAATGAATTCGACAAAAAAAAAATTTAAATGACTTTGAAATACATTGTCTTTCCAGGAGTTCAAGAGGATTTTAATACCAAATAGAAAAAAAAAGTCAAATGTTGTACTACTCAGAGTGGGACTACTTTGACATTTTTTAAGACATAGGAACAGTTATAACAACTGTTGTAAAGTCTCCAACGAAAATATAGTACAAACACCGGACAGTGTGACTCGAAGACCAGGATCGACGAGAACCCAAGGAACCGTCGTCGACCGGTCGAGTACCGACTTAAAAGAAGAACTAGGTCAAAAGAGGACTGGGGAGAGGGACAAGGTTGTAGTAGTATTGGAGGAGAGAAATTAGAACTTTCGATGGACTTTCTGGTCGTACTTTAATCACCAATTATTCTGAAATGACTTATGATCTCCTACCATTCAACATCTTGTATGGTAATATTTCCGTTGTTGGTAACGTTAACCCATAGTCTGTAGTGGTAAAGATTTCAGATCTTCGACTTGAAACCGTGTCCTTCTAGTAATTAGAGTCAACGAGGTGGACAATAAGGCATCGGATAACGACTAAGACACTGGAAATAAGTAGGTCTCTGGGAGAAAAAAAATAGAACAACCAAGGGTTGGAAGCCGTAGGAGACTGAGGAGAGGTCGAAATGGGAGTCTAGTGAAAATATACTTTAATTGTGGAGTCCGAGTATTTCCTGTGAGAAGGGGGAAAGAAAGATCTGAGTTAAGACGTCTCGTCAAATGGAGGGAGAAAAGAGTAAGACGTCACACCTACTACGGCATCCAGGACGGAAAGGATTGACCCTGTGGAACGGGACACCGGTAGGAGAGGAGGTTTACGTCTTTACCATCGACAGTCATCTGTGTAAGGGGTAAATCTAAGTACAGTGAGAAATGTAACACACCTGAAATACGAAAGTCATGTGATCTACGAAAGTACACAGTAAATTTGTAAGAGAATCTAGATCATACCCGAAGGCACTACCGAGTCACAACTTCTTAGGTGAACGGTTACGTCTTCTGAACCCAAGGTAGGGACCCAGGTCTTCTAGGGGACCTCTGCCTTTACCGTTGGGTGACGTCATAAGAACGGACCCTTTAGGGTACCTGTCTCCTCGGACCGTCCTATGTCAGGTACCCCAGTGTTTCTCAGCTTGTACTGACTCACTGCCTCGTGTACGTACTGTTCGGATCTGGATGATTCACAATTTTTGTCTAATTTTTAACTTTCCATTCAAATTTATAGAACAGATTCCCATCCTTTGAGAATTCACCCTCTCGGATCTAAATTTGCAACAAGACCGACTAAGGTTCGGACGACGATAAGATTCGACACAAAGTACCTAAACAGGAATAACAACAACAAGTCAACGATTCAGCACACACTGAGAAACACTGGGGTATCTGATATCTGACGGTCCGAGGAAACAGGTACCTTAAAAGGTCCCTTCTTATGACCTCACCTAACGGTAAAGGAAGAGGTACCCTAGAAGGATTGGGTCCCTAACTTGGGTGTAGAGGTCGTGTAGGACGTAGTGTCCGTCTAAAAATGACCACTCAATGATCCCTTCGGGTCTAAACAAGAATTTACAAATTTCTGACTCATTAAGGGTTGTCTCACAGTATACATAATTTATAGGAATTGTTTTATTTTATTAACAAAAGTTTATCAACGATGAAGAGAAAATTTTTCAGGTATCTTTCATGTCTTCATATGTTATCCTTTAAGATGGGTATATTTCCTTGTAAAACTAAAGATTTCGACAACTATCGACTAAAGACAGTGTAGACACTCTAGATCTTTAGGGACTCCGGGCTCTAATGGTTGTCACCATGTTCACTTTATCTACAAAGTAACAAACTCTTTACGAGTCCTACTTACAATCGTCAGTCGCAATCTAATACCCTCTGACAACAAGGACAACAAAAAGGGTTTGACGGGGTTTTACACTGTTGACAATTAAGAGTTACCGGGGGTTCTCTGTTCGTTAAATGTCGTCTCTTTAACTTGGATGTTACCTTTACAAGTCTTAAATCCTCACCTATTCTGATATAGAGTTGAGACCGTACACAAACACGAATACTAGTCAACGAAGTTAACACAGTCTGAGAAAAGTTGGGATACCTGACATCGGGAGGTCCGAGGAGATAGGTACTCCAAAGGGTCCGTTCTTATGACCTCACCCAACGGTAAAGGAAGAGGTCCCTTAGAAGGGCTGGGTCCCTTATTGGGTCCCGGACCACAGAGAACGTAACGTCCTCCTAAAGAATGGGTGACAGTTCAGATCATCCATCCGGTTTAAGTTAAAAGCTAACGACTATTCTGACCCTCATAAGACGAACACATAAAGGGTGTCAGATGAGATGCAGTGTTGGTGTTACCGGAACTCGTTGAGATCCAGTAGTAAGTGTCTTTATGTATTATGACCGGGGAACAAATAGTGATTACGGAAGTCGTATAATTGATATTAACCAAATACAGATCACTCGAGGTTATATTTAACGTTATTAAACCCCATCATTTAAAACATGAATATATATGGTCACTTGACAAGTTTTATACGTTACGTAGTAATTTACTTATGTAATTGTTAAAAAAAAGTTAATTACAAAATTATCGTAAAGAGGTCTAGCTAAACAATATCGGATTTTTTAAAAGATAGACCGGTTGGTGTTTCTCTCTTCAATCCCCGTTTTTTTGGTAGGACATCTTACCACCTTTTACGTAATTTTAAGAGACTTCCTAAAAAAGTCTCTTCGTTAAAAAGTCTCGTACTACCACTTTGGTCGTGAATGACTATCCTAGAGTATCGTTGACCTAATTGTAAAGTCAGGTCTTAAAACGGATTAGTTGTAGACGATCTTTTACATTTTCTCTTTTTTTTTTAACTATTGACGGATCTCAAGACTTCATACGTGAATCAACGTATGTGTAAAGATGGGTATAAAACACCCTTATTCTTATCGAACCATCTAACTTAGTGTTTCGTTATTGTTCTTAACGAAAGAGTAGACCAGACCGTATACTCTTTTGGTGTTTTGTTACGGACGAGACTGGGGCGTCCACACGTTCGATGTAGTTTTGTTTCTTTGTAATAAGGGGCCTGAGAAAGATCACCAGAGTAGTAAACACGACTCTGTGTTTCTTCATTTGTTTACGGCTCACGATCGAGACGAAGACAGGGAGGGGGAGACCCTCGGACTTGACCCAGTCTCTCCTCAGTTTGGTCCCCCAACTATCCGGTTAAAATCGATAGTCGACTAGATAACTTCGTCTCCTTTCCTTTTTTTTTTTTATTGTCCTCCGTCACAAAGTTCCGATACAACTTCTATAACGATCTTTTAAGACAAGACAAAAGAAAAATTTAAATAAAAAGGTAAATTTAACCTAACAAGACACTAATCCTTCGGAAAAAGAAAAGTAGGTTCACTTCTTAGAAACGAAAATAAAAAGGACGGATAGTCACCAAAGACACAGTCTACACGAATTTGGGTACCCGAAATAACGGAGTAAACTTTTTCAGTATTTTATGGTAAGAATATAGGGAGTTTTGTTGGAGAAAAGTGTACCCACTTGGATTGTCTTACAGTTAACTTTAACAATTTAAATTACTGAATTAAATTAAACTACAGTACGGGTAATCCATTCGGTTTAAATTATAAACGACTTTTCGGTTCATTTAGGATCCCGGTGACAGTATATCAGACTAAAAGTCACTCGGCTATTTAGATTACAACGACATCTAAAACGTCTACAAGCATGGATCGAGGAAGTAAGGAAAGAGAGGCATCAAATGTCTAAGACCTCTAATATTGAGGTTCGGTAGAAAATGGTACATTTAGTATAAAGATCCATAGTAAGAAGGCACCGATATTTATTTCAGTATAAAGATCATATAAGTCTAGTACCATGATCCTCCGACGTGTACTGGAGATATTTAGGATAAGGAGGAGCGTTCCTTACGGTAACTCCTAAAGATGCTCAAAGAACCCTCTACACAGTACACACAAATCGGGGTGCACGGACAGGGAGTTAGTCTAACGGAACAGTGCAACGCCTAGTAGGTGGTGCAGGAAGGATAGAGTCGTATTATTTGGTCACCAGGACGTTTCCTCATCAGGAACTTAAACAGGTTAGATAACCTGTGTCACTGAGTCTAGAAATTGAGTCTAGGGGTAACTGAGTCTAAAGTGACGTAAAGTCGTAGGAAGTTGGTTTGGGGACATCGATTTTAAACGAAGAGATTCACACTCCCGAAAGGGAGTTTGGTATCTTCCGATGATCGGGTGTTGACCTTATCGACCTTTAAGCCCCCCTAATTGTGGTGGGTGAGGATAAGGGGTGGGTAGTCAAGTGTTGGTTACTGAGGGTCCTTTACTACATATTTTTGAGCTGTGGAGACCGATGAGGGTGTCTCATTAAGACTTTGCACAAAGGAGTTTAAAGGGACACTCATTCGAGAGGACTGGATAACGTACACAGACTGAGAAACACTGGGGTACCTCATATCGGGTGGTCCGAGGAGACATATATCTTAAGAGACCGTTCTTATGGTCTCACCCATCGGTAAGGGAAGACGTCCCCTAGAAGGATTGGGTCCTCAGCTTGACCCCAGAGGACGTCACGTCCGTCTAAGAGATGACAGAATCGGTGGTCCTTTCTTCGAGAACATATACAACCGAATCATTATCGGGTAAGGGCTGACGGACGGAAAGAAACAAACTGAAGGGGTTTGAGTGAACACACGGGACCTTGAAGTTTTAATTGATATATGTGAATTTAGAAACAGAATCTCATATGAAGACCCTTTTTACTACTGTTGGGGTGTATCTTCTGACTATGAACTAAGTAATAGAGGGAGGTAGTAAAAACGATGGTGAGTTCAGTGACAGGACTGTCATCTTTCTCAGAGGTTTTATTATAGCTGAGTTTACGCTTACGAGTAGACGTTCAGTAACGACAGTGTCGACTAACTCATCCAGAATGACACTTTTATGGATGAGTAAGTTAATCAAACATTAAAAATTTTTTAACGAACATATACGTACAGATTGTTCCATTATTTTTTTCTTCTCGAGTTTCTTAATCCTTCTCCTAGTAGGTATAACCTAATAAGTACTAAGTCCAGTTTAAACAAGAATGTCAGACGTAGACTTATAAGATCAGACACTACAGTGGAAGTCTATTATTTTAAACGGGACGGAGGTTTATACGCATCTGAATATGACCAAAAATTAACGTCTCTGGTCAGAAGGTCTGTTTATAAGAAGAGAATAAGAACTTAATTTGTCATTACGAATATAAGAAAACTGTCACTTCAGACTTTGATGAAAAAAGGGGTGAACAAAACATCTTTTATGTCAGTATAGAACTTCCATAACGTCCAAACCAAGGTCTGGTGACGTTATTTCACCAAACTTATAGTGTTATTTCGTTCAGTGTACTTACACGTCATCGTAATACAACTTTTTTGTTGCATGTATGAAATTAAATTTTTATGAACTAATATTTCCTCTCCACTCTCTCGCTTTATTTTCCTTCTTTCCTTCCCTTCTTTCCTCCCTTCCGAAGACTTAATGTCGCTGACACTTATCCCGTAACCCAAAGAGATACCCATAGTATTTTTAGTACGATTCCTGGTCTAGAGACTTTGACTAATGTATCCATTTTTTTTACAAAACTGGTCTTACTTTTACTTTTACAATATAAGTACCTAATTTTTGAAGTAATAAATTTGTTTGAATTTTTTAAGAAAATTGATATACAACGATCATATACTTTTTTGAACTGACAAATATAAACAATTTTTTTACGAAATGACGATTTTTACAATTTGTAGTAGAGTCGGGAGGAGTTTAGTATTCTCATTGTAGTTTGTAGTGACTAGTGTCTAGTGGTATTATTTATATTATTATTACTTTTTCAACCTAATAACACTTTCAATGGTTTTACATTGTGTCTCTGTGTTTCACTCGTTTACTGAAACTGTCTGAACGAGGTGCGTCCCAACGGTGCATAGAAGTTAAACATTTTTTCCCCCTTAGACGTTTCGTATCATTTCGTTCCTATTATTTTGTAATACGGAATACCTTTCTCTATTTCTAGTAGAGTTTCTACTATGATCGAGAAATATTGGACAATTCTTTACGATGATTCCTTAAACAAAATAGAAAAATAATAAATATGATTGGAAGGGAGTATCGAGTCAACCATTTCTTAGACGGACGTTAAGCCCTCTGGACCCAAACTAAGGATCCAGCCCTTCTAGGGGACCTCTTCCTTTACTGTTAGATGAGGTCGCAATAACGGACCTCTTAGGGTACCTGTCTCCTCGGACCACTCGATATCAGATACCCCATCGTTCTCAACCTGTACTGAATCATTTGGTGATGGTGGTGGTGGTTAAATATTCAATTCGTAGAAACATAAAGCCCCTACTCAGGGAAAATCAATACCACATCAAAGGTAAATTAAGAGATACTTTAGTAAGTTAAGGATCCTGTCACAAGAAGTTCGACACGAATTCTCAACCCGTCTCCATAGAAACCTCACTGATTCCCCTTTTCTTCACACACCTCTTAGAGACGGGTGAGAGAAAGGTTTACTTCGATAAGACGAAAAAAGACGTATGAACTACGTCAAAATACAGACCCCGTAGATGCTTTATAAAACCTTTACCGTTGGGTAAGGTCATAAGAAGGGACCCTTTAGAGTACGTGTCTCCTCGGACCACCCACGTCAAGTACCCTACCATTTCTCGACTTGTACTGACTTACTGATTTGTCTTTCTCTTTTTGTTTTATAAACTTTTGAACGAGAGATGACATCCTCTGTGTGAAGTGACGGGTGTAACTTTCGACAAATCGTTTGAGGTAGGAAGAAACTACGATTTCGAAGCTATAACATGATCATAAATACCTGTATACAAATGTCTGTCTTCTCTACTCAGTACTAACCGGATTTGATTGACCTCATAAGAGTAGGATGACTAGGTCAATAATAGCTCCTCTATATTCCCCTGAAAACGAACCTAATACGAGACAATGTCACTCCCCAAATATTCCTCTCTCTAAACAGGAGAGGAAGAACGAAACATACACAGCGTTCTCGTCCCTCCCGAGAGTGGACCACAGCGGTAGAACGCTTGCACTCCACTTCCGACTATCTTCGTTGAGTCTCGATGCTTAAAGGACAAAGCTACCCTGGGACTATGTTGGATAAAAACTGAAACAGAAACACAAATTTAATGATCAGAAGATGACAAATCAGGTAAAATTAGTTCCTCGGGTTCGACTATGTATACGATTCTTTATAAAATAAAATAAAAAAAAGGAAACCGGTATGATACACCGACCGTCCTAGAATGAAAAGGTTGGTCCCTAATTTGAAACCCGGGAGCCGTCACTTTTGAGTCTCAGAGCTGGTCACCCGACGGTCCCTTAGGAGGTCTTTACAAAATTTAAATATAAGACGTATCAAAAGAGGGGAAGTAGTTAAGTAATTTACAGGTGTTTATTGTTAACGGGATGTCGTCACGATGAATTTTTTTTTTTAAGACCGGATACTGATAAGATCTACGAGTTTGTTCTCAAACATTCTCGAAACAATAACTATCTACACTTTCGCTTTAAACGAGTCAGTACAGACTGAGAAACGCTGGGGTACTTGATATATCGGACGGTTCGAGGAGACGTGTACTTCAAAAGATCCGGTCTTATAACCTCATCCATTGACAAGGGAAGAGGTCCCCAAGGAGGGTTGGGTCCTTGACTTAGGTCTAGAGGACCTAACGTCCGTTTAAGAAATGATCGATTTGGTGGTCCCTTCGGGTTCTTATCTTATGACCTCACCCATCGGATAGGGAAGAGGTCCCATAGAGGGACTGGGTCCTTACCTTGGACCCAGAGGACGTAACGTCCGTCTAAGAAAAGGTCTACAAGAACTGTCTTCTTTTGTGTTGTTTTTTCAAAAAAAGTGTGTGTGAATTATTGTAACCTTACACTTTGATTAACACTGTACTCGTCTACAGACGAACGTAAAAATTATCAAGGTCAAAATTATTGACTCGTACACGATGTTCCTAACGAAACTGATCATTTAGAGTGAATTGCATCAGAGTCTATGGTCCCCTTTCAAATTCAATTGTGTAATAGAGTCATTAGGAATAAGTTAACAAATGTAAACTATTAAACATGATAACGATCCATGACAAATAAAAGTGACACGGTGTTAGGAGTTTCTACTTAGTTATGTATGTTGATTAATTTCATAACTATATTTTCGTCACTACTTTTACTATCGATGTTCGTTTTGAATACAATATACGTCTTTCTCACGAGCCCTGAGTTCATTTTTACCATAGACATGTACACTTGAGCTGTTACTATCTACTTGAGCGTCCACACTTTCGGAACGTGTTCGGCGACTTTTTCTTTTTAACTTGACTTTACACCCGTCAAATGTGTAAGGCAGACACAGAGGAGTAGGGGTTACAAAGAGATGATACTTAAACAAATTCGTCACCGTACCAAAGAAAGAGAATACTTGACAAAGTTGTTTTGACACATCACTTCATGTAGAGACCGCTTAGTTAGTTATAAAAAAACTAGCTCTTTTTGTTTTAGAATTAACTAATCGAATAAGAACGACTTTCCTTCTCTGTTTTTGGTCTCCACCGTAGGAGTTCCAACATGAAGAGTACCGCGTTTGTCCGTGTTCAGTATAGCAACAGTTCTTCCCAAATTTTCCTGGAAGTGTCAATTTCTGTTTACAATACGAATCTTTCCTTAGTATTACTCGGTGTTCTTTGAAGGAATAGTTTTCCGTAACAACCTGTGACACGTCGTAGTGACCACATAGTGGGTTCTCCAGTTAGCGACGGTGGACTCATACGGTTCTTGTAAAGGGAAAACCCCACCCAGTTTAGTCAACCGTCTCATACTGAAAATAAACTCTTATATCGTGTGAATATTTTACCCGAAGGGTGTCCCGTCTCATCATTTTATAGACGGACGTTTTCGTCCTTTGTGTCCTTTGTGTCCAAGTCAGGGACCCAACCCTTCTAGGGGACCACTTCCTTTACCGTTGGGTAAGGCCACAAGAACGGACCTTTTAAGGTACGTGTCGTCTCTGAACACCCGATGTCAGGTACCCCAGGGTTTCTCAACTGGTCTTGACTCCCTGACTCGTACATGCTCGTGGGTGTGTGTGAACATTTTTGAACTTTCAAGTCTCTGGTAAATCCATATAGTAATTAAACAAGGTTTAGGAAAGTGGATCAGAGTCTCGGACCGATTAAAAGGACCTAACTGAAAGAATTACAGACCTTGACGTCTTAGAGATACAGAATACATAGAGATAAACCGTGTCGGGTTGATTCTTTGTTAAAAGGTGTCAAATAACACTAGGTGTGTCAGTTTCCGAAACCGTATCAGTTATTTCGTCTTTATCTACAAAAAGACCTTGAGAGAACGAAAAAGGTACTAGGTCGTCTACGACCGTTAAACTAGAGACCAAGGAGACGGAAAAGATTTTGGACGAACTTGTAGACCTTCAAGTGCCAAGTACATAACGACTTCGGACCGAACCTCTTAAACCTCGTAATGAAATGATCACACACTCTACTCACGTTAACACGCCATCAAACTCGTAAGAAACCGTAACGGAAAGAAACCCTAACCTTACTTTGGACTGGAAAAGGTCAGAACACCGGTGACGACTCAAAAGGTTTAAACGACCGTACAACTCACGTCGTGAAAGTGTCGTAGTAGAAAGTCCTAAACTTTATCGAGGTGACCTTAAGGTAGTGGAGGTGATCGAAACAAGTATCACTACGAAAGATTCCGGGTGAACTGAAGTGTAAGGTCCTACAGACCGAGATCTACTCACTAGTGTGGTAGCACTAATAGAACCAGTACTTCTAAAAAAACATGTCAAGAAGACACATAAGAACGGTGGAGAAGAATTATAGAAGACGAAGACAATCCAGGTATGCCAAAGACAGGAAATAGTTCGGGTAGAAACGTACTTTACAAGGGAACCATAGAGATTAAAAGGACTTCTCTAGAGATCAGAAAGGGTAAGACAACAAAAGGAGATAAAGAAACGTAACTAGTGACTCCTTCCGAAAGAATAGAGAAGAACGATAAGAAACCTTGAGACGTAAGTCTACGAACATAGAAAGGAAAAGAGGAGACGAAAAGCGAAGAGAAGAAAAGTGTCGATAAACATTCCGGAGTCTGTCGGTAAAACGCAAAAACGTAAAGAAAAGGTACCCCTACCAGAACTAGGGACAGAGGACAAGTTACAGTGCTTGGAGACAGGTATCAAGTAGTCCGTGAGATAGATTGTCTAGATCTGACTATCTGTGGACTGGACGGAAAACTCTTTGGACATACGTCCAGTCCTTCGCTGTCAATCTTGACCTGTACCTTGGTGCCCGACCAAGGTTTATCCTTTTCCTCATGCAGTTCCGACATATAACAGTGGGACGAATAAATTGAAGATACGTCTCATGTAGTACTCTTTACGACCCGACCTTCTTCGTGTTCGACCTTATCTCTAACGACCCTCTTTAGAGTTAGTGGAGTCTATACGTCTACTGTGGTGGGAATACCGTCTTTCACTTCTCCTTGATTTTTCGGAGAACTACTTTCACTTTCTCCTCTCACTTTTTCAACCGAATTTTGAGTTGTAAGTCTTTTGCTTCTATACCGTAGACCAGGGTAGTGAAGTACTCTTTATCTACCCCTTTGTCACCTTTGTCACAGTCTGAAATAAAAAGACCCGAGGTTTTAGTGACGTCTACCACAAACGTCGGTACTTTAATTTTCTGCGAATGAAGAACCTTCTTTTCAATACTGGTTGGATCTATCGTATAAGTTTTCGTCTCTGTAATGAAACGGTTGTTTCCAGGCAGATCAGTTCCGATACCAAAAAGGACATCAGTACATACCTACACTCTCAACCTGACACTTCTTTCGACTCGTGGCTTCTTAACTACGAAAACTTGACACCACAACCTCTTCTGAGAACTCTCAGGGAACCTGACGTTCCTCTAGGTTGGTCAGGTAAGACTTCCTCTAGTCGGGACCCTAAAGAAACCTTCCTTACTACGACTTCGACTTTGAGGTCATGAAACCGGTGGAGTACGTTTCTCAACTGAGTAACCTTTTCTGAGACTACGACCCTCCCTAACCCCCGTCCTCCTCTTCCCCTGCTGTCTCCTACTCTACCGACCTACCGTAGTGCCTGAGTTACCTGCACTCAGACTCACTTGAGACCCTCAACCACTACTTGTCCCTCCGGACGTCACGACACTAAGTACCCCGACGTCTCAGCCTGTGCTGACTCGCTGACTTGACTTGACTCGATTCTTTCTTCTAAGTAACAGACCGATGGCAATTTTAATAAAATTCATTCTTTACGAACAGAGTTTACTAGTTATTAATTTTTCTCCTCTTTTAACAAAGAAAAGGAAAGGGGTAGATCATAATTTTCCATGTACCTTCCATAAATTCTACGTAAAATATAATTTGAATGGTCAAAGGGAGAGGCGATATCGATCCCTCCCCTCTTTACCACGCATACACCTACTCGACGGAACAATCTAAATCTCTGTGTTTTAAACACTATACGTCACATGTAAGAAACCTCATCCTTTACCTTCGGGGGAAGTCATAAGAACGAACTTTTCAGGGTACCCGACTCCTCGGACCGTTCGAGTCAGGTACCCCAACTTTTCTCAACCTGGACTGACTCGTACATGTGTACGTTACACGAAAAGATCCAGTGAAAGGTCCGTGGTCATAATGACTGTTCACTAATAATGTCTTCGGTTCCTCGTGTCTTCGACAGAGATTGAACTTTCATCATTTTCTTACTTAACAACATTTGACCTTTATAACCTCCAGTTTATATTATCCGTTGACTACAAAAAGGGGATGTAACATCCCAAGGATTCGGGAACTGTACTTAATAAAGGCAAACTAAAGAACTAAAAGCAAAAATGAAAAAAGGAGAAAGTTCAACTAAATTACTAAGAAACGTATTAGGTAAATACCTATTCGAATCTTTTAACAGTAAAATTTATTTACCGTATGGTAATTTAATTATATGGTCCAGTGTCCTGACTTTGATTTCTCTTATCTTTTAGTGACCGTGTGCTATATAAGATACTTAACGGTTAAATAATGAGGTCTATTAATTTCACATCCTCCTTCTTTGTTTGTGGGTCTTCTTAACCCCGTCTCTCAGTAACACCACCTACCTCCGTTTCAAAAATATAATTTTAAAATCATATTACATGTACACGGGACGCCGTCCGTACCGACGTGTCGAGTCTAACACTCGACCCCTTGTGTCGCTCACCCTTAGGGTCCTCGGAAGGCTACGTGGTCGTGTCAGTGTGTGACTTCAGTGTACAGGCGACGTGAGAGGACTGCTACTGGAACGTCCAGTGAAGGCCGGGTCGTACCCTGTGGAGATTGACCACTGAGATCGAAACTCCTGAGAGGCAATCACACCAGGTTTGACAAAATCTTATTGTCGTCAGACTCTGAGAAGGATGGGTAGGTGGAAGGAAAGGGAGAGAGAAGTCTCCACAGTTTTAACGTAGTGTCAGACTTCTGTCAGATGGACCCCAGAAAAATAAAATTATTATATTTATAAATAATCTCTTAATAGATCGAATGAAAGTTATATGATTGTAACTTTCTTTTCTCTTCCCTGAAGTGACGACCAGGTCACCAATTGTGAAACGGAAGGTTACGTCTCCCACGTCCAAGCTAGGGACCAGTCCCTCGATTCTAGGGTATACGGGATACCGGTTCTTTGGGTCTGTATTTGTCGTATTCGTTATAACATTGTTTAAGTTATTTCTCAATTAATTTTTTTTCTTTCTTTCTTTTCTCTTTGTTTTTCTCCTCCCCTAGAGACCAAAACTGGTTGTAGGTCTGAACTTGCCGCGACCTTTCAGGGTACCGTGTCGTGTTTGCCCTTTCCCAGGGTCCGTCGCCCCGGCGAGGTTCCCACTCTGAAACTTCTAACGTCAAGACCCAAGGGTGAATGTTAGGGATGCACCACAGAAATAGAAAACTACTTCTGTTCGTAACAAAGTTTTTCGAAGAGTACACAATTTAGGTCAGAACCATAGAGGAAGAGTCTCGTAGACTTTCCTACGTATAGGTAGACGAATAAATAACATGTTCGTAATATTGTATTTCGTTGTAAGGCTCTTTCCTTTTTTGATATTTTGATAGTCGGACAAGAGAATAAAAGGCACATACATATTACTATCACGAACACGATTCAGTGAAGTCAGCATAGACTGAGAAAGACTGGGATACTTGACATCGGGTGGCCCGAAGAGGCAGGTACCCGAAGAGGTCCGTTCTTATGACCTCACCCAACGGTACGGGAGGAGGTCCCCTAGAAGGGGTGGGTCCCTGACTTGGGAGTAAAGAAAACCGAGGACGTAAAAGTCCACCTAAGAAATTGTGGTGGTATTACTATCTTAAAGTAATTAATAGTAATAATAGTTTTAATCGAAACTTAACAAAAATGGTGAAATAAGATTAAATAAAATGATTACCAATATATCAAAAGAATTAGAATTAATGTCCGTTTTATTACAAAGTCAATTATATGGTATTTAGTAAATATATAAATATCAGTTACAAATAGTACGGAATAAGGTTTATCACGGTCTTCTCTAATATATATTTATAGAGGGGGAGGAAGAAATTTTCGCGAATTCTTCTATTACAGATTACCTTTTACGTCCTACTAGAAAACCTCCTTTGTTTGATCTCACTAGGTACGTATCCTTTATAACGACACATCTATGACTCCAATCCCTTACTCACAACGGAAAGGTTCAAAAGAACACACACTTTTCACATATTCCGTGGAGTATCTTAAAAAACACTCCTAGTAATATTTACAATAAAGTTCTTACCTGTAAGACACACACGATTCAGCGAAGTCAGTACAGACTGAGAAACGTTGGTATACCTGGACGGTCCGAGAAGACTGGTACCCTAAGAGGTCCGTTCTTATGACCTCTCCCAACGGTACCGGAGGAGATCCCCTAGAAGGACTGGTTTCCTAGATTGGGCTCAGAGAATACAGAGGACGTAACTGTCCACCCAAGAAATAGTGACCGTGGTGACTAATCAGTAATTTACTATAATAAACATAGTCAAATATATTAAGGAGACTTGGTCTCTTAAAATTTTAGAGTAAGTTTAAGAATTAGAGAATTATGTGTTTCTTGAGGGAGAAAAGTGATTTTCTTAAAAAAGAAGTTATTATTTGTCTTCTAAGAAGAAAAGGAAAAAAACAAAAAGAACTTTACTTTGGTAGCACATGAGTTGAAGACAAGGGACTCGGGGAGTAGGTGAAGATACCAAGAACGTATAAAATGAAAAATTCCTTTAAATTCCTTTTTAAGTTTTCAACACGAGGTGAATAATGTAAGACCTTTGATTCCAAAGTTGGTCAGCGTCAGTAATTTCGACTTGATTTTTACACTTACATAGTATTTCCTGAACGTTGTACCTTTGTTTTTGAGTCACAGTTAACGGACGAGGGTACCGGTACGTACCTGGAGAAGCCACGAAAAGAAACGACCTCAGGACTCGTGGTCGTACAGACGCCCCCGGAAAGGTTGTTCTAATTGAAGAGAAGAAGTCACAAATAAAAAGGGACGAGATTTCAGAACAGAAAGTCGAATGATCCTTTTAGTATTTCAGCGTATTTCATTAAGACACACACACACAGGGACTGTCTTTTAAAAGGTCAGGAAAATTCTTCGGAGGACTTAATAATGTACACCAAAACACCGCCAAAAACTCCAACAAAGGAGTGGCTATGGACCACTCACTCACTCAAGGACTCAAAACTGATTTGCCTAAACGGTCACTCGGAACGGTCTCTTTTTCAACTGGGTTTCGGAGTCCTGACGAAAGTGGATCTCAAGGTCCAATAATACAAGACTAAACTTCATAGCTAGAGATAGCAGATAATCCTTCACATTTCAATATAAATACAAAAGATAATGTTTCTCATTTAAATAAAAGATTGACTCTTTATTATGTATACCGAAACAAGGTCCATATGGGTTAACCTACTGAATATTAGTTTAATACTTCTGACGTCCTAAATTTTCTTTATAACGTTATTTTAACAATAAGGACTACGATAGAAAAGTACACATCAAGACATTAGATGGTCGTCCAACGTCGTCTCCCGATCGAAATCAAAATTTAACCGAACGATTTCCTGAAATCTTAGGAAAGAGGGAAGGAAAGAAGTAAAGGATCAGATGAAGGTAGAGGAGGTGGTAGAGAGTAAGGAAGGAAGGAAAGAAAGGAGGAAGGGTAAGAAGAAAGAGAAAGACTGTAGTCTTCGGACTATTGGACAAATGTAAACATTCACCTTCTCGACCAAGTTGTCACTTTACACATACAGTTGTAGACTTAAAATTTATTACAGATACTAGGGGAGAAAGGTTGAAAAATTTTTGTATAATCCTACCTCTGACCTCATTATCATTGTTCTTTAATACTTGAAAGTCAAACAAATTGTTTCTATTAGTATCGTTTTGGGTCGAAACCAAATTTCATATGTTTACTAATTCTGACATAAGGTGAGGGTACCACATACGTTTACTGGAGAAAAAAAACGATGATGTAAACCTTTACACTTTCGCTCCTTTTCCGTAAAGTTAGTATCGAGAGTAGTCAATAAGTGACATAGGTCCGGAGCGTTAACACAAAGAAAGAAATTACACTATCATTCGTCATTAGAGTGTCGACACGAAATAACTCACTTGATATATTCGTAGATATAACTCTAAAACATGTGTGTATTGTACTTTCCTTCTCTTTTCGTAGCTCTTATGACGAACCGGGTGACGTTTTGGTATGTTTTCTTGATTACTGATAGAGAGTCTTCCCAAAACAACTCACTGGTCGACATTCTGACCTAAACACAAGACATTACCCTTAGTGGTAAGTTTTGTTTACTAATAAAGTTCCATATTATGATGGAAGAGAAACTCCGTAATGATCGAATTTAACATATGACAACCAGTGACCCGACTTGATTTTGTCTAAGGAGTCGGTTTTGAATAGAAGACAAACGAATAGGTGAAGTAGATAGATATCATTTACGTAAATGGGTTTAGGATACTTTCTTACAATGAGTGTGCACTTTATATTATCCACGACTGAAAACCGATACCATAATCTTCGACTCACAAATATCAATCCACCCTTCACAAAATTGGATATCAAATTAAGTGTCTTCATAGAAAGTAACCGACGGGATTTCACACGACAGTGTCTTCAAACATCCTTACTAAAACCCACGTGTGGTGACTTCAACTAAGGTGTAAGTCACGTGTCTATAAATAACTCGATAATAGTGACCGTACGTCATTAGTCTTACCGATAATTGAGACACCAATGTACCCCGAATCCTACGCCGTCCTCCCCTACCCCACCCTCGAACTCCAATCGTCTACGTTCGATAATAATTATATATGTCCTACCTATTTGTCGTTCCTGGATGAGATATCAAGTCCCTTGATATAAGTGGATAGGACACTACTTGGTATTACCTTTACTTATGTTTTTTCTAATATATATATATAAATATATAAATTATTAACGAAACGATATGTCGTCTGTAATTATGTTGTAACAGTTAGTTGATATGAAGTTATCGTTTAATTTTTTTTTGTTAATGTCAACACAATTCGCGATACTTTCTCCTCCCACAACAAAATATACTCTTGTATCTTCTTTCTGTGAGTTGGACGAGACCCCCACCCCTTTCCCTAGTCCCTTCGAAGGGAGACACTGTCTGTCCTTTTAAGTAATCGGAGTCTGTCACCAAACTAGTGACAGAAATTAGACATTAATTTACGTCTTTAATATTAATTCGTGTTTTGTTTTGGTATTTATTACCTCGTGTAATTAAATGACATACCTCGTTAGTAACACCATTCACCATTACATTTATTTCGGTGAGGTAACCTTTCCACTATATGACGTAAGATGCCTCTTTCCAAGTAGAAAACATGCCGTTCGGGTACTTTCCACCGGTAACGACGAGCGATTTTCTGGTGCAGAGAAGTGGTTATACCGAGAAATAGTTGTCTAATTCTGAAATAGAAAATTCAGAATAACCTTATATGCCTAATATTTCCGTATGTCATTTTGGTATAAAACTATATTTTATCGTATAAAATTCTCTCAGATAGTAATAAAAAAGTATGGTAAAAGAAAAAAAGAGAGTGATAAAATTTTGGGTATAGCCCATAGTCAACATTTAGAATACGATAAAAAGTAACGTTTCATATAAATGTATGAGAAGTAAGTGTTCATCTGACTTAATTATATGATTGGACTTAACTCCGACTGCCGTATGACTACTTCTCTACTATTAATCCTCCAATGTATCGTTATCCACCAAATTTATAGAAACAATTACCCTTTTTCTCCTCCTTATCGTATTTTAATTGTCTATAATTACTTAAGTCCGTAATTTTTGTATTTTACTTGTATTTTTGTGTACTCTATCAAGTAATCTGATACCCTCGTATCTAGTGAGATCCTTTCCACAGACATTCTTTATTACTTAACATTTTTAATAGGTCTTAAAAGTCTGGTAGTAGGACTTTTTGTTACGACCTTCGTCTCTCTATTTATTTTTTAATTGACAAGTCAATATGGTAACATCTTGTCTTTATTTCTTAAAAAACCTTCGGAAAACATTTCCTGTGAACCTTTTCAATCATCTAATAACCCTTTTGTGTCTTTATTCATTTTCGTTTACTAATTGTGACCTTTTTTTTATTTCAAATTTGTGTTTTGTTATTTTTTTATGTATTTCTTATATTTACACTTCAAGTTTCGATAACACCGAAAACACGTCAGTGTACTGTTTATATGTTTTCGTAGATTTTACTCCTTTTTTTACTTAACTATTTACACTTGGTACTTGACTACTGTAGCTAAACAAGGTTCTATATTTCTATGAACGAATTTTAAATTCTTATTCAAATATAATAAAACTAATCTATTATTTTTATCATAAGTCAAGTCAAGTCAGCGAGTCAGCACAGACTGAGAAACGCTGGGGTACTTGGTGTCGTGTGGTCCGGAGGGACAGGTAGTGGTTGAGGGCCTCAAGTGGGTTTGAGTACAGGCATCTCAGTCACTACGGTAGATCGGTAGAGTAGGAGCCAGCAGGGGAAGAGGAGGACGGGGGTTAGAGAGGGTCGTAGTCTCAGAAAAGGTTACTCAGTTGAGAAGCGTACTCCACCGGTTTCATGACCTCAAAGTTGAAATCGTAGTCAGGAAGGTTTCTTGTGGGTCCTGACTAGAGGAAGTCTTGCCTGACCAACCTAGAGGAACGTCAGGTTCCCTGAGAGTTCTCAGAAGAGGTTGTGGTGTCAAGTTTTCGTAGTTAAGAAGCCACGAGTCGAAAGAAGTGTCAGGTTGAGAGTGTAGGTATGTACTGGTGACCTTTTTGGTATCGAACTGATCTACCTGGAAACGACCGTTTCGTTACAGAGACGAAAACTTATACGATAGATCCAATCAGTATTGAAAGGAAGGTTCCTCACAGAAAATTAAAGTACCGACGTTAGTGGTAGACGTCACTAAAACCTCGGGGGGTTTTATTTCAGACTGTGACAAAGGTGACAAAGGGGTAGATAAAGAGTACTTCACTACCCTGGTCTACGGTACTAGAAGTAAAAGACTTACAACTCGAAATTCGGTTGAAAAAACGAGAGAAGAAAGTAAAAGTAGTTCTTCGAAAAATCAAGGAGAAGTGAAAGACGGTATTCCCACCACAGTAGACGTATAGACTCCACTTACTATAAAGAGGGCCGTTAGAACTAAGGTCGAACACGGAGAAGGTCAGGTCGTAAAGAGTACTACATGAGACGTATATTCAATTTATTCGTCCCACTGTTATATGTCGGAACTGCATGAGGAAGAGGATAAACCTTGGTCAGACAACAGGGTACAGGTCAAGATTGACAACGAAGGACCGGACGTATGTATAAAGAGTTCTCCGTCTAGTCCACCAGACCATAAGGGTAGAGAAAGTCTTAAAAGGAGTCAAATAACACTAGGTGTGTCAGTTTCCAAAACCGTATCAGTTATTTCGTCTTTATCTAGCAGTAACTATTCCGTTCCCCTAAAAATCCAGAGACACGGAAGATTGTCCCTCTTCCGTTACCGTGGGGTAAGGTCATGAGAACGGACCTTTTAGGATACCTGCCTGCTCGGACCATCCGACGTCAGGTACCCCAGCGATTCTCAACCTGTGTTGACTCGTTGAAGTGAAAGTGAAAAGTGAAAGTACGTAACCTCTTCCTTTACCGTTGGGTGAGGTCACCAGAACGGACCTCTTAGGGTTCCTGTCCTCTCGGACCACCCGACGACAGATACCCCATCGTGTCTCAGCCTGTGCTGACTTCACTGAATCGTCGTCGGAAGATTGTAAAATGCCAGCCAGACACTCAACCTTTATCGGTCAAAGTGGTTAGTTTAGAAACATGTAGAGTGGGGTACAAAAGAGTCGGTGGAGACAGTCCCCCATCCGTTACCGTATTTGAAGGAATCGTCTATGTCGAGCTGTTGACGGCGGAAACAGGGATAGAGAAATTACGAACATATTCCGCCATCAAAGACCACTACTTGGGAATATTAGATCTTAAACATGAATATAAGAAAGGTTTA
The DNA here is from genome assembly GCA_006410555.1 of Capra ibex. Classification (NCBI taxonomy): domain Eukaryota; kingdom Metazoa; phylum Chordata; class Mammalia; order Artiodactyla; family Bovidae; genus Capra; species Capra ibex. Next base: position 19,765,696 of record SJYO01016970.1, on the reverse strand, counting down.
CGACTTTTTCCCTATAAGGAAGGGAAACAAGGAACACCGGAATAAAAATGGTTACCAATGTTGATCCAAGTTCCCAGAAAGACTTTCCAACAAATTGTTTCTATAAGATTGTATTAATAGACCCTTCTTTTCCTTGTTTTCTTTCGGTAATATGATTACAGTCGTTTACTGCCTCTGTTACAAAGACCTCAAAAGTTTGATTAAATATTGGTTATGGTTCGTAAGAGAACGTACGAAAATTATAATGGCAGAGATTTTCTTTTTAACCTTTTTTATACTCTATATTATTCCGTATTTTTTCCAATCTCGTATGGTACATTAAGTCCTGTGTAAGTGATACTATTATACCGGTGTTTAATTAGTACACCCAACACCTTTGATCAGTACTTTACAGACAATGTGAATTTTTGTGGGACCGAATAACTTATGCACTTTTATACTAAAGTAAATACCTAACTGGGAGTAGGGAATTTTAGGATCGCCATCTTAAAGAAAAGGTTTCCTAAACATTTCCCAAAATGGGGTGAAAAAAAAAAATGGGGTTCCCGAAGGGATCACCGAGTCTGCCACGTAGACAGACGTTAAACCCTCTCAGCCCAAACTAGGGACACAGCCCTTCTAGGAGACCTCTTCCTTTACCGTTAGGTGAGGTCATAAGAACGGACCTTTTAGAGTGCCTACCTCGGACCATCCGATGTCAGGTGCCCCAGCGTTTCTCAGCCTGTGCTGACTCGCTGAAGTGAAGTGAAGTGAATGGGGTGAAATGACACACTTTTACTTACTTTATTGGAGATGTTACAATCTTTAAAATCTGAGTTTCTACCACTTAACTTCTGTTTATACAAAAGTTAAACCCTGTCGTAACCCGAGAAGTCTCTCGAGTTGCAATAGGGAAGTTTTGGAACCAACTTTGAGTAACCAGTAGTCAGTAGTTATGAGAGGTTTCGTCCTCTGACGTACGAGTCCACGTAATATGCATGCAATGGATAGATAACTAGATAGTGGATAGATAGAGATATAAATGTGTATCCATATACATACGTATGTGTGCATAATTTTTTGAGGCATGATACATGTACTATCTATTATAATACACGGAAGATAAGAGATATTGATATATAATCGTTAAAATTTTATTCTATACGAACGGTTTGAACACTTTAGATATTTACTTGATATATCATGTAGTATAATATACAACATATTAATATTTGTATCATATGTGTACATCACATAATACATTTATATATATGTACATGTGTATATATCACATATGTGTACATTATATTATATATGTACACCAATACACATATGTAAATTTTTATTAACACATCCGACCGTCCCTTCAGACTAGATACTTCAATATTTTTACGTAAGTCTACATCATATTATAGGTATACTATATATAAAACGTTTATATACTTATATAAATGTAGTGTACATAATATAATTGTTTAAGACCCACCGTCTAGACTCTTTAAACTAAATAAAAAAATGTTAATTTTACCCACGTGAAATAACATCTATTTAATACGACACGACACAATTCAACGAAGTCAACACAAGTTGAGACACTGGATACCTGGTATCGGGAGGTCCGAGGAGACAGGTACCCATTTAATATGGAGTCGTTTTAACTAAAACCCGAAGGGACCATCGCGTCTACCATTTCTTATACGGACGTTACACGTTCTGGACCCAAGTTAGGGACCCAACCTTTCTAGTGGACCTCTTCCCTTACTGATGAGTGAAATTATAGGAACGGACCTTTTAAGGTACCTGTCTCCTCGAACCGCCTGATTCAGGTGTCATAGCGTTTCTCAGTCTGTACTGGCTCGTTGAAAATGAAAAAGTATCAACTAAAATAACTGATAATAGAACTCGGATAAGTAAATCAAAGTTAGTCGAGGTAATTAAGAGAAAGAAGGGAAAAATCGACGAACATAACATCGATGGAGTATTAAGAGTATCTTGTGTAAACTTTTTACCATCTGTTTTTACGTTTCCTATAATGTTATAAAGGTAAAAAGATGAAAATTTTTCGATACTGACAAATAACCGGATTTTCCTATAAAATTATTGAAGAGAGACACCAAGAGTTTTCAACTTTTGTCCTTTTACATGGAATAAGAGATAACGGGAGTTTACATTTTTTCGTTTATTTTATTCATGACTTGAGTTAAAGACCTATTTCACGTTCATTTAATGTAAGTAAATTTGTCGTCTTTTAAAGTCTCAATATCACTCATCTTTTTATATTCACGTTATGAAAGTTAAACCCCGAAGGGTCCATCGAGTCACCATTTCTTAGACGGACGGTTCGTCCTCTGTGTCCAAGGTAAGGACTTAGTCCTTCTAGAGGAAATCCTCCTTTACCAATGGATAAGATCATAAGGACGGACAATTTCTCCGTTCTCTTGTCTCCTCGGACCGCTCAATGTCAACTACCCCATCGTTTTTCTCAACCTGTACTGAATCGTTGATTTTGCTTCTGTTGCTGATAGTTAAACTCGTATGTAACTACGACAAAAGAACTGCTTTTTGGGTCTTCAAAAAAAATAAAAAATAAAAAAACAAAAACATCACTGTACATAACCTGTTATTACCAACACTTTCGGTGAGTCAACACAGACTGAGAAACGTTGGGGTACCTGATATGTACCAGGGACTAAGAGTGGTCTAGTCTTACGACCTCACCCATCGGAAAGGGAAGAGGTCCCATAGAAGGTTTGGGTCCCAAACTTGGGTCCAGAGGTCGTAACGTCCGTCTAACAAATGGTCGACTCGGTGGTCCCTTCGGGTTCTTATGACCTCAACCATCGGATAGGGAAGAGGTCACATAGTAGAACTGGGTCCTTAGCTTGGCCCCAGAGGACGTGACGTCCGTCTAAGAAATGGTTGACTCGATAGTCCCTTCGGGCATTACTACCATCAGACCTTTTAAAAAGTACCCGAATCCATTTACAGAAGACACTTCGAAGTTTTAACCGAACTAAAATAGGGTCTTTACAAAACCCCTGAGACTTTCCACATATTTTTAGTTTCCTTTGAGTATACAGAGTTGACTTTTCCGACTTAATTAAAGAGATTATCAAGAATCAACGTCAGTGTAAATTAGGCATTCATGTCAGACCCTTTGAAATAAACTTTTGTTAGGGTAACTCAGAAGACAGAGACGGAATATAAGAAAGAAGTTCTCTACAATTACCCGAGAGGTACGGTAAAGTCGGGTCAGTGAGGATCAACATTTCCACTAGGAAAACGAGTGAGGTTACTACTTCACTTGTGGATAAAAGTCAAACAAGTAGAGAACGAATGTAGAAACACAAAATGGTATAAAAGAAGTGATTAACCATAAATGACAAAAAAAGAAAAAAAAAGGGGTAGTCAAAAGTCGAGTTTACACGGAGTGTACACGACGACACGAATCAACGAGTCAGAACAGACTGAAAACGCTGAGGTATCTGACATCGGTCGGTCCGAGAAGACAGGTACCCTAAGAGGTCCATTCTTACGACCTCACCCAACGGTACGGAAAGAGGTCCCCTTAGAAGAGCTGGTCCCTAACATGGGTCCAGAGGGTGTAACGTCCACCTAAAAAATGGTAGACTCGGTGGTCCCTCGGGTTCTTATGACCTCACCCATCGGATAGGGAAGAGGTCCCCTAGAAGGACTGGGTCCTTAGCTTGGCCCCAGAGGACTTAACGTCCACCTAAGAAATAGGGGACTCGGTGGTCCCTTCTGGAATGAAGTGGATCCCGAGGAAAACAAAGACGATTACTTACTAGACTGACAAAATAAGCGACGGAGAAATAGAGTAATTACTTACTCTTGAAGGACGGACTCCCAAGATCTCTATCGACCCGTGTCCTATGGACTGTGTCCAGTCTACTTCAACTGTCGTCAAAAAAACAGTGTATATGTGTTTCCGAGACCCTATTCTTGTTCCATGTGTTATGTCCCGGTGTACCTCCAACGCGAATCCTTGTCCCACCTGACCGTCTCCGACACTTCCGTCCGAAACAACCGGGACCTCTCACCCCATGGACCAAGGGCACCCTTCTACACTGACAGAACAAACTTGTTAAGACACCCGATAGTCCCTGTCTCGTCCTCTGGAACCCCTACTCCTGGTCCTCCTCTCGTTGAACGGGACGTCTATCCCTTGATCACCCACGTCTCAGAAGAGACGACCCACTCCCCGTAGAAACACTCTTGTGTAGTACCAATTCAGAAACCCGGGGACACTTCAAGTTTCTACAACTTCTTCGTGAACTTTAAAATCTAGAACATTATATGACTAGACACACATACGATTCAGTGAAGTCAGTACAGGTGGAGACACTCTGGGACACCTGACATCGGGTGGCCCGAGGAGACAGGTACCTTAAGAGGTCTGTTATTAGGACCTCACCCATCGGTAAGGGAAGAGGTCCCCTAGAAGAGTTGATCCCTAATTTGGGTCCAGAGGACGTAACGTTCCCCTAAGGAATGACGACTCGGTAGACACTTCGGGGTGTGACAGAATGGGTAAGGTACATTTTTAAGTCAAAACATGAAATACCAGGATTACATAGGGTATTTTAGACCGTGTACTACGATGAAACGTGACGACAGCAAACAACCGTTAAAACGATTAAATTGGATCAAAGAGTTAATCTAACATTTTGAGTCTCTGTCATATAAAAAAGAAGACTGAAAAGGTGTTGGTTTTTTATAGAATAGAAAGTGTATATTAAATATACGCACACATACGTATAACGTATAAAAGGTCCAGACGATATTGTTTACTGGTGTTGATCTCCCGAAGGAACCACCGAGTCGACCATTTCTTAAGTGGACGTTACGTCCTCTGGATACAAACTAGGGACCCAACCCTTCTTGGGGACCCCTTACCTTTCCGATGGGTGAGGCCATAAGAATGGATCTCTTAAGGTACCTGACATATCAGGTACCCCAACGTTTCTCAACCTGTACTGACTCACTGAAAGTGAAAGTGAAAACCTACCGAATTTTATTATCTTTAAATAGGAAAGTCACAAAACCTCCGGTTCCCAGACTTTAGTTCCACAAGGTCCCGGTTCGAGGGAGACTTCCGAGACGTCTTTTTAGGAAGGAAACGATAAGGATCGGAACATCGTCGTAATTGAGGTCAGAGACGGAGACAAACGTGTACCAGAAGAAGGTAGAAACAAACGAAGGTGTGGAGAAAGAAGAATATATTCCTGTAGTCAGTGACCTAAATCCCTGGTGGAATTAGGTCGTACTAGAGTAGAATTGAACTAGTGAAGAAACACTTTCTTCACTTTCACAATCAGTGAGTCAGAAAAGGCTGAGAAACTCTGGGGTGCCTGATGTCGGGTTATTCGAGGAGACAGGTACCTTAAGAGGTCCACTCTTATGACCTCACCCAATGGTAAGAGAAGAGGTCCCTTAGAAACACTGGGTCCCTAGTTTGGACCCAGAGGACGTAACGGTCGTCTACGAAATGGTAGACTCGGTGGTCCCTTTGATTTATTCCAAAGTCAATGTCCATGAGCCCCACTCCTGGGGTCACACGGAAAACCCTCTGTGTTAAGTTGAGGACTGTGGATGTTAATTTTTTCTTTAGATACATACAACACACATATAAGGTCTCTACAAGGCCATCTACTGAACAGGTCCTCCTTTGTTTCTTCGTATCGAGGAGTTCTTCAGGTCGGTTCAAGAATAACAGTTATCGACTTTTACTTATTGTGTATCGTCACACGGAACCACATGTGAAACGAAGAGTCTGTGACACTGTAGATGATTTACGAACACTTTAAGAAATACTCCAATTTTCTGACAGAGTCGTGTTCGGTTGTGAAATCTTCTTCAATGATATTAAGTATGCTTGACTCTCCTTTCCTGCCTGTCTTTAGTGACTCGACCGAGATCGAACACCAAAACGGAGATCCTTTTCTGTAGACTATATGCTCCGACCTTGTTTACCAATAAAGGGGGAGTACTAGTTTATTCGGTGTCTTACCTCGAACTGCGAAAGAGCCGTAAAAGACCGATGGAGAAGAAAAAGATAGTTAAGTATCAAATAGTGTTAACCGTCTTAGTCGTCAGGAGGACCCGCCCACTTTCAAAACACACTAAAGAGATGTGGTCACTAAAGTATAAAGGAAGTTTAAGTTCCCTTTTTAGGAGTAGTGAACGGGAAAAGAAGTACTACCTCCTTCAGAGATTCAGGGTCCCTAAACGTAGTCGTGAACACTCTCTCCCATGAGAGAATCGGACCCACTGACTCGTTTCGATTTCCACTTAACTTGTGTCTTCTCAGTTTGTAGTTAAACGACAATATTCGATTTTAACGTCATTTACACCACCACCACCAAAATAGTAATTCAACATGATCTGAGAACGCTGGGGTACCTGACATCGGACGGTCCGAAGGGACGGGTACCCTAAAAGGGTCGTTCTTATGACCTCTCCCAATGGTAAAGAAAGAGGTCCCTTTAGAAGGACTGGGTCCTTAACTTGGACATAGAGGACGTAACCCTCCGTCTAAGAAATAGGGACTCGGTAGACCCTTCGGGGACGTCATTTATAGTATAAATCATTTTATAGTAAGAAATTAAGAAGAGGAGGAGTTTCTACCAAAAAAACTTTATATTGTCTTTCTGACTTGGGTCTCTTCTGTGTAACAGAGACAGTGAACTGGGTCAAATCGACGGCTCTTTCTAAAGACCTATACAGATAATATACTAGTAACCCTAACCCGTTCCTGATCCTACTTTGAGTGATACTATTTAAATTTTTTTATCATTGTTAACAATTGTCGGAAACCGAAAACGACACAAAGAATTTTGACTTTTTACACACGAGTGACCGAGTCAGAACAGGATGAGAAAAGCTGGGGTACCTGACATCGGGAGGACCGAGGAAACGGATACCCCAAAGGGTCTGTTCTTACGACGTCACCCAACGGTAAAGATTCGAGTAAAGAATTTTGACTTCTTCCTATAAGGTCTAGCTAAAGTAACTATTCATAAGTCTCAACAAATCTTGGACCATGATAATAAATCATTGGACTACCACGACCGGTATAAACTATTGTGAGTACTTCAACCTCACACACTATCCTTTAGTCTTATAGTCTTATAGCACATTTCACACGGGAATCTACTGACCAGAGATCGAAAAGGGTAACCGGAGTCACTTCAGTCACAGTGACTACTTATAATTCTACGAATAAGTGTACTAGAGAGCACAAGACATGAGGGACCGTTGTGACGGACTTAACAGTGACGTTAAGATATGGAGTCCTTAGGGACTGATACTTCTCGTCTCTGACTGAAGAGACCGTAGGACTTCACTTTCACTTTCAGCGAGTCAACACAGGCTGAGAAACGTTGGGGTCCCTTATATGTCAGGCACCTTAAGAGGTCCGGTCTTATGACCTCACCCATCGGTAAGGGAAGAGGTCCCCTAGAAGGGTTGGGTCCCTAACTTGTGTCCAGAAGGTGTAGCACCCGCCTAAAAAAATGGTAGACTCGGTGGTCCCTTCGGGTTTTTATGACCTCACCCATCGGAAAGGGAAGAGGTCCCTTAGAAGGGTCGGGTCCTTATCTTGGCCCCAGAGGACGTGACGTCCGTCTAAGAGATGGTCGACTCGATGGTGTCACTTCTCAAGAGATCCGGGGGACTACAATAACGACGACACGGGATATTATTGTTCCTGTCATCCTTCTGTCACGTCCCAAAGTCACGGGACTACCTCAGTTTAGAGAAAAGTTGTTGAGAGATCGAGACACTGGACCTTTCACAGGAACTCTTGGGACACAGATCAGTAAACTACCCTTATTATCTCTGAACAGTCTAAATCGTTTATTTTGGTCTTATCGAACAACTTAAACTTAAAGACATTTGCTACTTAAAATTCACATACAGAGTCTATAACGTACTGTACAATTAAAGTTTAAATTATCCGTAGAAACTAAAATAGACCGTTGAGATCCTATTATCCACGTAGATGGAGTATACTAAGAATAAGCTAATTTACACTACTATACACTTTTCGTAAATCGTACTACGGATAACGTATCATGGAGGTTCAATAATAGGAAAGATTAACGTAGATGATAAATTTTAATCTACAATACAACTCGTAAAAATATATTGTAGTATCTTGAAGGGTTGTTGAACCGACCCACTCCCGATCCTCGAGATTAAACTTTATTCCATTTGCGTCTAGTCTTTGAAACTTTAACCGTGTCGTTCAGACACAACCCAAGTCTACTCTAGTAAGTTCATATAGTCCAATGGAACGTAATCTAAAATCGGATTTTCTAAGACTTAAAGTATGGTCACGTATCACAATGTCAAATTACCCTATGTCAAATAACATTTAACAAACCATAGAACTTTCGAAGTGACGAGGAAGGGAACAGGACTTACTGATGGGTTCTCATACTAACTTCCCCTCAGTACGATGGGTCCTTTACGATGACGGGGAAGACTTTTCTGGATAATACTAGAGACAGGGAGGGTACTTAAGTTTTGCCCCTTTCTCTACCTCTAGTCACCAGATGTCACATATTAGTATCGTAAAATCCAAACAAAGTAAGTGACAAGAGGACAATTCTCTTTTTATAAGTACCCGATAAAACACTTGGTTTTATCTACCAGAATATTAAAGTCTACACCTACGTATAAAGTCTGTACAAATATTTAATTTCTCCCTCTGACACCTCAAACCTTTTTCCCTATTTTTCCTAAGAACAAAAAGTTCAACCTCATATTGACGAAATTTACAACACAATTAAAGACGACATGTCGTTGGACGTAGTTGATATGTATATGTATACAGGAAAGGGAGAATTCGGAGGGAGGATAGATGGGGGTAGGGTTGGGGAGATACAGTAGTGTCTCGTGACTCGACTCGAGGAACGCGACGTGTCGTCGTAGGGTGATGGATAAAATACGTACCATCACATATCTCCAATTACCACGAGAGAGTTAAACAGAGTGAGAGAAGAAGGAGACACGGGTGTCTAGGTAAGAGACACAGACGTAGAGACAAGGACAGGACTTCTATCCAAGTAGTCATGGTGAAAAGATTTCTTTCAGAAGAAGTATTCTCGGAAGACAAGGACAAGACCGTCCCTCCACGACCCCGTGACCACTTCCTCGACGACCTTTGTCCTGAACCATGACTGACCTGTGACTTCGATATACCAACGAAATCACTTTCCCCGAAGATTAGAATTAAGTGAATGACACTCTATTGATTCTCGAGTATAGAATTTTTTTTTTTTTTAATGATGACGTCAGTCGTTTTTCTACGGTAATGGATGTTCGAAAGGACATTTCCCGAGTTCAGTAGACACGTCTGTTTAAGGAAAAGTAAGGGCTCTACTAATTATACCTCTGATTACAGTCCCACTGACTCCCTTCCGAAGGGAGTACGACAGACTTCGACTGAAGAGGATTCTAATTCCCGCCACGACGTACAGTCTAAGCCTTTTCCTCTCCCGTGATAAACCTCCCCAAGGTTTCAGCCATTCGTGCTGTAGTATAGACTAATATACTACGTAATATGACTCAATACGTGTCCCTAATGACCCCAAGTCTTCGACTTAAACGTGTACATCAAACATACTGTGAGTCCCGACGTAAGAGTGGAGAGAGGACCCAGTAAGTATTGAAATGACTGAAAACTCTTAGAAGAGAAAGGTTGGTCTGGTATTCGGTAAAACCCCAGATTTACGACACTAAGTATGTAGAAGACGCACGAGTCTCGTGGATAGTATCGCCTTCCGTGTTGTATTAAAGGGTTATTTAAGTCTAAGTAATTATCTTCCTCCGTAGAGACTTAGTTAGGGGATACCTAGAAAGAAACGGACCTCGTAGTGTTTTTCAATAAAGGTCCCACTAACCATCAGATTCATAAAGAATACCTACTTCACACCGACTATCTTCCATTTGTTAGACATTATATACTGTCATAAAATGTCTGAAACCCCTCATGAGCTCAAGAGGAACACTACATTACAAACAATAATACCGATGGTACAGAGAGAGGATCGGACCGAATAGGGATTATGAATACCAGGTTCTTCTTCTCATGTTTGTCTCTATCTATTTACGACGTACGACAAGAATCAACGAGTCAGTACAGACTAAGAAACACTGGGGTACCTAACGTCGGGCGGTCCGAGGAACCAGGTACCGCTAAGAGGTCCGTTCTTATGACCTCACCCAACGGTTAGACAGGAGGTCCCCTAAAGGGGTTAGGTTTCTAGCTAAATCGAAGAGAACACAAAGGACGTAACTGTCCGTAAAAGAAATGACGACGTGGTGGACCCTTCGGAATTTTTTACTATAAATTACATTTACACAATAAACAACCAACTTTCAATCGTTATTGTGATGTCTACTAAACAAATTTAATAGTACGAACATACCCACAAAACGAGTACTCGATCACATAGTCAGACTGAAGAGAATTTCGTCTTCGACTATGTCTCGACTCTTACTCTCCCCACCTAAGACCTCCCTACGAGTACTTTCTATTTCGATGTCCCTCGTCCTGACCCATCCGGTCCAAAAGTCTTTCGTTACGTCTAGAAAATAGACACTTTCCTGTTGACGCACTGGTCGAGTCAGTGTATGGACTGGTCGTCGACTGGTGTGTGTGCGGCTACTTGGCCTCTGTCTGATCGAGTCGAGACACGCCAACACACACGGACGAGTCAACAAAGTTAGCACAGACTGAGAAATGCTGCGGTACCTGACGACAAGTGATCCGAGGAGACAGGTACCCTAAGAGGTCCGTTCTTACGACCTCACCTAACGGTGAGGGAAGAGGACCCCTAGGAGGGCTAGGTCCCTAGCTTGGACGTAGAGAATTATAGAGAACGTGACCGTCCGTCTAAGAAATGGTGGACGCGGTGGATCCTTCTCGTCGAGTCGAGGTAGGACGAGTTTGACGACTGGGAGGATTAGCACTGGACTTCTTCACCAATAACTAAATTCGGTGATACAAATCCCACCAAACTATAAAGATTTACGTTGGACTTTGTAATTCTGTTTAAAGAATTTCATGACTCGATCTAGAAGAGTAACGAGACAGATTTTAGAACACTTTAGTCACAGGAATGTCATCGGATGTTCTGACAGATAAAAGACCACGGAAGAAAGGGAGAGACTGGAGTCCAGGAGGTCGGTGTGATCACAGGACAACCATAAAAAGTTTGAGCTTTCTGTGTGACGTGGAATTACCGAAACGTGTCCGAAAAGCCAGATCTTGCAAGATGATAGGGAAATCGATTTAGGAAGTGGAAGAAGTTCAGATACAAGTGGAATCTTCGTAAAAGAAGTTTCGATGAGGGAAGGATCTCAAGGTCATACGAATGGCACTAAATAGAAAGGTAGGTACCTTCGCTACATGATCTACGAAACGAATAAATACTACAAACGACAGATTGAGGAAGTGAATACAGATTCCTGAAAACAGACAATACGAATGACAACTAAAGGGTCGTGTCTGTTGTTAAAGACTGTGTCTAATTCAGGTTTTGTTTATAAATAACTACTTATTTAATACCTCTTGTACTTCTAACTCGATTGTCCTCATCAGATGAAAAATTTCCTCAAAACTAAACTTCTTCTTTCTTTAGAAGGATAGACAAACGTAAATCTCTTAATTTTCTAAAGTAAGGAACCATCAAACACCCACGTACACACACGTAATTGTCCGTCTCTATATTCTGTTTTGGATAATCGTAACCCCGTCCTTCACGAAAGAAGATCAATAGTCTTTCCAAGTCTCGGTTTTCTCTTCATTCGTTTGTAGTCACGAAAATTTGACACTTTTTACTTACTCACAAAGGTTTCCAGTCCGAACAACTAATAGAAAATTTTCAAGAGCAGGGAGATTTTATACGGTAAAATATACCACAATCGGAAACGTAACACACTGGAGGTACGACCAGTCTCTGTCCATGTCATAAGAGATTTGTTTGCAAAGAATTCAGTCTCACTTTACTAGAAAAATGTTTTACTTCAAACTTTCATTTTAACACGAGACAATGATCAAAATTAAGAATCATTTGTCTGGAAATTAGAAAGACTATGAACCTCACATAATAGAAAGTACCTACAACGTTTCCAGTCTCTTCTGTTAAAGAAAAAATTTGTCTAGAGAACGTTCGCAGAGTATAAACTAAAAAAGCTTCTACTCGGAAAATTACGAAAGGGGAGAGAAAAGGCAGTACCGATTACCTTTTTTTCCATATAGGGAAAGAGAATACGAACTGCACCGAATTAAAAAAAAAAAAAAACGGTATTACCTTAAGTGTAAGACTTAGTGAATTTTTATCAATGGATCTAAGAGTTAAGTAACCGTATAACCAGAGACCCGTCTGACGGTACAATTTTAAGAACTGACTGTGATTCGTATTTTTATTCCTGTTTTAAATCAAATTTGATTGTCATTCCACGTGCTTTCGTTACAAAGTCAGTGAGTAAGTAAGTAGGTAAATAGGTCATTACTTAACATCTTATGAATGAGAGTTGGTCGGAGGGACGGTCCTTAAAACCGTCATCTTGATTTACGACATGTTTTCAAAAAAGAATTTTTACCATCAAATCACTACCTTCGTCTGTGTATTTGTACTATACACGATATTGTCCCCAGGGATACGTTAACGAAGGAAATGACTTGTTGATTCAACTCGTTTTAAAAGCGAAATAGTTAACAAAATTATAACATATCTGATTAGAGTCATACAGATTGTAATCTTTGGAGAAAAAAAAAAAAGAGAGAGACGACAAACTGAATCTCCATCGTACCCCATTGAAGCTGACCTTCCAGACCCTATATTTAGTGGGTACCAAGTTAAAAACGAAAGACAGAATCGTCCCTCTGTGTCGTACTGACGTGACCCTTCTCTTGGGTTGATGTAACGAACGTACACACCCGTTTTGTATTTAAGTGTATGTTTCCGGGCGGTGTCAGAAAGAAGGTGCATAAAAATTATTAGACTTGAGGGCGGTCTCATCGACTCTAAACCATAGTAATACGACAGGATTGAATTTTTCTTTGAAATCCTTGAGAAAAGAAGTAAAATAAACTAAAAGGAAAATACATGCTACGACACCCGAAAACAAGTCATAGAATTGTAGTCCACAATCTCTGTGTTGCGACTTTCCATATCCAAACTAAAAAAATCAAAGAAATACGAACTTTTGGGTCGACTGATAACTGGTAACTACCCTGTCCCGAGTCCACCATAATAACAGACAGAAGGTTCAATTGGTCTTCCTAGGGATTTCTTCGTTTATGTATTTTATTTATCTAAACGTCGACATATCCCCAACACCTTCTTTTATGTAACTTAGGAAATTTTCACCGTAAATAGAAGTACTTGTTTCCTAATCTTTTGATATAGTATAGAGTAAATTTTTCTTCAATCTTACGATCTTTTGTATTACCATTGAAGTACTCTTTCGAAACTTAATAAAAATAGGACACATTTACTAGTTTTAGATCCAAATATACAGTTAAACATTCATCTAACTTAACATCTGAAGTATAATCTTTAATGTTTTTACATTTTTATATCAGTTTCACACTACATTTTTGAAAGTTTTTCTTCCTATATAAGTCTTTATTTATATTCCATGTTTATTTTATATGTCCATTTATGTTTCCAAAATCAAATTTTACTAGTAAACCAACCCTATCACTCTATCATACACACGATCTGATTCTCTTTTCTCCTCAACTGAAATATTAAATTCTTATATTTCTAATATGTATGTATGTACTTACATATTTTTAATACATATCTCTCTTTAGTAATCTTTTTTTAACCATCATAATACTTCTATTTTAAATACCTTTTTATTTGTACGATTATCGTATGAATAAAGTCTTTCATCCACACTAGAGTTACTTATCAAGTGATTTTTAGTACTCCAATCATGGACTGAAGTATCCTTCACTATTAAAGGGTCCATACTTGACCTGTCATCACGTAAAACCTCATACAAAGTTTCTCGTCTTGTCTTAAGTAGTCTGACGAAACCGGTGTTCGATAGTTATGAAAATGAAACCTAATCACTCAGAAAGACGAACAGTAATAGACTGAACGTTCTCGTAGTCCTTGGGTGAGTGGACCGACTACATGACTTTATGTAGTCGACTCTAACACAGTCTCTCTGAACGAAGAAGAACCTCTGCGTAAAGGAATAGTTTGAGAGTCTCTTACTTCTTCAGATTCAGGATACCTAATAGACTTCCTTTAATAGTTACGAATTATAAAGATATTGTAAAATATCAAATACTTTGTAATATTGAAAATGTAATTTCAGAAAGACAAGAGAGAAGTTCAAATATAAGGCTCTTCTGTAGATTTGGTGAGTTATTAACCAACTCGTGACAATAACTGGGTAATCTTATCTACATCTGGGATTCTACGATATCGATATGGTTTGGTTGGGACTCAAAGAAAATATTAAAAGAGACTATCATTGAGAAAGTAATAGAACGATATAATTATAAGTAAATTTTGAGTATGAAAGTTCCTTTTGAAAAAAAACTAGTCCTGTTAAAAATGACAGTGACTGTCTTTGAGTTGGGTTTGAAGACGAATTCAGTTTTGTTTTGTTTTGTATTTTTTATAAAATTTTTTATAGGTTTGAGTATCTGAAACGGGGTATTTCGGTCCTTCAGATACACACTAACTAGGTCATCAAGTTGACTTTATTGTAATGGGTCATAGAAAAAGAAAGGTAGAGATCTAAACGAGAAGAGACCAATTGAAGTAAGAGAGTACGACGTCCTTTCTCTTAAAACCTCTGGGGGTTTTGACATAGACATGTTCCACTCTGGATTTACCTTCTTTTTGAGAAATAAAGAATCCCAGTTATTTATTTTATTGTCAAGAGACTAACCAGGACCAACACCATGTGTGGGTGTAGAACTTGGTTAATGACAACTGTCTCTCTACATCGTGGTACTAACTGTCCTGAACCCATTATCCGAGTTGAGACAGATCCCCCTACTCACCTGTGAAATAAAGTATAACAATCTTGGTGTACCCTACTCCCTTCCCTGTCAAAGGATTTCTTATGGTTTTAACTTTGTTAGTGACTCATCTATATTTGATAGTAACGGTATTAAATGATATCTACACTAAGTGTTTAGTAGGTATAAAATCTTTTCCATCGCACTACTCGTCCCAGTACAAAATACAGGCAAAAAGAAAAGGGGAGACACCAACTCAAAGAGGACACAGGAAAAATAACCACTTTTGTTATTATTAAAAATCGTGACTGTTTGGATGACCGAACGGTTCACGCTTGGGTACTTGACATCGGGTGATCTGAGGAGACAGATACCTTAAGAGGTTCGTTCTTATGACTTCACCTATCGTTAAAGGGAGAGGTCCCTTAGAAGGACTGAGCCCCTTACTTGGGTCTAGAGGACATAACGTCCGCCTAAGAAATGGCAAGCTTGGTTGTCCCTTTGGGTACGTTAATAAATAACTTTCCTTTTTTACGATAGAAAGTTATTGTATCATAACTTATGTCAGAAGATGTGGATTTTTGACCTAACACTTTGCGTAATTTTACAAAAAATTAGAGAGAAACAATCGAAAACTAATACGTACTTAAGATTAATAAGGTGACTATCAATAGAAAGACACTTTTTATAGATGGAGTAGGACTATGAGTCGAAACAAATAGTAAAAACTTCACAAAAAGATAATTGGAGACAGATTGTTCTTGGAGAAGAAAATTTCCATTAAACTTGTACGATAAGGAACTAGAACGATTTGGTTGTCATTAGGTTTTAGACGAGAGGGAATGGGGTTTCACGTACGTTACATTTCGAAACTCCTAGACTTATACAAGCTCATCAAAGACCCAAATTCACTTGTGGAGGGGCGGAGACGGGGAGTGACTTCTCGTATGTTGTTAGTGTCGAACGATACGATACTAAGGTACCCATATAAGAGAAGTCATTAGGTAGACAGTCGGTTGCTTGGAGTCTTTGTTACGGGAGGAAAGGTCCACCTGTTTGGTCATTTACACACACACAGTCCTACCCTCACACAGATGTTACTATGTTGAATCTAACGAGCGTATCCAACAAGACCGTAGATCAGTCAAAGTGGGAAAGGGGATGAACATTAAAGGAAAAACAAACAAAAATATTAATTAAAAATAATCTCATATGACGACTACGACGATTCAGTGAAGTCAGCACAGGTTGAGACACACTGGGGTATCTGTCGTCGGGTGGTCCGAGGGGACAGGGACCCTAAGAGGTCCGTTCTTATGACCTCACCCAACGGTAAAGGAAGAGGTTACGTACTTTCACTTTTCTCTTTCCCTTCAGCGAATCAACACAGACTGAGAACCACTGGGGTACCTGACGTCGGGTGGTCCGAAGAGGTAGGTACCCTAAAAGGTCCGTTATCATGTTGTCATGACCTCACCCCACGGTAGCGGAAGAGACAATGACCTCATATCAACAAGATTATTTATATCATATATATATATATATATATATATACATAGTTATCGTATTGTACGTTANGAGACACACTGGGGTATCTGTCGTCGGGTGGTCCGAGGGGACAGGGACCCTAAGAGGTCCGTTCTTGTGACCTCACGCAACGGTAAAGGAAGAGGTTACGTACTTTCACTTTTCTCTTTCCCTTCAGCGAATCAACACAGACTGAGAAGCACTGGGGTACCTGACGTCGGGTGGTCCGAAGAGGTAGGTACCCTAAAAGGTCCGTTATCATGACCTCACCCCACGGTAGTGGAAGAGACAATGACCTCATATCAACAAGGTTATTTATATCATATATATATATATACATAGTTATCGTATTGTACGTTACAACAAAATTACAGACGACGTGTCGTTTCACTTAGTCGAGACACAAATGTATATAGGAAGAAAAATCCAAAAGGAAGCGTAAATCCAGTGTGTCTCGTGACTCATCCCCAGGAACACGAGACGTCATCCAAGAGTAATCAAATAACTATAAAACATGTGTGATGATCATCTCATACATACAGTTAGGGTTAGAGGGTTAAATAAGCGGGTAAGCGGACACCATAGAAACAAAAGACGTAGCTACAGAGATAAACACAAAACATTTATTCTAGTAGATTTGGTAAAAGATCTAAAGTGTATATGCACAAGTCAAGTCAAGTCGAGTCAGTGAGTCAGGACAGGTTGAGAAACGCTGGGGTACTTAACGTCGTGCGGTCCGGAGGGACAGGCAGTGGTTGAGGACCTCGAACGAGTTTGAGTACAGGTATCTCAGCCACTACGGTAGGTTGGTAGAGTAGGAGACAGTAGGGGAAGAGAAGGACGGAAGTTAGAAAGGGTCGTAGTCCCAGAAAAGTTTACTCAGTCAAGAAGCGTAGTCCACCGGTCTCATGACCTCGAAGTCGAAGTCGTAGTCAGGAAGGTTACTTATAAGTCCTGACTAAAGGTGACCCTATCTGACCAACCTAGAGGAACGACAGATTCCATGAGAGTTCTCAGAGGAGGTTGTGGTGTCAAGTGTGTGTGTGTATATACACACAATTATATGCTATAGACAAAAAGAGGAAAACCGAATGGAGTAAGACATACTGTCAGAGATCTGGATAAGTACAGAGACGTTTACCATGTTGTAGTAAAGAAAGATACTGACTCATTATAAAAGAATTAAAAAGAATAGAAGAGATAAACCGTCTAAAGAATTCCACACGGAAGAAACCTTGAGAGGGGGTAGTTGTAAAAAACTAAAGAAAGTAGTCAGAATGTCAAAAGGTATGTATCTAGGATATAGAAAAACCAATCTCAATATGGATTTATAAAGTAAAAACCACCATAATATAACACAAAAGTCAAAGTGTAACGTTATAGGATAACAACCGTACACCCTTTTACGAACTGAAAGTACAAGTCGAACGTAAGAAGTTGAAAAGATAATAACGAATAATGATTCTTGAATTTACCTACTGAATTAACTCATATAAGAAATAGACTTTAAAAACACGAAGTAAGGGTTGATATAATATTTAATAAATTTACATCCACGACACCTAGTATGTAGACGTAAGGGTGTAGATAATGTCGGTAGTGTTTCGAGGGTAGTTCGTTGGGGTTTTTCTTGTCAACATAATTGAAGTGGGACTTAGGAGTGACATGGTCAATGAGTAAGTTGAAGTTATTGAAGTACAAATTTTACCTCTATTATTATAGATGAGGTTGACGAACAAAATTTCTAGTTCACTCTCTTATGTGTGTGCTTTCACGAAATTGTGGACATTATTCGGTAGGTTTAAATAACTTATGTCATTGTCATCACATTATTATCATTATTAGTATCGTACTTTTATGAGTCAACTCCGGTATTGTACTCTAACTTTGGAATTACTATGTTTTTGCTATAATGTAAGAGAAAAGAGTAATACTAGAGACATTTAACGAAGGAAAGAAATGAGTGTATCCATCCGATATGTGTAATTTTATTATATTCTGATTCCTAACTTTCAATAATTTACGAGTACGGTACGTTAAAATCTCAATATGATTACAAATGATCTTTTAGATCTTACGAACTCCAGAAGTAGAGACTTTGTGGTCTAACATCAGCTCATTCAGAAACCAGGTGTTTGTAACTTAAAAGGAGGGTTGGAACCTTTTATACTTTTCGATATATTAATCATGTATGTCTCCTCGAGGGAACACCGAGTCGACCATTTCTAGGCGGACGTTACGTCCTCTGGAGCCAAGGTAGGGACCCAACCCTTCTAGGGGACCTCTTCCCTTTCCGATAGGTGAGGTCATAAGACCGGACCTCTTACGGTACCCGACATATCAAGTACCCCAGTGTTTCTCAATCTGTACTGACTCACTGAAAGTGAAGTGAAGTGAAGTCATGTATGTCTTATGTATCATGTATGTGTTTTAAGTATATCATTTACGTGTTATACGACGATTCAGCGAAGTCGGCACAGGCTGAGACACACTGGGGTATCTACCGTCGGGTGGTCCGAGGGGACAGGGACCCTAAGAGGTCCGTTCTTGTGACCTCACCCAACGGTAAAGGAAGAGGTTACGTACTGTCACTTTTCACTTTCGCTTCAGTGAGTCAGTACAGGCTGAGAAGCGCTGGGGTACCTAACGTCGGGTGGTCCGAAGAGGCAGGTACCCCAAAAGGTCCGTTCTCATGACCTTTATTATCTCACCCTACGGTATAGTCATGTATTTACTCATTATTTATGTATTGTGATACATTAACCATAATTTTATAAATATTAAGATAAAAGTAGAAGTGTTAATCAGTTTTTTTTAAATCGTCCATCTTTCTTATATGAGGACCGTAGTAATACTCGAATTATATAATAAGTTTAAAACTACTGATAATAATACAGACATAAGGTTCTTTTAATTGACAAAATTTTATAAACATTCTAGTTAAAGTCATAGAACTTCCGACACTTGAGAAACAGTACAGATTAGTATTCATGTTTATTTTAGAACTTACATTAAAACTTCAAACCCGACTATCGGTAATGACCTACGAGAAACACGATAGGACACGAAACTACGACTCATCGGTAAATCCCTTTTTTTATTATCGAATAACACTGTTAATCAGAAAATAGATATTACATGCAAAACGGATTGACTCTTTCGAATGTTTTAACACGAATAAACAATACTAAATCAACCACTAAACGATTTTAGACTAAAATTTATTTAAAGATATTTATAACTAGAGAATTTATCCAAAAATTTTATAACGTACAGTTATTCAGTCAAAAAAGAAAATAGAAAATTTACATTTATTTATTTTATTACGAAAAGGTTATTACACAAAAGTAATTAAATTTTAGTTATTTCATTATGTTTATAGTTCAAAATGACAACTAAAGAGAAAAGAAAAAAGGATCAAAACTGTACCAGAAAGAGTTTGAGAACGAACGGAAAGGGATAACCAAGAAGATGTGTCTCTAAGTACTTATGGTAGAGACTTTTTTTTTCCGTGATCGATAATTAATTATTTAATTTCAACTGTCCTGTCCGATTCTTCAGTTTCGGGATCAAAGGTTTGAAGGTAACTAACTAAGACAAATTTATTTTCTTTGTCCGTTTGTTTAGACATATTATAGACCCAAGAGTATCTTCTTAAATTCCAGGACGAACTATCTATAAGACGTTTTCGTAATAAATGAAACCGAAAACTCAATTAAACATAGATGACATAAGAAAGGTTGAGAATGAAATGAGTAATTTTTCTTTTTAGGAGTGTGACCGGATCTTTGTGAAGGGTTATACCGGGGGTCACTAGACATGAGGAAGTAGGGACCAGTGGTAAAGGAACGAGTGATACAACATCCGTGTTACTGGAGGACCGAGAAGAAGTTTCTCGGTTTACACGAACGAAGAGTAGAGAATTACATGGTAAGTAAGGAAGACGTAAGACCTACGAAGTGTGACTATGGTAATACCAAGTCAAGGAAAAGAAAGGAAGTTTATAGAGAAGTAACCTTTCCAGAAGAGACTAGTTCCATAAATTCTTTCAAGACGAAGATTGTTACAGAAAGGGAATGTGTCCGGTTGTTAAAAGTATCGTGAATAGTTGTGTCTCATACATCAATTAAAAGACAGAAGGAGGTGGATCCTATATTGACACATCTTTCTCTTTAAACCGACAACCCGAGTGACAACCCAGGATCATAGATCTTGACACACGTACTCCTTATATAAACAACTTACTTTCTCCTTCTTCCTTCCTTTCCTCTCTCTCTGCCTCTCTCCCTCTCTTTTCTTGTTCCTTCTCCTCTTTCTCTTCCTCCTCTTCTGTCTCTTCTTCCTTTCCTCTCCTTCTTCCCTCCTCCTCCATCTTCTCCCCTTCCCAGTCGCAGTCTCCTTCTAAAATAAATGTCAACAAACGGAACCTGGAACGAAGATCTTAGGACTGTCTGGGTTTAGAAACGAGTGAGACGAAACAAACCAGTTTAGAGATGCTTTCACAAAGTGACTACGACAAAACTGGGACACGGGGGGGAAAAAAAATTTCTATCAGTTCGAATTAACAAATTTTATTTTAGGATGTTTTTAACCAAAGAAGTGATAAACGAAACCTCAACAGAGGGAACAGAAGGAAAGTAGAGAGGGAAAGTACATACCACCGAGTCTCCCATTTCTTAGACGGATGTCACGTCCTCTAGACCCAACTAGGGACCTAAACCTTCTAAGGGACCTTTTCCTTTACCGTTGAGTGAGGTCATAAGAACGGACCTCTTAAGGTACCAATCTCCTCTGACCGTCCGATGTCAGGTACCCCAACGTTTCTCAGTCTGTGTTGACTCGTTGATTGTGTATGGAAGTATAAATATTTTGACAGTTCGGTTACTGAACCGGTAGAAACCGATCAGGGACCAATACGATTCGGAACAGAAAGACTAAAAGAAGGGGTAATTTGTCTCATTTGAGGGAAATCGGTACTTAGCTAGTACTTAAAAGTCTCTCATTTATTTTTTATATATATATTACATTTAACACATATATAATATATACGACAAACCTCTTATAAGTAAATTACTAAAATTTTAATAGAGTCACGTAATTAATAACCAAAACTATAAAAATATTATGTTACACGTTCCATTCGTTTTAAGAACAGGATGTAAATTCATCTTATCTCGTAAACCGTACACCGTCTTAGTCTCCCTAACTTTTCGAGGGAGTGAGGGAACGGACCAAGGTTACATAGAGTCAGGGAAGATGTACTACGAAATTTATATAGTAAACGGTGAATCATCCTGTACTTTCGTTGTGGATACAATTTTTGAAATTTTCGTAGTACACCCTCCTACGGTGTACTTAAGTAAAAATCAGTAATTGTAGAATCTATTGTACCTTCCAGTACTCCTTCACTCTTCCTACCACAGATTTAAACCACAACCACCTCTCGACACTTCTATGCCCGTAAGTTTATTACGGTTCGTGTCTTGGAATCCTTTTGAAGTCTTTCGTTCCGGTGGGCTTCTGGGACTCAATCCCTAATCATTCCAGTATAGACTTACACAATAGTCAAAGTATACTTTTGAACTGACAGAAGGGTCCACCACGTCACCATTTCTTAGACGGACGGTTACGCTCTCTGTGTTTTCTTCACTCAAACTAGGAACCAAGCTCTTCTAGGGTACTTTATCCTTTACCGTCGAGTGAGGTTATAAGAACGAACAGATTAAGATACCTATCTCCTTGGACCCCTCTACCAAAACACTATCAGGTACCGCAGCGTTTTCTCAACCTGTGCTGTCGTATGACTCGTGTATTGACAGAAGATCGAAAAAGAAAAGATACTAACTTGTCTTTACATATAGGGAAGACGGAGAGGACACTCAGAGACTTAGATTCAAGAGACGGGAGATCCTTTCGTCCCAGTAAACAAGTCCCAGTCGAACCACTCCACCGGACACCTCCATAGTAAAACTCATTTTTCTTGAGAGTTTCTTGTAGATTAAAAACCAACTATATAAACTTTCCAATTCGATAAGTCCCGTGTTGAAGATTTTCTTGTATAAAATGAGTCTATATGAAAAGGTCTCCTTTAAAAACTCCTAGGTCAAATAGATCTGTACCAGGACGACGTAATCGGTATAGTCCATTAATATGTAAATATATTTTACTTTAGATGGACTCAGTCCTCAATGATATAAAGGTGGCGGTGTATTAATATTTTTGGAGTAAAATAATCCAGTCTCTTTACATGTCACCACCGTAAGAGTAAGTGTAGAAGTTTATAAAATACAAGAGACTTTGTAGTCACAGACTGTTGGGTTAAAGGGAAATCTTATAAACTAAAGAAGAGTTCTTGAATTTTTTGTCCTTGAAGACACTAAAAAGTTTTACGTAATATGACCTGGAATAAATTAAGACGTTCAAACGTACCCACATACATGAATTTTTATCATACTCGTGACCGGATTGAAAAGATAGTAAACAAGACGAATAATTACTCCCTGTTACGACCTTTATATGAAAGTCTGTTGAAACTCAATTGTAAAAAGTCGTACCCGCTCTGGGGGTGTAAGGTATACCTGAGGAGTGTGTTCGGACAAAAACGACACAAGAGGATTTACTCGGACAAGTTACTCGGGAAGTAAAACAAATCTTCGATTATAATTAACAAGACCTTTTACACCGAATTTGTGAATTTATTTTAACGCTAATGATTCAAATTGTGTTTTTCCAACGTTGTGCCACACGAACTCCTTGTACATGTAAAAGTTTCTGTAACTGACTTTAAACCTAGTAAAAACGTAGAGTAAAATTTTGACTTCTAAAAAGACCAAACTGATTTCTAAGTACCATGCGTATACGAACTTTAGACGACTTTATCGAGGAATATGTTTTGGTCGGAAGGGTTGGTCTACTTAGTAAACAAACGAAGTAAAGAAGAATTCTGGATACTCCCCAAAGGTTCGACAGGGAGAACATCGTCTACCTTATGAGTGTCCTCAGGTAGGGATACCGTTGGTGTCGACGTGGCCCGTTTGTCGCGCGATGACAAAAAGGTTTATCGTACACTCAGGTGACCTCAGACGTTTTGGAGGTGACTGACACAAGGGACGACTAATAGGTGTCGTCACACCTATTACAGGTCGAACTGGACATAGAGTCTCTACCAAGAGACCATATGTTGAATTCTTTTATGAGTTGGATTTTTATCTTAATAGAGTTCCTTTTTGTAAAAAAAGATCCACAAAGAGAATTCAATATAAGAGATTCATGAACTGAAAACAGGAAATTCTAATAGACGGTATCTATTTAGATATCGTATTTCACCGAGTAAACTAGTCTGGAAACTATTTTTGGTACTCCGAAGGGACCACCGAGTCTCCTATTTCGCAGACGGACGTTACGTCCTCTGGACCCAATCTAGGGACCCAACCCTTCTAGGGGACCTCTTCCTTTACCGTTGGGTGAGGTCATAAGAACGGACCTCTTAGGGTACCTGTCTTCTCGGACCTCCCGATGTCAGGTGTCCCAACGTTTCTCAGTCTGTTCTGACTCGCTGAAGTGCATGTGAAAGTGAAACTATTTTGGACCCGGTACTACCGTAAAAACACTTCTATATCGTCGACAGTACACTTTCAGAAATACTTAATTCCAATTACAACTCTTGTTTCATCTATGATTCCTTGTTATGACCCTTTAAGGAAAAACCTTACGTAAGAATCACTGATAAATCTCCAAGGTAATCATTAGAAAAAAAAAAAAAGGAATCGAAAAATAAAACATAACCCTATATCGACTAATTGTTAAAACACTACCAAAGTCCACTTATAACTTCCCTGAGTCGGTATGTAGACAGTCATTAGAACTGTCGATGTTTGTCTTACCCTATTTCAGTATCAAACCTAACACGTAATATTTTCAACAAACTAATAAGTTTACATTAGTCAAATTACTCAAAAATCTCACAAGAATGAAACCCACATCACTGTTCATGGATACAACTTAAACGTTATACTTCTCATGTGACTACCCCGATTAAAGTTATTTAGTTTGGATATAATCGTATTTCTACAACACTGATACTGACTCCTTAGAGTCGAACTGTGGTATTGGACTAAAGTAAAAACACACGATACAACGAAGTCACTACAGACTGAGAAAACGGCAGGGTATCTGACATCGGGTGGTCCAAGGAGACAGGTACCCTAAGAAGTCCGTTCTTGTGACCTCATCCAATGGTACGGGAGGAGTTAAAGTAAACATAAGAACAGGGTTTAAAGGTCGGAAGGAAGGGTTAGAATAAGAAGGGGGAATTGGATCGACTCGATCAAGCCCCTACCTTTTTACCGCCTTACCTAAGACATGTTCCCAGTTTGTATGAAAGTCGTAACACTTAAGTATATAGTACTGACTTTAATGAAATAGTTCGACTACTTACCGTCTTTTTTTTTTTTTTGGTCCCTGGTCTACTTTCGTATTATGAAGGGTAAAGAAAGTAATATCTAAATTCTAAAATGGGTGGGGTTTCCCATCTAATTCATAGGTCTCCAAAAGACCTATCAGAGAACTTTTTGTTTAATGACTCGGAATTAAATGCTAATGCAGATACAGTGTTGTTACATGATTTCACTTTTCCTCAGAGATTATGTCTGTCAGAAACACAGTAGGGCTTATGTGTAACGAAAGACAGACTCTCGGGTACATCGGTCCACCGTCTACCTTAAAAGTAAAAGAGAGACAACTGCCACAGTCTCGTCGTGTCGAAAGTACAGTACATGTGTTGACGTTATACTAACGTATACCAAAGTGACTCTTAAAGTGTAAATGTCCCACCTTGATATGGTATTGTACTTTAGATTTTCCGACCTTAGTTCGCAACCCGGTTAGAACTTAAGGGAGGTTCCTCCAAAACTCAAAGACCCTCACACGCACCTTCATAAGTAATTTTGTACCAAAACAAACACAACACACATGGTAATTATACCTGGAACTCCTATTGTAATGTTCCTTCGAGACCAAAAGTCCCTTTACAGAGGAACGGTCTCTTAAAATAGACGAGAGGTGCGCGTATAAACAATACGACGGTCGACAAGAGACAATAGTACTGAAAGTCGGCGTCAGGCCCAGGTGAGTCCTTACTGAGAGAGGTCCCTCTCTCCATTTGTCTGTCGACGGTACTTAGGTTAAAAAAAAGGGACAACGGTGACGAGAAGTAAAAAATTTTTTATATTTAAAGAAATAAAATTAACCTCAAATTAATGAAATGTTATAACATAACCAAAACGGTATGTGGTTGTACTTAGGTAGTGTCCATATGTGCACAAGGGGTAAGACTTAGGGGAAGGGAGGAGGGAGGGACATGGTAGGGTGACCCAGTAGGGTCACGTGACCGGGGTTCGTAGGTCATAGTCCGTAACTTAGACCTGACCGCTAAGCAAAGTATATACTATAATATATACAAAGTTACGGTAAGAGGGTTTAGTAGGGTGGGAGAGGGAGAGGCTCAAGTTTTCTGACAAGATATGTAGACACAGAGAAAACGACTGAGTATATGTCCTAATAGTAAGATTTAAGGTATATATAAGGTAGAAAGATTTAAGATATATATACGAAATCATATGATATAACCACAAAAAGAAAGACCGAACGAAGTGAGATTTTATCCGAGGTCAAAGTAGATGGAGTAATCTTGACTAAGTTTACATAAGAAAAGTTACCGACTCATTATGAGGTAACACATATACATGGTGTCGAAAGAATAGGTAAGTAGACGACTGCCTGTAGATTCAACGAAGGTACAGGACCGATAATATTTATCACGACGTTACTTGTGACCCCATGTGCACAGAGAAAGTTAAGACCAAAGGAGCCACACATACGGGACGTCACCCTAACGACCCAGTATTCCGTCAAGATAAAGGTCAAAAAATTCCTTAGAGGTGTGACAAGAGGTATCACCGATATGATCAAACGTAAGGGTGGTTGTCACATTCTCCCAAGGGAAAAGAGGTGTGGGAGAGGTCGTAAATAACGAATATCTGAAAACCTAGTGTCGGTAAGACTGACCGTACTTTACCATTGAGTAACATCAAAACTAAACGTAAAGAGACTATTACTCACTACAACTCGTAGAAAAGTACACAAACAATCGGTAGACATACAGAAGAAACCTCTTTACAGATAAATCAAGAAACCGGGTACAAAACTAACCCAGCAAATAAAAAGACCTTAACTCGACGTCCTCAACGAGTATATAAAAACTCTAATCAACAAATAGTCAATGAAGTAAACGATAATAAACGAGGGTAAGACTTCCGTAAAAGTGGAACGAATATCAAAGGAAACAACACGTCTTCGAAAATTAAAATTAATCCAGGGTGAACAAATAAAAACAAAAATAAGGGTTATAAGACCCTCCACCCAGTATCTCCTAGGACGACACTAAATACAGTCTCTCACAAAACGGATACAAGAGGACATCCCCAAAATATCAAAGACCAGAATGCAAATCTAGAAATTAGGTAAAACTCAAATAAAAACGCATACCACAATCTTTCACAAGATCAAAGTAAGAAAATGTTCACCAACTGGTCAAAAGGGTCGTGGTGAGCAATTTCTCTAACAGAAATTAGGTAACATATAAGAACGGAGGAAACAGTTTCTATTCCACAGGTATCCACACACCTAAATAGAGACTCGAAAGATAAAACAAGGTAACTAGATATAAAGACAGAAACACGGTCATGGTATGACAGAACTACTGACACCGAAACATCATCTCGGACTTCAGTCCGTCCAACTAAGAAGGTCAAGGTGAGAAGAAAGAGCTCTAACGAAACCGATAAACTCCAAAAAACATAAAGGTACGTATAACACTTTAATAAACAAGATCGAGACACTTTTTTATGGCAACCACCGAACTATCCCTAACGTAACTTAGATATCTAACGAAACCCATCATATGAGTAAAAGTGATACAACTAAAAAGGTTAGGTACTTGTACCATATAAAGAGGTAAATAATCACCGGAGAAACTAAAGAAAGTGGTCTCAAAATATCAAAAGATACATATCCAGTAATCAAAGAAAGTCAAGTCAAGTCAAGTCAAGTCAAGTCAGTGAGTCAGCACAGACTGAGAAACGCTGGGGTACTTAGTGTCCTGTGGTCCGGAGGACAGGTAGTGGTTGAGGGTCTCAAATGAGTCTGAGTACAGGTAGTTCAACCACTACGGTACGTCGGTAGAGTAGGAGACAGCAGGGGAAGAGGAGGACAGGAGTTAGGGAGGGTCGTAGTCTCAGAAAAGGTTACTCAGTTGAGAAGCGTACTCCACCGGTTTCATGACCTCAAAGTCGATATCGTAGTAAGGAAGGTTTCTTTAGGGTCCCGACTAGAGGAAATCTTACCTGACCAACCTAGAGGAACGTCAGGTTCCCTGAGAGTTCTCAGAAGAGGTTGTGGTGTATAGTTTTCGTAGTTAAGAAGCCGCGAATCGAAAGAAGTGTCAGGTTGAGAGTGTTGGTATGTACTGGTGCCCTTTTTGGTATCGGAACTGATGTAACTGGAACCAACCGTTTCATTACAGAGACGAAAACTTATACGACAGGTCCAACCAGTATTGAAAAGAAGGTTCCTCACAGAAAATTAAAGTACCGACGTCAGTGGTAGACGTCACTAATACCTCGGGGGGTTTTAATTCAGACTGTGACAAAGGTGACAAAGAGGTAGATAAAGGGTACTTCACTACCCTGGTCTACGGTACTAGAAACAAAAGACTTACAACTCGAAATTCGGTTGAAAAAGTGAGAGGAGAAAGTGAAAGTAGTTCTCCGAAAAATCAAGGAGAAGTGAAAGACGTTATTCCCACCACAGTAGACGTATAGACTCCACTAACTATAAAGAGGACCGTTAGAACTAAGGTCGAACACAAAGAAGGTCAGGTCGCAAAGAGTACTACATGAGACGTATATTCAATTTATTCGTCCCACTGTTGTATGTCGGAACTGTATGAGGAAAAGGATAAACCTTGGTCAGACAACAAGGTACAGGTCAAGATTGACAACGAAGGACCGGACGTATATCCAAAGAGTTCTCCGTCCAGTCCACCAGACCATAAGGGTAGAGAAAGTCTTAAAGGGTATCAAATAACACTAGGTGTGTCAGTTTCCGAAACCGTATCAGTTATTTCGTCTTTATCTACAAAAAGACCTTGAGAGAACGAAAAAATTACTAGGTCGTCTACAACTGTAAAATTAGAGACCAAAGAAATCCATCTATATAAGGATTCATAAAATAATAAAAGTAACGTTACACTTACATTAACAAAGGAATTAAAGAGAAAGATAAAAGAGTAATAATCACATATCCTTACGTTCCCTAAAGACACACAACTAAAATATAGTACGTTGAAATGATATAAGTAACTAATCGAGATCATTAAAAGACCATCTCAGAAATCCCAAAAGATACATCTCCTAGTACAGTAGACGTTTGTCACTCTCAAAATGAGGAAAAAAGGGTTAAACCTAAGGAAAATAAAGAAAAAGACGAGACTAACTAACAACGCCGGTTTTGAAGGTTTTGATACAACTTATCATCACCACTTTAACCCGTGGGAACAGAACAAGGACTGAAAACCCCTTTACGAAAGTTAAAAAGTGGAAACTCCTATTACAAACGATACCCAAATAGTATATATCGAAAATAATACAACTCCATACAAGGAAGATAAGGACGAAAGACCTCTCAAAAATAGTATTTACCTACAACTTAAAACAGTTTCCGAAAGAGACGTAGATAACTCTATTAGTATACCGAAAATAAAAAGTTAACAATTACACCACATAATTTAACTAACTAAACGTCTATAACTTCTTAGGAACGTAGGGGACCCTATTTCGGGTGAACCAGTACCACATATTAGAAAAATTACACAACAACCTAAGACTAACGATCTTAAAACAATTCCTAAAAACGTAGGTACAAGTAGTCACATTAACCGGACATCAAAAGAAAAAAACACCGTAGAAATAGTCCAAAACCATAATCCCACTACCACCGGAGTATCTTACTCAAACCGTCAAATGGAAGGAGACGTTAAAAGACCTTCTCAAACTCATCCTATCCGCAATCGAGAAGAGATTTAAAAACCATTTTAAGTCGACACTTCGACAGACCTAGACCCGAAAACAAACGACCTTCTAAAGACTAACTAATGTCAAAGTTAAAGGTACGAACACTACCCAGACAATTCTAAAAGATAAAGAAGGACCAAGTCAAAACTTTTCAACATGAAAAGATTCTTAAACAGGTAAAGAAGGTGCAACAGGTAAAATAACCGTATATTAACGACTATCATCAGAGAATACTAGTAAACATAAAGACACGACAGACAACACTAGAGAGGTAAAAGTAAAGATTAAAATAACTAAACTAAAAAGAGGGAAACAAAGAACTACTTAGACCGATTACCAAACCGTTAAAATGAATAGGAAAGTTTCTTGGTCGAAAACCGAAACAACTCAAAACGATACCAGAGAAAACAAAGAAAACGTAAATAAAGCCGGGATTAAAATTTCTAAAGAAAGGAAGATACTTGGGACCCCAAGAAGTAAAGAAGGAAAAGATCAACGAAATCCACAAGTCAAGTCAAGTCAAGTCAGGGAGTCAGTACAGGCTGAGAAACGCTGGGGTACTTAGTGTCCTGTGGTCCCGAAGGGCAGGTAGTGGTTGAGGACCTCAAGTGAGTTTGAACGTAGGCAACTCAGTCACTACGGTAGGTCGGTAGAGTAGGAACCAGTAGGGGAAGAAGAGGACGGGGGTTAGGGAGGGTCGTAGTTTCAGAAAAGGTTACTCAGTTGAGAAGCGTACTCCACCGGTTTCATGACCTCGAAGTCGAAATCGTAGTAAGGAAGGTTTCTAAAAGGTCCCGACTAGAGGAAGTCTTACCTGACCAACCTAGAGGAACGTCAGGTTCCCTGAGAGTTCTCAGAAGAGGTGTAGAGTTTTCGTAGTTAAGAAACCGTGAGTCGAAAGAAGTGTCAGGTTGAGAGTGTAGGTATGTTCTGGTGACCTTTTTGTTATCGGAACTGATCTACCTGGAATCAGTCGTTTCATTACAGAGACGAAAACTTATACGATAGATACAACCAGTATTGAAAAGAAGGTTCCTCATTCGTAGAAAATTAAAGTACCGACGCTAGTGGTCGACGTCACTAAAACCTCGGGGGGTTTTATTTCAGACTGTGACAAAGGTAACAAAGGGGTAGATAAAGGGTACTTCATTACCCTGACCTACGGTACTAGAAGCAAAAGACTTACAACTCAAAATTCGGTTGAAAAAGTGAGTGGTGAAAGTGAAAGTAGTTCTCCGAAAAATCAAGGAGAAGTGAAAGACGTTATTCCCACCACAGTAGACGTATAGACTCCACTAACTATAAAGAGGACCGTTAGAACTAAGGTCGAACACAAAGAAGGTCAGGTCGCAAAGAGTACTACATGAGACGTATATTCAATTTATTCGTCCCACTGTTATATGTCGGAACTGTATGAGGAAAAGGATACACCTTGGTCAGACAACAAGGTACAGGTCAAGATTGACAACGAAGGACCGGACGTATATCCAAAGAGTTCTCCGTGCAATACACCAGACCATAAGGGTAGAGAAAGTCTTAAAAGGTGTCAAAGAACACTAGGTGTGTCAGTTTCCGAAACCGTATCAGTTATTTCGTCTTTATCTATAAAAAGACCTTGTGAGAACGAAAAAGGTACTAGGTCGCCTAAAACTGTTAAACTAAAGACCAAGGAGACGGAAAAGATTTTGGTCGAACTTGTAGTCCTTCAAATACCAAGTACATAACGACTTCAGATCGAACCTCTTAAAACTCGTAATGAAATGATCGCACACTCTACTCACGTCAACACGCCATCAAACTCGTAAGAAACCGTAACGGAAAGAAGTCTTAACCTTACTTTTGACTGGAAAAGGTCAGGACACCGGTGACGACTCAAAAGATTTAAACGAAATCCACATCTCAATCCAATAAATAAACTGAAAAAAGAACAAAGAACTCCATACGGAAATAGCGATACTTGAAAGGAGAATCGTGACGAAAATGTCACAGGGTGCCCAAAACCCAACAACACAAAAGTAAAAGTAAGTAAAAATATGTATAAAACTAAAGAAAAAACTAAAGAAGACACTAAACAACCAATAAGTCGTCGTACAACGAGTCGGAGGTATATAACCTTAAAAATTATTAAAAAGAGGATATTAACTCTAGATTAGAATGACATAACAGTCTTTTCTACGAACCTTACTAAAGTTAAAAAAACTTAAATGGTTCCGATCTAAATACCAGGTCCTACACTAGATAGGACCTCTTCCAAGGCACACGTGAACTCTTTTTCCACTTTAAGTAACAAAACCCCACTTTACAGGATATCTATAGTTAATCCAGATTGACCAGGTAACATAGTAAATTTCAAACACAAAAGAACAATTAAAAGACAAATCAACTAGATAGGTATCTACACTCACCCCATAATTTCAGAGGGTGATAATAACACAATAACAATTAAAGGGGAAAGTACGAACAATTTTAAACAGAATGTATAACACCACGAGGATACAATCCGACGTATATATAAACACTAACAATATAGAAGAAGAACTGAACTAGGAAACTAGTAAATACATCACAGAAAGAAACAGAGAAAAGTGTCGGAAACAAAATTTCAGATAAAATAGACTATACTCATAACGATGACAACGAAAGAAAACTAGAGATAAACGTACCTTATAGATAAAGGTCGGGAAGTGAAAGTCAGACATATACAGGGGACAAAACTCTACCCAGAGAACATCAGTTGTATATATCCCCAGAACAAAAACATAGGTAAGTCGGTCAGAAACAGAAAACCAACCCTCTAAGTTGAGTAAATACAAATTCCAGTAATAACTATTCATACTAGGGAAACGGTAAATGAAATAACAAAACCCAAACTCAAATATGTGGGAAAAACACAAAGGACAGATCTCTTATAGGAAATCGTAAACAACCTCTCGACCAAACCACCACGACTTAAGAGAGTCGAAAACGAACAGACATTTCGAAAACTAAAGAGGAAGTATAAACTTACTCCAGGAACGACCCATGTCATAAGACCCGACATCCAATAAAAGAAAGTAGTGAAATTCATACAGAACGGTAAGGGAGGACCGGACTTCTCAAAGATAACTTTCTAGTCGACAATAGGATTACCCTTAGGGGAACACACAATAAACAACAAAAAGGGAACGACGAAAATTATAAACAAGAAACACAAACTAGAAACAATTAAACTAATTATACACAGAACCCCCACAAAACGGAACCCAAATAGGACAAACCCTGAGAGACCCAAAGAACCTGAACCCACTAATAAAGGCAGGGGTAAAATCCCTTCAAAAGTTGATAATAGAGACGTTCATAAAAGAGTACCAGAAAGCAAAACAGAAGAAGAAGACCCTGAGAATACTAAGCTTACAACCCCGTAAATTGTGACAGGACCTCCAGAGACTCTAACAGGAGTAAAGAAAATTAAGCAAAAAGAAAAAAGGAGAGACTAAGTAAATAAAGATGGTAAGATAGAAGATGAAGTGATTAGGAGAGAAGACGGACACAATAAGATGATAAACAACGGAGGTCTCACAAAAACTAGGGTAAATAACGTAATAAATAATGTATAACTGAGAAAAAAATAAAGAAGATCCAGGAACAACTTGGAAAGAACGTAGAAGAGTTAGGAACAGAGGTCCGATAAATAGACACTAAGGTAAGACTAAAGTTCTAAAACCTAGTAAAAGTGATAGTAATTAGCCTTAAGAAATAGTCCATCTAAGGGATAGACAAGGAGAAAACAAACCAAAACACCCGTAAAGAGGACAAGGAAATGGACGACCCATAAGGAGACAGAGAAGTAGAACAAATATAACGACACAAACCCCACCGGAAAGACATAAGACCGTCAAACACCTCAAGAGAAATAACACCTCAAAGGAGTGACACCCACCCCAACATACCAACCGAACAGTTCTAAAGAACCAATCCCTACGAACACAGCCACGAGACCACCCACCTCGACCTAAAGAAGAGAGACGTCACGTTACTTCACAGGTCATTACTCAATACTCTACAGTTACCAAAACCTCATTGAAACCCGTCGGACATATAACCTCGAGTCCCGACACAAGGACACAACGACCTCTTAAACGTACCATACAGAACGATACCTTGAACAACCGGGAACCCACGACGAACCAAAGTCACATCCATACCTCCGTAAACTACTCGAGGACAGTTAATTATAAGGGACCTCAGTCCTCAAGAGACCACAAGAGTCCCAAACTTGAATTCGGAGGACGAAGACCAAAAGTCAGAATAAAAATGTCATCAGAGTTCTGAAGAGAAAGATATGTCGTGGTAACTATTTTGTAGATCCAATTTCTACTTTTCAAAGAGGTGTCACTCCCTGTGGGTCTCNTACCATACAGAACGATACCTTGAACAACCGGGAACCCACGACGAACCAAAGTCACATCCATACCTCCGTAAACTACTCGAGGACAGTTAATTATAAGGGACCTCAGTCCTCAAGAGACCACAAGAGTCCCAAACTTGAATTCGGAGGACGAAGACCAAAAGTCAGAATAAAAATGTCATCAGAGTTCTGAAGAGAAAGATATGTCGTGGTAACTATTTTGTAGATCCAATTTCTACTTTTCAAAGAGGTGTCACTCCCTGTGGGTCTCTCCAAGTGTCTCAATGTACCTCTTCTCTTCTCCGTCCTCCCTCAATCTCCACTGGACTTACTCTACTCGACCTTAGTTATCTCCTCTCTCGTTCGATCGGTCATTAGTGAAAGAATACACGTGAGGTGTTGACCTGGTGAGTCTCTACAAGTACCTCAATATGTCTCTTCTCTTCTCCCTCCTTCGTCTGTCTCCACCGGTCCTCCTATTTTCCCCCTTTACTTTTCCTCTGTCTGTCTAGGTCGGTCATTAGTCAAGGGATTCACAAGAGGTGCCAGACCTTGTGTGTCTCTAAGTGTCTCAACCCATCTCTTCTCTCCCCCATCCCTCCTCTGTCTCCGTTGGACCACCTCTTTTTCCTCTCAGGTTTCCCCCTCTCTCGTCAGTTCGGTCATTAGAACGAGGGTTCATTTTTACCCATGACTTCTAACCCAAGAATTTCCATATTTTAACTATTGTTTATGGTTTTTCGTTTCTGATTTTTAGATCTCATCTCAAACCTTAAAGTTTTTATGTTATAACTTTTTTTCTTCTTTTTTTCTTTCTTTTTTTTTCAGTGTTTTTAATATTATATATATATATATATACTTCAAACGAAAATTTTTCATCCCAGAAAAAAAAAAAACGTTTCATTATCTTCCAATATTTTCACTTTTAATTTCCTCATTATCTCCTGAATTTTTAAATTTTTTTAATTTTTTTTTCTTACTAGTATTTTTATCATTTTTATATAGATCCTGAAAGAGACCACAACAACACCCGTCACACCCCAGTCAAGCAAAAACCCATCAAGGAACCAGACCGAATATAAAGAGTTCTAGACATCCAGGGAAGGACACATCAACCATGATTGGTGTCCCAAAATTAGATAACGTGGACAGTGAAGGTTCCGAGGGAGACAAAATCGAAGAAAACAAGCGACCAGAGAAGTCACAGACTAAAGGCGGGACTGTGTTTCCCCCGCCACCACCTGTGAAAAAATTCCGAATGAACAAGTCAGCACGACACCCCTCCCTCCCTGAGACGTTTGTTTATTGTGACCGCACACGAGTGTCAAGGAGTCGGTGTGACCCGGACGGGGATGAGTGCCGCACACACGAGAGGGACGGGTGTGACGAGTCCGAGATCCAACCAGGCGACCTTGACAGGCTCCGGTCGGCACCCGACGTGCGTGGAGGGTCCAGATTCGGCGAGTCCAAGTCCGTGAACCCATCAGGAGTCTCCGGGTCTGAGTAAACCCGGACCCAAAACACGGGAAGGGTCCAGGCTCGTCGAGTCCACTACTCTACAAACCGAGTGCGTAAGTGACTCTGAATAGCGGAGGGAGGAGGGACGGTGAACCAAAAAACCCACATGTTGACCGCGTGGAAAAGTCCGCCTACAACTGACAGGTCTTGGGGTTCTTCAGAATCGGTTCTTCGGACGAACGTCAAACCATCAATTATAGAGAGACCCCGACGCTAACGGGGGAAGACCGAGACCGACGGACAGTAACCTCCCCCTACCAGACGTCGGACGATCAAGACAAGTCAGGAAACAAGACACGCGCCCGGACCACCAAAGAATCCCGAAAAACGCACCATCGCTAGGGTGCCAGACCAAACGATCGGGTTCAATCAAGCGAGTCTAACGGGAGTCCCGTAAGTCCGGTCTAGGTATGAGATTCGGTATGTCGGGTACGGAGAGACGGGACGGGTCGGGGGTGAATGATCACCGCTCACGTCCGTAGATTCGACGAAGAGGCGACCCCCTCAATGGTAACCCGAGTATTAGACACCCAAAATAAATAAATAAACAAAAAAAGAGGGACAATACAACGGGAAACACGAAAGTTCCGAACGGTGTCTGAGCCGTCACTCTCACAAAGGACCACAAACCTTAAAAGAGAGAAAAATTCTGAGGGAAGGGCCCTGCCTCGAGGTAGAGATGGAGAAAACAGAGAAAAAAACAGAAGATATAAAAAAAGATGGAGGAAAGTTTCTGTTACCCGACTAAAAGACCCACGGACTACAGGAGACGGCCGTAAGTCTTCAACAGAACACCTTAAATGAGTCGCAAATTTACAAGAAAACTACTTAAACATCCCCTCTTTCAACAGAAGGACAGGATAAGGAGGCGGTAGAATCCTGACGGGGGGTAGTGACGAGAAGTCTTAGACACGAAAACGGACAGAACGGGACCCGACAGTCGATGAACTAAGTGAATTGAGGAATATCAACGAACTGGAGGGTTAGGGAACGGGAACGGACGACCACAAGAAAGTACAGGACTGTCAGACGTCACGATTCCCATGGACCCATAGAGACCGAAAGGAGAAAGGGGTTTGGACACCGGAGACGGAGAGAGACTAACTGATGCAAAGAATGTGCTAACGAAGGACGTTGGACATCGTTAAGTAGAGGAAAAGAGAGTCCGGGTGTGAGAAGGAGAAAAGGTCAAAGGTGAGTATTGGATCTTACATATCTGAAACTCATTAATTTGTTCTTACTTTTAGGAGGGACATCGAAACTTAACGGTATGGACCCTTGAGTTAATAGTACTGACTTGACATAGTAATCTCGAACAAAAGGGACTTCTCTGGAAACTCTCTACCACCGGTTTAAGTAGTATCACTGATTTAAGTAGTAAATCCGATGGAAAGTGATAGTAGTTTCGTAATCCGTACAATCCTGAAAGCAACTTAACCTTCGTTTTTTGATCTTCGAATCCTCAAGGTTACTTCAAGAAGTCCCTCAGTAGACGTTATTCATTTGTCCCGAAAAAGAGGTACTAATCTATATATTTTAGTATTAACATTGGGTCACTTAGTCGACAGTCAAAACCTCTCAGATACTAAAAGTCACAAATCTGAACCATCTTTGGGTTCGAAACCCTAACCAATCCGTATATATATTCCGGTGTATATGTATTAATGTATATACTAATTCAATCCTCGTATAACGGTATAAAAGAAAAAGGAACAAATTTAACCTGTTTTACAGTTTAGTCTTTGAGAGAAACAGTCCAAACCTCTCACTATAGACTGTTTATACACGTCAGAAGTATTCCTCTCGTCTTCGTTGTCAGATGGAAAATTTTGTTATGAATTTGTTGAATAGAGAATAACCATGTCATGAATATAAAAATAAGATAGGGACCCATGGACACACAAAAGAAAAACTAAGAGACTTCTGATGTTAAACTCTAGACCTCCGAATGTAAGACAATTTTTTTCTAAGTGAATAGGTAAAGAGAGTCGACGACGTGAGAAAAATACTTCCAACTCAAGGTCGAGTTTACCGGAACCCACAATGTCTCAACTACAGAGACTTCAGGGATTTAAAATATCACTCCTCAGTCGTGAAAGGAACGAGTTCGACCAGGTTTGACGTTCGGGGGTCAGAGGTAATCCGAATGGAAGAGAACGATGACCGGTATACTCGTTCACACAAGAGTCGAGACTGTAGGTGAGCGTCGATGACTGAGTTTGTCGTTGGACTTGGTGAACTAAAATCGAGGTGGTATAGAGAGTCAAGGGGAAGGTCACTTGTGATCGTAGATCAACCTTAGTTATCGTAGTGTCAAGAAATAATTTAAATAACTTTAAAAAAACAACAACAACAAGACGGTACGTTGTACACCCTAGAGTCAAGGGGATAGTCCCTAACTTGAGCACAAGGACGTAACCTTTATACTTCAGAATTGGTGATCTGGTGGTCCCTTCAGGGACCTCAAGTATCAAGAAATTATCCGGAGGTTTTACGAAATTTCAATATCATTCATTGACGATGGGTCACATCGTTAAACCATGATCGTTAAGCGACCACTGAGTCTACCATTTCTTAGACGGACGTCATACCCTCTGGGTCCAATCTAAGGACATAACCCTTCTAGGAGACCTCTTCCCGTACCGTTGGGTGAAGTCATAAGAACCGACCGTCCGATGTCAAGTACCCCCACGTTTCTTAGTCTGTGTTGACTCACTGATTCGTACATGTTTCACTCGTCTCTTAGAGACTAGTAGACCTCGAATTACAGACCTGATACTATCTTTACAAAATAATTCTTGTGTCTATTTTCATCTTATTCTTTAGTTTAAGTCACAGGATTCCTTTCTCCTGAACCATGAGTTTCTATAGACTCTTCTATTTACGAGGGGACTCCTACTGTGACTCGACTCTAAAACTTCTACTTTACGATTGACCCCTTTTCCCGTCAGATAGTTTTCATTGGGTCTTTGGTCTCCTCGTCCAAGATTCCAGGACCCCAACCTTCCTCGTGTCAATCGTTTTGTCTGTACTTCTTGATAACGACATCGTATCTCCTACCCACTCTCCCTCGTATCTTGTAATTTCAATTTACATTGTCGGGTCTTCGGTCTTTAGTAAAATACATAAGTTCTGTGTGTTTCCGTATACGTTGTACCTTTTCTACCGTTAATCGATGCTTTCTCCACCTATTTTTACGGTCCCTTCAAAATAGTTTCTGAGTTTGAACTTCGTAACAGTATCCACTAAGAGTGTTTGAATGACCATAAGGTTCCTTAACTTTTATCCCTGAGTTTCTCAATAAACATGTCGTCACAAGTATCGTCGTAATAAATGTTATCGACCTGGGACCTTTTTTAGTTTCATGGGCAACTACTAACCTATCTATTTGTCTTACACCTTATAAATGTGTCACCTGAGGAGAGGTCAGAATTTCTTCATTCTTTGAGACTGTATACGATGTAATACCTTAATACACTTCGCTTTATTTGGTCAATGTTTTTCTGTTTATAACACGCTAAGATGATGATACTCCATGGATCTCAGTGGTCTAAATATCTCTTATCTTACCGCTAACGGTCTTCGACCGTCCTTCCCCTCAATCACTAATAACCCCTGTCTCAAAGTCGACCCCTTCTCCTTTTTCGAGACTTCTATCTTCCACCACTACCAATATGTTGTTACACTTAAATGAGTTACGGTGTCTTGACCTGTGAACTTTACCAATTTTGTCATTTATAATATAACAGATATAAAATGGTGTTCGTATAAGATACTCAGACCTTTGTTATTCTCCACCATTCCTAAGTCACATTGGGAGGTACCACTAGTGAGACTGTCACTAAAATATCTGAAAGTTATTCCTCTCCGGTTATGAGAACGAGTGTCCTCTCCTTTACGATGAAAACAACGATTCCTTTTCAGTCCCTTTAGACCCCCACCCAGTTCGAACAATCTAAGTAACTTCACACGGGTAAGGATAATTACAAGGTCAGGAAAAGGTAGTTACTGGCATTGACATTGTATTGAGGTATATCTACCATTAAACTAAGGGTAACATTAATTTGTTGAATATCTTAGTCTTCGAAAATCTTTATAGTGAAACATTTAAATTTAATGTTCCTTAGTAAAATTCTTTCAGGATAGTGGAGAAACTAGGAGATGAGACACTGAATTTGACTCTTACAGTTTAGGAATTACAAATTAGGAATTACAAAGTTGTAAATAATAATTAAATTTTAATAAAACAACTTCAGATCAACTAAATGTTACAACATGATTAAAGACGACATGTCTCTTCGGCAAGTTAATATGGATACATATATATGTGAAAGAAAAGGTAATACCGAATAGTGTCTTATGAATTATATAAAGGGAGGTGATATTTCATCCTGTTATAACAAATAGGTAATATATACGTTATCAAACATAGAAAATTAGGGTTTGAGAGTTAGGTAGGAGGGTGGGACGAACAGTTAGTGCTCAGACAAAAGATACGGACGCTCAGACCAAGACAAAGAATCTATTCAAGTAAATCACAGTATAAAATCTAAAATGTTCATTCACTATAGTATACCATAAACCGAGACAAATAGACTGAATGAAGTGAATCATACTATTAGAGATCCAGATAGGTACAACGACGTTTACGGTAATAAAACATTACAAAATACCAACTCATCATAAGGTAATATATATAAGGTAATATGTATGTATGTATGTATATATATATATATATATATATACATATTCATGGTGTTGAAGAAATAGACTCTTACATTTTGGAACTCGACCAGTCAAAGAAGGAGGTCGAAGAGTTCACGTGAATATATTTCTGTGTAGATAACGTTGATGATGAAACGGAAGATTTCGGAATGAAACATGTTCGTAAGTTGAGGTACGTTGATTTCAAATGAATGACATTCACCTGACGGGAACAGAGTAACCTTGTAACACGGGGTAGGTATAAAAGAGACGTAAGAGATGATATACGACATCCGACAAATGACACTTATGGACACCGAGAGACGGACTCTTTAAGAGACAAAAAGAAGGACTACGTCCTTGTATGAGTTGAACATAAGTCCTACTCGTTTTATCCGAACTCTCAGTTATAAAAACCTACATTGTGGATTGGTTTTTACTTACCCGTAAATCGTCTGTCTCTGGGGTCGTACGAGGATGTCGACGTACAGGAGACACACTATTATATGGGACGGAGATCATCATGAGAACACATCGTGACAACTTGAGATCGACGAGTACCTTTATTTCAAGACTGAATTTTTAAAAAGAAGGAAGAACGAGAGAGTAAAGGGACGGAAGAATTATCTCCCTTAGAGACGTTAGTGAAGAGTCTAATTGATGAGTATAAACGTAAAAACAGAGTCCCAGACTAAGACCACTTTTGGTTTCTATAGTACAAGGTGACCGTTAATCCCGTTATCGTGGAATTTAGATTAGTCTTGACGTTTGGGTAAAATCTCAAAGTAGAAATTTCAAACAGGGGACTTTGGTTGAGACGATTTTTCAACACACTTAGTCCTAAAACAGTCCTTTTGTCTGTGGTGAGATATAAAAACACCTAGACTTTATATCCCGAAATCCGTTGGTGACTCTGTCCACTTTCATATTCCTTGTCCCTCCTCGTTCCTAGTTTACTTCCAGTCCTTCGACGTTGACTTCCAGTCCCTTCTGTAGTGATTTCCGTCCCTCTTTTTGTCTTGACGAAAGTTCGTAAAGTCATTACGTACACGAAAATTTTTTGTAAAATATAACCCTATTTTGACTAGTTGTTACAACACTATCAAAGTCCATGTGTCGACTTGCTGAGTCAGAACTGTACATAAGTAAGAGGGGAATTGAGGGGAAGGTAGGTCCAACGGTGTATTAAAACTCGTCTCAAGAGACATGATGTGTCATTAATTTATTCCGTTTCATATGTGACACTAGAGTTAGGCGGATTGACGGGGTTAAGGGGGCGAGAAGGTGACTATTGACATTCAAGTAAGAGATTCAGACACTCAGACAAAGACAAAACATTTATTCCAGTAAACATATTAAAGAAAAAATCTAAGGTGTATGCTTACTGTATGTAAAGAGTAAGACAGATTGAATGAAGTGAGTCACACTGTAAGAGATCCAGATCAGTGCAACGACGTTTACTGTAATAAAGTAAGAAGAAGTACCGACTCGTTATAAGGTAACATATATACGTGGCGTAGAAGAGATAGAGAAGGAGACAACTAGCTGTACATCCAACGAAAGCACAAAACCGATAACATTTGTCACGATGTCACGTGTCACCCTACGTACACAGGAAAGTCTAGTACAAAAAGAGACTTATATACGGTTGATCATCCTAGCGTCCCGGTATACCATCGATATAAAAATAAAAAAATTCTTGGAAGTACGACAAGAGATACATAAACAATTATGTAAGAGTGGTTGTCACATCCTCCCAAGGGAAGAGAAGTGTGGAAGAGGTCGTAAATAATAGACACCTGATCGTACACGAAAAAATCTCGAACGATCTTCAACGACTCTGAGAGTGTCCCAGGGTACAAGAGACGACGGTGTTAAAGTCTTCTTGTTATCTAAAAGGAAAGAAGAGGGAAGTCCTAGAACGTACTCACGGTTCCTGATACCCTATACATCAAGAACCTAAGAGTCGAAGTAGGGTCCGTTCAAGAATCTTCTTCCCTTACTATTACTACAACTCAACAATGGTCAGGTAGACCTTAGCATTCGTTTCAGACCTTATACTTTCCAGAACACATTGTAAAAACAAAGATAAGGTTGTCGTGACTCTTCTGTAACCGTCCAAAATTCTTTCCACACTATAGTAATGTAAAGGTAAAAATTTTAGAAACCGATATCACATCTCAAACCCCACCGTTCTTTTGGTCAATCCTTTTTTATGTCGAAATCAGGTCCTTTCTTCGACTACCAGTAAATAAACCCATCTCATTACTTCTATATCTCTTCCATATATCTGTCCAACTTCTCAGTAACTCCCATGTTTTCATTAACCTATACCATCATCTAACTCAAACTCTCTATATTTACTAGTCTGATACTGTGAATGACTAAATGTAACAGTAAGTAATTCTATCCTTTATGACTACCTGTCGATCATACCCCGTCTCACCGATTGAAACTTCCATCCGATACTGAAATCCAGTACGTACTACTTAAACTCCACAGAAACCCTACAATACACTCCGATGTCTCGTTCGTTACATGATCCAGTGTGATATATGAAACCCTCCCAAACGTTCCCACGGGTCACGAGGAACCGTCAAAGAGTAAAGACCGTCAGTGATCTCTACTATCGTTTTCGGTGGTCACTAACGAAAACACAGGTTAACAATCGAGGAATCCCGGGATCTCTGAGAGAAAACGTTATCAAAGATTTTCGTCGTCAAGGGTTCTCGGAGAAAATTGCTATCTACCAGTTTTTAAAAACCGTTACCAAAATATCTAAAGAGTGATGAAGAGGGAAATGTCCTCTCTATAACGTATTAATAATAACAGACGACCGAATACAATGGGGGAGTCGGTGGGAACGTCCTGTTAATATCACTTGGAAACTACTCGACAAAGATCCTTCGACAAGTACGTTTCTTCTCAGAGGAGTTTTAAGAGTTCAGAGTGACTCCCCTCAATTCAGACATCTGAGAGTATATTGTGATACATA
This sequence comes from Capra ibex, assembly GCA_006410555.1. Lineage (NCBI taxonomy): Eukaryota > Metazoa > Chordata > Mammalia > Artiodactyla > Bovidae > Capra > Capra ibex. The sequence goes on along the minus strand of SJYO01016970.1, from coordinate 19,722,431 downwards.
GAGACGACAAGAGACGAGACAAAAGTGAGTATGGAGCTCCGACCGTCCGAGTCCACTTGACAGTAACAGGGATCACCACGGAAGTCCCCTGACTGACTGTCGAAAAGAAAAGGAGGACCGAAATACTTCCAATCCATTCATTCCTCGGACCTTTTAGGTGCATAGTGAGTCAGGAGGTACTCGTACCTCGTACTAGATGAGACCCTAACCCTGGACTCCCTGGATCAAGGAATGTATTATACACGTTTCAGACTTCTATTATTCAATTTATTTTAAAATATAATGAACGTTAAGGATATTTCCTCTGAACGAAGAGGTAAATGAACAAATGAGTAAATAAATATAGTCATACCTGAAAACAAATAAAACATAAACCGAATATTGGGTAAAGATGTAATAGAGTAACGTGTTTAATAAGGTTCAAAAGTAAGATTAGACTCGAAAAAAAAAAAGTCTAATCGAGAACACAGGAACACTTAAGGTAAATAAGAGAACAAAGGGGGGAGGTTCCCTTTTTTTAGGGTATTAAAATAATCGATACAATTGACGTACGTACACACGATTCAGTGAAGTGAGCACAGACTGAGACATTGGGATACCTGGTATCGGACGGTCCGAGGAGACAGGTATCCTAAGAGGTACCCTAAGATCTTTCTTACGATCTCACCCAACGGTACGGGAGGAAGTCCCTTAGAAGGGTTGGGTCTCTAAATAAGTTTCAGAGAGTACAGAGGACGTAACCGTCCACCCAAGAAATGGTGATCACGGTAAACCCTTCGGGGTACAATTGGTACATGAATTGGTGTACAATCTCTTACTACAAGACCCATGGACAGAGAAGATTATGAGGTGAAAATTTTTTTTAAGAGAAGAAAAAATTCATGACTGAAGAAGATGTTCTACTAATTCTTAAGTTTTGAAAAGACACAGGGTTAGGGTCTTACTATGGTGGGAATACCGTCTTTCACTTCTCCTTGATTTTTCGGAGAACTACTTTCACTTTCACCTCTCACTTTCTCAACCGAATTTCGAGTTGTAAGTCTGTTGCTTCTAGTACCGTAGACCAGGGTAGTGAAGTACCCTTTATCCACGCCTTTGTCACCTTTGTCACAGTCCGAAATAAAAAACCCGAGGTCTTAGTGACCTCTACCACTAACGTCGGTATTTTAATTTACTGTCAATGAGGAACCTTCTTTTCAATATTGGTTGGATCTATCGTATAAGTTTTCGTCTCTGTAATAAAACGGTTTTTTCCAGGCAGATCAGTTCCGATACCAAAAAGGTCACCAGTACATACCTACATTCTCAACCTGACACTTCTTTCGACTCGTGGCTTCTTAACTACGAAAACTTGACACCACAACCTCTTCTGAGAACTCTCAGGGAACCTGACGTTCCTCTAGGTTGGTCAGGTAAGACTTCCTCTAGTCGGGACCCTAAAGAAACCTTCCTTACTACGATTTCGACTTTGAGGTCATGAAACCGGTGGAGTACCCTTCTCAACTGAGTGACCTTTCCTGAGACTACGACCCTCCCTAATCCCCGTCCTCTTCCCCTGCTATCTCCTATTCTACCGACTTACCGTAGTGCCTGAGACCTGCACTCAGACTCACTTAAGACCCTCAACTACTACCTGTCCCTCCGGACCGCACGACGCTAAGTACCCCAGCGTTTCTCAGTCTGTACTGACTCACTGACTTGACTGACTTGACTTACGGTCTTATTCGGTAAAGAGGTTCCTCTGACGCAAGGAAAATAACTTTTTAGAATAAAATTTTGGTTCTAGACTCGTAACTATGGGGAAAGGAAGACGGACTTTATGAAGGAAATAGAATAAAATGTCCCGTCCCGACGGTCACTACTTAAGATGGTCGAAAACATACAGACCCCCGAGAATCGAACCGGAGAATATCAAAAGGAGTACACGTGTACGACTAGTTATAACACACTTTTGATTTCTTTGAAAGACGTAAAAAGGTTTCACGAGAGACACGTCTGAAGAAAGAAGTAAGACCAGTAGACGGGATGACTAAGGTCGACGGGATCAGAATGAGTCAAGAGTTCGACCAAACGACTATAGTCTCTGATACTCCGAGACAAACTAAAAGGAAAGAACGGACAGGTACATATGTTTGTGATGTCCGTTCTTAGACTCTGTCAACCCCCCGAAAGGTGCAAACGATCAGGAGAAATCTCCAATGAATTCCTCGACGAGTAAGGAGTTTTACATGAATAGACTTTCACCAAGACTTTCGATCAGAATAAAACAGACCGAAAGACAAATAAAGTCCGTCTTTCTAACGAGGTAGAAACGACCTCCGTCGTAAAGGAGACGTAAAATAAATGTAACAAAAATTACTTCGACACTTTAAAATCTTTTTATAATTGTTATTTAGAACTTTCTCTTCTAAATTGAATCTACTATTATTGTTATAGAATATAAAATAATTTGTTTGGGTACTTATCAGGGATAGAACGGAAACACACTTAATCTTTTTGTGTGGGACTTATTTTTGTGAAATAAATAGAAATCCCTTTAACAGTATTATATGTCTAAAACGATCATGTTCTCGGTAATGACGATATATGCCCTTTCAAAGGTGCTACTATATTTTTAGATACAACAGATGTTATGTTTACGAAACGAGGTTTAAAAGGAAAACATAAGTTGGAAGTGAAAGAAACTCCAGGATCTTTTTTAAAATCTTCACTCTTCAAATCTCATCTCCCTTACTTTTTGTACGTTTTTACAAACATCAAAGTGAAGTCAAGTCAAGTCAAGTCAGCGAGTCAGTGCAGGTTGAGAAACGCTGGGGTACTTAGCGTCGTACGGTCCGGAGGGACAGGTAGTGGTTGAGGACCTCAAGTGAGTCTGAGCGAAAGTAACTCAGTCACTACGGTAGGTCGGTAGAGTAGGAGACAGCAGGGGAAGAGGAGGACGGGGGTTAGGGAGGGTCGTAGTCTCAGAAAAGGTTACTCAGTTGAGAAGTGTACTCCACCGGTTTCATGACCTCAAAGTCGAAATCGTAGTAAGGAAGGTTTCTTCAGGGTCCCAACTATAGGAAGTCTTACCTGACCAACCTAGAGGAACGTCAGGTTCCCTGAGAGTTCTCAGAAGAGGTTGTGGTGCCAAGTTTTCGTAGTTAAGAAGTCGGGAGTCGGAAGAAGTATCACGTTGAGAATGTAGGTATGTACTGGTGACCTTTTTGGTATCGGAACTGATCTACCTGGAATCAGTCGTTTCATTACAGAGACGAAAACTTATATGATAGATCCAACCAGTATTGAAAAGAAGGTTCCTCATTCGTAGAAAATTAAAGTACCGACGTTAGTGGTAGACGTCACTAAAACGTCGGGGGGTTTTAATTCAGACTGTGACAAAGGTGACAAAGGGGTAGATAAACGTCAATTCATTACCCTGGTCTACGGTGCTAGAAGCAAAGGACTTACAACTCGAAATTCGGTTGAAAAAGTGAGCGGTGAAAGTCAAAGTAGTTCTCCGAAAAATCAAGGAGAAGTGAAAGACGGTATTCCCACCACAGTAGATGTATAGACTCCACTAACTATAAAGAGGACCGTTAGAACTAAGGTCGAAGACAAAGAAGGTCAGGTCACAAAGAGTACTACAAGAGACGTATCTTCAATTTATTCGTCCCACTGTTATGTGTCGGAACTACATGAGGAAAAGGATAAACCTTGGTCGGACACCAAGGTACAGGTCAAGATTGACAACGAAGGACTGGACGTATGTCTAAAGAGTTCTCCGTCCAGTCCACCAGACCATAAGGGTAGAGAAGGTCTTAAAAGGTGTCAAATAACACTAGGTGTGTCAGTTTCCGAAACCGTATCATTTATTTCGTCTTTAACTACAAAAAGACCTTGAGAGAACGAAAAAGGTACTAGGTAGTCTACAACCGTTAAACTAGAGACCAAGGAGACGGAAAAGATTTTGGTCGAACTTGTAGACCTTCAAGTGCCAAGTGTATAACAACTTCGGACCGAACCTCTTAAAACTCGTAATGAAATGATCGCACACTCTACTCACGTTAACACGTCATCAAACTCGTAAGAAACCGTAACGGAAACAAATCTTAACCTTACTTTTGACTGGAAAAGGTCAGGACACCGGTGACGACTCAAAAGGTTTAAACGACCGTATAACTCGCGTCGTGAAAGTGTCGTAGTAGAAAGTCCTAAACTTTGTCGAGTTGACCTTAAGGTAGTGGACATGATCGAAACAAACATCACTACGAAAGATTCCGGGTGAACTGAAGTGTAAGGTCCTACAGACCGAGATCTACTCACTAGTGTGGTAGCACTAATAGGTCCAACACTTCTAGAAAAAACATATCAAGAAGACACATAAGAACGGTGGAGAAGAATTATAGGAGACGAAGACAATCCAGGTATGGTAAAGACAGGAAATAACTCGGGTAGAAACACACTTTATAAGGGAACCATGGAGATCAAAAGAACTTCTCTAGAGATCAGAAAGGGTAAGATAACAAAAGGAGATAAAGAAACGTGACTAAAGACTTCTTCTGAAAGAACAGAGAACAACGATAAGAAACCTTGAGAAGTAAGTCTACGAATATAGAAAGGAAAAGAGGAAACGAAAAGTGAAGAGAAGAAAAGTGTCGATAAACATTCCGGAGGAGTCTGTCGGTAAAACGAAAAAATGTAAAGAAAAGGTCAAAGTGACCTTCCTCAGTTATTTAACTCGAAGTGTAAAGGATATGTAGTGTTGTAGATTGTATTTCTTAGATTTACACAGATAAATAATTTCTATTATTTAATCAATTTTAAGAGACATTTTTTATTTTTATATATCGAACGAAAGTCATAGACACTTAACCGAAAAATTTTTAAAATGAGTGAACAAACGAACATAAAAATATAAATGTGTATTCACTATAGAGTACTATAAACAAAAAGAGAGTGAATAAAGTGAATCGTATTACTTTTTATCTACCCCTTTGTCATCTTTGTCACTGACTGAAATAAAAAGACCGAGGTTTTAGTGACGTCTGCCACTAAAGTCGGTACTTTAATTTTCTACGAACGAGGAACCTTCCTTTCAATACTGGTTGGAGCTGTCGTATAAGTTTTCGTCTCTGTAGTCAAACAGTTGTTTCCAGGTAGATCAGTTCCGATACCAAAAAGGTCACTAGTACATACCTACACTCTCAACCTGATATTTCTTTCGACTCGTGACTTCTTAACTATGAAAACTTGACACTACAACCTCTATTGAGAACTCACAGGGAACCTGACGTTCCTCTAGGTTGGTCAGGTAAGATTTCCTTTAGACAGGACTTATAAGTAACCTTCCTGACTACGACTTCGACGTTGAGGTCATGAAACCGGTGGACTACACTTCTCGACTGAGTAATCTTTTCTGGGACTATGACCCTTTCTAACTCCCGTCCTCCTCTTCTCCTGTTATCTCCTTCTCTACCACGTACCGTAGGGACTAAGTTACCTGTATTCAAACCCACCTGAGGTCCTGTCTCTCCGGACCACACGAGACCAAGTGTCCCAGGGTTTCTCAACCTGTACCGATTCGTTGACTTGACTTGACTTATAGAGATAGGTATAACAACCTTTACCGTTTTAAATTAAGAAAAAAATACCGACTCAGTCAGTTCAAGTCAAGTCAGTGAGTCAGTATAGACTATGGAACGCTAGGGTACCTAACGACGTACGGTCCGAAAGGACAGGTAGTAGTTGAGGACCTCGAATGAGTTTGAGTACAGGTAACTCAACCACTACGGTAGGTTACTAGAGTAGGAGACAACAGGGGAAGAGGAGGACGGGAGTTAGAAAGGGTCGTAGTCCCAGAAAAGTCTACTCAGTCAAGAAGTGTAGTTCACCGGTTTTATAACCTCAAAGTCAAAGTTGTAGTCAGGAAGGTTACTTGTGGGTCCTGATTAGAGAAAATCCTACCTGACCAACCTAGAGGAACGTCAGGTTCCCTGAGAGTTCTCAGAAGAGGTTGTGGTGTCAAGTTTTCGTAGTTAAGAAACCACGAGTCGAAAGAAATATCAGGTTGAGAGTGTAGGTATGTACTGATGACCTATTTTGTATCGAAACTACTCTACATGAAAACAACCGATTCATTACAGAGACGAAAAATTATACCACAGATCCAACCAGTATTCAAAAGAAGGTTCCTCCTCGTTCGCAAAAAATTAAAGTACCGACGTCAGTGGTGGACGTCACTAAAACCTCGGGTTGTTCCATTTGAGACAGTGACAAAGGTGACAAAGGGATAGATAAACGGTACTTCACTACCCTGACATACCGTACTAAAATCAAAAGACTTACAACTCAAGATTCGGTTGAAAAATTGAGAGGAGAAAGTGAAAGTAGTTCTCCAAGAAATCGAGTGAAAGACGGTATTCCAACCACAGTAGACGTATAGACTCCAATAATTATAAAGGGGGTCGTTATGACTAAAGTCGAACACGAAGTAGGTTGGGTCACTAAAAGTACTACATGAGACGTATATTCAATTTATTCGTCCCACTGTTATATGTCGGAGCTTCATGAGAAAAAGGATAAACCTCGGTCAGACAACAAGGTACAGGTCAAGATTGACAACGAAGGACTGGACGTATATCCAAAGAGTTCTCCGTCCAGTCCACCAGACCATAAGGGTAGAGAAAGTCTTAAAAGGTGTCAAAAAACACTAGGTGTGTCAGTCTCCGAAACTGTATCAGTTATTTCGTCTTTATCTACAAAAAAGACCTTGAGAGAACGAAAAAACTACTAGGTCGCTTACAACCGTTAAACTAGAGAACGAGACGAAAAAGATTTAAGTCGAACTTGTAGACCTTCAAGTGCCAAGTGCGTGACAACTGACTCATCGTAAAGTAATATACATACATCATGTAGAAGAAATAGGTAAGTAGACAACTACCTGTAAATTCAACAAAGGTGTAGAACCGATAATACTTATCACGACGATACTTACGTCCCCACACACATAGAAAAACTTAATGTCAAAGTGTATTTCTGAATTTGTATTCTGCACTGTGATATTTTAACGATCTTCTTTTGTATCCACTTTGTAAAAGACTGTGTTTAGTATGGTTACAAAAGACTCCAGTCAGAGGGTTCCGTTATTTTTTTATTTATTTATCTTGGATCAGTTTAAATATTCGAAAACATATCGTCTACTGTGGTATTTGTTTTACTTTTCTGTCGGTTGTCTGACCCTCTTATATAAACGTTTACTACACTGGTTATTGTTAAATTAAAGGTTTTACATGTTTATCGAGTATGTTGAGTTGTTGTTGTTGTTTTTTGTTGGGAAAGGTTTTTATTCGTCTTCTGATTTATCTGTAAACAGACTTCTTCTATATGTCTACCAGTTATCCGTGTACTTTTCTACGAGTTGGATCGATTAATAATTTCTTTACATTTAGTCTTGATGTTACACAATGATGGAGTGATCTGTCTTTACCAGAAGTAATTTTTCAGACGTTTTGGTTACGACCTCTACACTTCTTTTCCCCTGAAAGGACATGACAACTACCCTAACATTCAACCATATCGGTGACACATTTTGTCATACCTCTAAAGAGTCTTTTGATTTGTATCATAACGGTGTACTAGACCACTAGGGTAAAAATTCGTATGTATCTCTGTTTTAACATTACTTTTTTTCTACTCCAAAGATTTGCATTCTTTTATGACAGTCTTTAGTCACTACTATTTAAACTTTTCTATCCTCAATTATATTTTATTTACTTTAAAAGAGCGATCTTTTACACTTGTTTAAGGAGTAAAACAAATTTTTGTCTTCTAATGATTTAACTCTTTAATTTTTACTTTAAGATCTCTTGAGGGACCACCATGTGACCAATCATGAGATGTCAAGAGACGACACCCGCAACCAAACTAGAGACCAGTCCCTTACTCAAACGGGAGAATCGTGTCTTCCGTCGGGTAGTCAGAATATTAGACTTCCAGAACTCAAGCTTGGAGTCTCTCCCATCCAGTGAGAAAATCCCGAAAGGACTGTCGAGTCAACCATTTCTTAGGTGGACGTTACTTCCTCTGGGAACAAACTAAGGACCCAACACTTCTAGACGACCTCTTCCCTATCCGATGGGTGAGGTCATAAGAACCCGAAGGGTACACCGAGTCGACCATTTCTTAGGTGAACATTACACCCTTTAGACCCAAGTCAGGGACCTAACCCTTATAAGGGACCTCTTCCTGTTCCGATGGATGAGGTCATAAGACCGGACCTCTTAAGGTACCTGACATGTCCGGTATCCCAGTCTTTCTCAACCTGTACTGACTCCCTGAAAGTGAAAGTGAAAGTCCCTTGCTTCTAGGGTGTTTGTAGCCCGCGTCGGTTTGTTTATATATTTTATATGTAAAGGGATGTCGTCGATTGTCTTTGGAAATGTTCACGGACAAGTGTTCTGACTTTGAATTGACTTCCATTAGACGTTACCTCACTTACAAACCCAGCGTAGGATTTAAGTACATAACTTTAGTATTGAGGGTTCACTCCGGAAACCCTCCATTAATTCGTATTATCACCACGGGTGTACTTACCCTAAATAACAAGTAAGCGATTCAACACAGACTGAGAAACGTTGGGGTACCTGACATCGTGTGGTTCGAGGAGACAGGTAATAGAGGGTCTCAAACGAGTATGAGGACAGATAACTCAGACACTACGATAGATTGGTAGGGTAGGAGACGGCGAAGAAAAGGAAAACGGAGTCAGAAAGGGTCGTAGTACCAGAAAAGGTCATTCAGTTGACACGTAGTTCACCGGTTTCATAACTTCGAAATCGAAATCGTAGTCAGGGAGGTTACTCACAACTAAAGGAAATCCTAACTGACCAAACTAGAGAAACGTCAGGTACCCTTAGAGTTCTCAGAAGAGGTCGTGGTGTTAAGTTTTCGTAGTTAAGAAACCACGAGTCGGAAGAAATACCAGGTTGAACGTGTAGGAATGTACTGATGACCTTTTTGGTATCGGAACTAATACACCTGGTCACAGTCGTTTTACTACAGAGACGAAGAATTATGTAACAGATCCAACAGTACCTAAAGGGAGGTTCCTCGTTCGTAGAAGATTAAAGTACCGACGTCAGTGAGAGGTGTCACTAAAACCTCGGGTCCTTTTATTTTGGACGGTGACGAAGATGAAAAAGGGGAAGATAAACAGTGTTTCACTACTCTGACCTACGGTACTAGAGTCAAAAAACTTACAACTCAAAATTCGGTCAGAAAAGTGAGAGGAGAAAGTGAAAGTAGTTCTCCGAAAATCAAGGAGAAACGAAAGAGGACAATCTTACCATAGTAGATGTATAGACTCCAACAACTATAAAGAGTGTCGTTAGAACTAAGGTCGAACACTCAGTATGTCAGAACGTAAAACGAACTACATGAGACTAATCTTCAATTTCTTCGTCCCACTGTTATATATCGGAACTGCATGAGGAAAGGGTTAAAACTTGGTCAGGTAACAAGGTACAGGTCAAGTTTGACAACGAAGAACTGGGTGTATCTCCGAAGAGTACTCTGTTCATTCAACCAGACCATAAGGACCGGGAAATTCTTAAAGGGTGGTAAACGACACTAGGTGTGTCAAGTTCAAAAATCATATCAGTTACTTCGTCTTCATCTACAACAAAACCTTAAGGGATCGAAAGAGATACTAGGTTACCTGTAACCGTTAAACTAAAGACCAATCAGACGGAATTTATTTAGGTCGAGTTTGTAGACCTTCAAGAACCAAGTTCATGACGACTTTGGATCGAACTTCCTAAAACTCGTAATGGAACGATAGTACACCTCACTCACTTTAACATTCCCTGGAGTTTTTCGAAAAAATAGAAGAAATACGGTTCATTCCTATATCCTTTGTCAGACTTTAAACATTAAGATATCTTACAAGAGTGGTCTAGGGATGGTAAGACCGTGGGACTAGAGACTGCAGATAGAAGGTCTTTACAATCTTAATTTTAAGATAACAAATATACGGTGGGTCAGATACCATGAACCAACATTGTCGGACCTATCTGATTGTCGATAGACTTCCGTTTTTTAGATCTCACTGTTGAATGTGTCTTCTCTCTCTCTTACTTATTTCTTCTTTTTCTTTTAAGTTATTAGGTGTTATTCTTCTGTTTGTTAATAAAAGATTTAATTAGTTATAATTATAAATAAAAATAAAATTTATTATTGTATTAAAATTATGATTACTCTGAAATTGTTCCATTTAGAGGTTATGTAGATTTTCTTATCACTTCACTCTTATTGTTTCTATTACGACTTTTTCTTCTTTTTATTCATCTAATAAAAGGTACTCTCTTCGTTGGTTCTGGTTCTGATCAATTTGTAGAACGAGTCAGTAAATAGAGTAGTGACCATCCCGGACATATGTTTAATTCTGAAAACGTTTGAAACTTAGATAGGGAGTGGGGATCATACGACACATGTTTACATTATCTACGAGACTACCGAGGTTTTAGTCCCGACTCGGAGATCGACCCTCTCACAACCGGACTCTTTCGACGAAGTGTTTCGAATATGGGGAAGGGGTCCCCGTCGGACGTAGGTACTGAATAATTTCGTCCCCAAGTCTCTGGGTAGGGACCGGAGCTAGAACCTGTTGAGACATCTCAGTAGGATCGACCTCACGGAGAACACCCTGGTCGACTCCGGAAAAACGTTTACTTACCGTAAGTTGAAGTAGAAGATGGGTTAAGAAGAAGGTAGTGAGGAATTATCTACGATAAGGACACTCATAAGTGGTTAAATGAAACACTTACGTTTAGAAACAGAATCTCATGTACATACCCCATGGACTAGAATGTATAAACTACGGTTCTCACTGAGGTCCTTCGTCTAAATTTTTCTCTTTAAGTCTCGACTAAGTGGGGACCGGTCGACCGTTACGTTTAACGTAGAGACCATCCACCTCGTGGTTACCGGAGACTGGACGAGATGCCTTGTTAACAATTGTAGGAAGGAAATCTTCGTTAAGTCTTCCGTTACGTAACTGATGACGTTATAGAGTGTCCAAACTCTCCAAATCCCCTTCATCGTTAATATGCCTGTTACCTTAGTCTCATGATAACTACGTAACCTGTTTCCGTTACTTTCCGACTACCATTAATTAGTTGTTGAGATCCATTTTACACTTTTAGTCTCTCGAATAAACCGTCGTGTATTCTTCTCAGGGTACAAAACGTCAACCTCCGGTCTTTTTCGACTCGTAGTCCGGTCCCATATTAATACTCATCGTCTCTTAGTGTCTTCCAACTTAAGATTAAAAGTGGAAATTGTTCAGAAGATATCTGTTCCAGTCACAGTACCCACCATTCCAGACTTTAGACTCTTAACCCTACCCCTGTATACTTTACTTATATGGTCTTAGAACTTTTGGGATCTTGTACAACCGAAGAAACACCACCGACAGGGGATATCTTCTCTTTTACTATCCTCTACGACCTATCTTGAAAAGGGGGACTAATTTCACCTCTAAGGGACTACCGAGTCGTCTATTTGTTTGGTGAACGTTACGTCCTCTGCGCCTAAGTTAAAGACCCAGTCTTTCTAGGGGACCTCCTCCCTTACTGTTGGATGAGGGCATAAGAACGGACTTTTTAGGGTACCTGTCTCCTCGGACCACCCGATGTCGGGTCTCCCAACATTTGTTAACTTATACCGACTCGGACTCGGACTCGTTACGTCAGGGATTTATTATCTCTGTCCACCACCGTGAATGGGGAGTCTTCGTTTCACACGTGTTATTGGTATTACTCGTCGTGTTAACTTCACCGTCGGTCCGACCGGACAGGACGTCTCTGATAACTCTACCGATCGTCTTATACCGAAACGAATCTCGGTTTATCTACTCGTCTGTTCTCAGAACAAGTTGTGTCTGGCAGGTTTCGTTAGTTTCTACCTATTGTTCCTACGACTCCGGTTATTTTATACTATTTGGAAACGGATCAAAGACTGAAGTCAGTCAAGAGTCTGAGTCTTGGGTAATTACCTGTACTTTCCAGTCAGGTTAAGTAGTCTCAACTAAATCGATGACGAAAGTGACCTCCAGGTTGTCTGTTTGTTTTCATTATCTGTTGTCGGGGAACCTACACCGTAGTAAGGAGTTTCCCTGTCCGGTTGGTAACCACTTTTCACCTAGTATAGTCTGAGGAAAATGAGGTCTTTCCCGTTACTAAGTAGAAATGAATAAGGATCATACCCCCACAGAAAGAACGGAAGTACCAGTAATAACTTCCGGATGTCATAAACTGGGTGACTCTCAGAAACTGTGTTTATAGAGTATCAATAAAGTCCGGTACCCTGAGTCAGATGTCTCTTCCTCCATGTCGGTGTCTGGGTACTGGTTATAGTACTTTGATTTCAGACTGAAGATTATTATAGTACAACATGATTCATAAGTCACACATAGTGTAACCAAAAGATTTCTGTACTGTTGATATTTGTAATAAAATGATATTTTAAATATTATAAGAGAAACATATGAAAATTTTATTAGTCCTCTTCGATATAGAAAATTCGTATTTTACTTAAATAATCATCTATATACTTTTGATTATCCTTACTTCCTTTTTGTATGATAACAAAACCTTTATTGTCTTTGATCAGTATCAGTTGAATCCCCTTGAGTTTTATATTTAATACACTTTAATACCGAGATTCCGGAAGTGACCTCCTTAGTAGAGTGAGACAAAGAAGCCACGAATTACGTAATACGAGTGTAGAGTTGCACGAATCCTTCTCTCCGGTTAAAGATAGTGAACACAGTACAAAGACGTAGCACAGGAAATACTCGATCCTTTTCCACACTAAAAAGTTTCAGAGACCCCAAGAGAAACCAAAAATATTACTCTCCTGTGGTATTAAATGGTGAGTTTATTCTACTGTGTGTTACTTTCACTTTTACAATCAGCGAGTCAGCAAAGACTGAGAAACTCTGGGGTCCCTGACATCGGACGGTCCGAGAAGACAAGTACCTTAAGAGGTCCGTTGTTATGACCTCGCACAACGGTAAAGGAAGAGGTCCCCTAGAAGAACTGAGTCCCTATCTTGGACCCAGAGATTGTAACGTCCGTCTAACAAGTGTCAGACTCGGTGGACCCAATCGTGTGTTACTCTCTATATTAAGGGGTCTCCTTTAGTACTACAATAAACAATTCTCTCTTTACCTAAGATCTACTAATCTTTGTCCAGTCAACTGGAGACTATTTGTACATTGGTGTCACCAGACACTCCGGGATCCCCCACCCTACCCTCCTACCCTCTCCCTGAGTTCTCCTTCCCCTCTGTACAAATACATATCGACTAAGTGAAACAACATGTCGTCTTTGATTACGTAACATTTTGTTAATGTGAGCTTGTTTTTCCTATTTTATCTTTTGGTTGTTCCCGGACAACACATCGTGTCTCTCGAGAGGAGTTATGGTACTTCATTGACCTTTTACCAATAAAAGTTTACCCTTTTCTTAAACTTTTTGTCTATGTACATAGACCTATGTGCATGTACATATATACATATGTGCATATATGCATATCTACATATACGTATTGTGTATGTATATATGTATACATATACGTATTATACGGTATGTGGACTTTGGATGTGTTGTAACTGAAATAAAGTTATATTTTACTTTTATTTTTTATTTTATTTTATCGGCAGGTTAATAAAGACCAGTCATACATACGACAACCTATATGACTAATTGGTTCCATAGGACGTCTGTCATCCCCTTCTTTACGGTCTGTGGTAAAAGAAGGAGAAAGTAGTTAACGTACCTTCAACCTGTTTCCGTTATCATGTAATGACGAAGACGACCGGTGGAGTACAACGGTAGAACCCGTTACAGCGAAAGACTACCCCTGTGGAGTGTTAGTGGAGATTACGACTACTCACGATACCGGAAACTCAACAGTCTTACCGTCAAGTAATATACTTCAGAAGTAATTCAGTTTCAATGTATTGTTGAAAAATTTTGAAAGAAAGGGAACTTTTTAAAGGTAATGAAGTAGAAGGAAGAGAACATTGACTATCTTTTTAAAGTCGACTACTCACCTATTCTTTCGAAACCATGTGTATGTGTTACCTCATAATGAGTCGGTAATTTTTCTTATGTAAACTTAGTCAAGATTACTCCACCTACTTTGACCTCGGCTAATATGTCTTACTTCATTCGATCTTTCTTTTTGTCGTTATGTCATATGATTGCGTATATATACCTTAAATCTTTCTACCATTACTATTGGGACATACGCTCTGTCGTTATCTCTGTGTCTACATATCTTGTCAGAAAACCTGAGACACCCTCTCCCTCTCCCACCCTACTAAACCCTCTTACCGTAACTTTGTACATATTATAGTATATTCTTTGCTTAGCGGTCAGATCCAAGTTACGTCCTATGTCCTACGAACCCCGAACACGTGACCCTACTGGGTCTCTCTACCATACCCCTCCCTCCACCCTCCCCCCAATTCCTAACCCTTGTGTATATGTAGGTACCACCTAAGTACAACTACATACCGTTTTGGTTATGTCATAACATTTCATTTTATTTCATTTTATTTTTTTTTTTCTTTTTAAACACGGACTTACAACTTCTCTATGACAACACTTAGTCTCTCACTTATATTGAGACAAAACTAAAGTCGGACGTCGGGAGACTCTAGCTTATATGTTCAAGAGTCCCAAATTATCCTTGACCCCAGTCTCACCCCCTTACAGATATCGTTTGAGATGAAGTCTGGAACGAGAGCATAGAGGAAACCGGTATAGGAAAAGAGAACAGGAAGAGTACGAAACATCTTTAGGAATCAGTCAAGGAAATTGGACACCGTACTCAAAGAGATCGAAAGGGGTTCGGGTCGTATTTATTTCGTTCCCAAGGAATAACTATACTGTTTTCTTAAGACAGAAGATGTTATTTTAAATTATTCCAAGAGAATTTTTAACAAGTAATTCTTAACACTAAGTTCAGTATTTGTATTATACGTGAGATTTAAAAACCATTTTAGTACAGATGAAAATACCTTATTGGACTTTTCGTCATCATTCTTTTATCGTATCTAGACCGTCCTTTAATAAGTTCGACAAGTACGGAGGGAGGGGTTCGATCAAAATTCTCTTGTCACTTTATCTCAAGGGACTATCCTTTACGCAAAACGACTTCCTGTCACTTTAGTACGATTTGAATTACTCTCACAAAAATTTAACAAGGACAAAGAAAAAAGTCCACTACGAACTTTGTGTAAATAAGATAAGAGAACTATGATACTGTCCTTTCCTTAACATTATAATGAAGATGATGGATCCCTTTTCCTCGACTAATCGATCAAAACTGAGAATCTACTAAGAGTTTAGTAATATAACCTCACGTTAAGAGGCGGAATAAAAGTCACTGTCTCTTCATTCCGGTAACGGACTAAAGATAATAGCAATTACTGAGAAGATTACTAACCTACGGACTATGAAAATTAAAAATAAAATCTTTTGTATAGACGATGACTCTGATTCAGGGAAATAACAAGTGACATTTAAAGGGAACTCCGTAAACAAAAACAAATTTCTCCGTATTTATTATCTATTGACAAGTCCTATATCAATGTTTATCTGACTTCAGTTTGGCTGTAAACACAGAGGTTTTCTTCTTTCATTATTCATTTATGTATCACAAATGAGATATTACGTCTTTGTTATCTTTTATAGACTAATTTTTATCCTTTGTATTTTACCTACTTACTACCTTCTTGTTTCAAATAAAATTTTCTGTAAACCCTCTTGGGTGTAGAGAATACAGGGGACCTAACCGTCGTAGTACAAGTTCGACTCGGACCTCCGACCCCTTCCACTACCTCGAAGGTGACAGGGGTAGTCACCTCCATCGGAGTGTGAACAAGTCACTTTCTACTCCACCGAGTAACCATTTCTTAGACGAACGTTACGTCCTCTGTATTCTTTACACTCAAACTAGGGACCCAGTCCTTCTAGGGGACCTCTTCCTTTACCGTGGGGTAAGATCATAAGAACGGACCTCTCAGGGTACCTGTCTCCACCTGTCCCAAGACTTGTTTCCGTAAAATTGTCAGTCCGTCTCCCCGTCCTAAGGGACTCCACCAGGTAATACACACTTACATTATTGTTTTCGTCGATTTTTGTTCAGTTTCTCTGTCAAGGTTGTCCCTTAGTCTTAACCGAAAAGGGACGTTAGACTCAACGAATATACACCTTAGATTTGTTCGGATTGAGTAACTTTATCTCTCATCTAACCATCAATGGTCCTACACTCCCCACCACCACCACCACCACTTAACCCTCTACAAGTTTACCTTGTTTGAAAGTCAATAGTCTATTTATTCAGACCCCTATATTCCATGTGGTACCACTAATCTCACTTGTTATTAGATAACGACATCGTCTCACCTCTTCTCAGCACTTACTGTTTTACAACGGACGGAATAGTCATTTGTTTCCTACATCGTTACCGTGGGGTGAGGTCATGAGAACGGACCTTTTAGGGTACCCGCCTCCTCGGACCATCCGACGTTAGGTACCCCAGCGATGATCAGCCTGTGCTGACTCGCTGAAGTGAAAGTGAAAAGTGAAAGTACGTGACCTCTTCCGTTACCGTTGGGTGAGGTCACAAGAACGGCCCTCTTAGGGTCCCTGCCCTCTCGGACCACCCGACGGCAGATACCTCAGCGTGTCTCAGCCTGTACTGACTTCGCTGAATCGTCGTCGTCGTCGTCGTCGTCAGTAGTCAGTGGTCGACGGGGTCACCACTCCGAACTCCCTTGAGTTCCATTTTTGTCCAACGGACGGTAGTTCGGTAGTCGGTAGAGGGGGTTGGAGATGGGGCTCTCCAGGTGAGCCTCCTCTGAGTCTTACATTTTTGTGTCCCAGGACCGAGGTCTCTCGACTCCACGTATAGTTTCCTTACTAAAATCACTCAGGTCTCAGACCTAGAAGGGTATGTGTCTTTTTACGATTTAAGTAATTGAACTCGACAGAAAACAATAACAGACCAAAGGAAATTAATTGTCACTATAACTTGATGGACCAGAAACAACGTTTTGGAAGATATGTAAAACCGAGGAGGAAATGGAGAGATCTCGTCAGAGAGTCTCGATAGAGTCTCCGACCCAGGGTCCGAATTCAAGAGTGAAAACAGACGGTTCATTCTGTATTAAGAGATGAAAAACCAACACGAAAAAAACAAAAAAAAAGTCAACTGTCTCTCAACGTTCCCAGGACCACGTACTGGACTCGAGAGACTACTGTACAATGTCGAAGTAGAAACTAGCTGTCGAAAAGAAACGTGTAAGTGAGAAATGTACAGTCATGAATCTGCGAGTTCTGTCTACCTTCTGACGACAGTGATGAGTTTCCATTTTTATCCAATAATTGTACTTACACTAAGGGGAAGTGGTCGACCAGACCTATCGGTTCACGATGTGTATAAAGAGAAGATGGAAGTGAGAGTAACGAGATGAGAGTGTTGAGGGTCTCTCTCATTTATTAAAGGAAGAACGGAACCCGAAGACGACAGATCTTCTGGGTCCGACCATCAGATACTTTTCCGATATTACAAGGAAAAGGTTTACAGTAAGTTGGATTTTTACCTGACATAAAGTCACACTTAAGGATGCATTCGTACAAATACTTTTGATATGGTTTTCACCCGAAGGGTCCCCCGAGGTACCATTTCTTAGACGGACGACAACGCCCTCTACACCCAAGAGAGGGACCTGACCCTTCTCGGGGACCTCTTCCTTCACCATTGGATGAGGTCATAAGAACGGACCCCTTAGGGTACCTGTTTCCTCAGACTACCCGATGTCAGGTGCCCCAACGCTTTTCAGTCCGTACTGAATCACTGATTTGTTGGAATTCTCTCCTTATGTATTAAGATGATCTTAACTCTACTTTTTTAATTAAGGTTTACCATTTATAGTCCCGTTCACAGTCCCTGATGTCTACCTGTCCTTCTACAAGATCCTCGACTCTGTGTCTCCTGTTTCATCTTCTAAACCTATACGAGTCACACAATTACTCAGTGTCATTGGAGTTCAAGGTACAATTTCCATTTTATTGTTGTCGTTGAGTTGTAAGAATGATTAAGGTCGTTTACAAAATTTAATCATCTATAAATATATTGTATGATCTTCTTTTATTCTCAAATGTATCCGAAAATTTTTTGAAATTAACCTCATAAAAACCAAATGTTGTAACATAATCGTACAACACACACACACACACACACACACACACACACACACAAAATTAAGGACTTTATTCATATTAACTGAACTTTCAGTAAGAACTTCAAAACCGGGTATCAACCGACAATGAGGGTCCTTTTACTGAAGGTCCTAGTAAGACAAAGACAAGGATTACGAAGATGACACGGGTGAAGTGAGAGAGGGTTTTAACACCACAGTAGTTTAAAAGTCAAAGGTCCTGTGACTGAAAGACTACCCGACCTTGTGACTCTGGTGACATGTGAACTTACAGTCGGACACCATACGAACCGACAGAAGGGAGATGGAAACTTTGACGGCATCCTTCGAGTAGATTCCGAAAGAGAGAACCTCACCAGGAAAAAGTAAAAAAACCGTTCTTACATCCTTAAGTTCAGATCCAAATACACCTTTATTCAAGAATTAAAGATTTATAAGGTCCAATAATTTAAGATTCTAAGTTCTCATGTAAATCTACACTTTTCTCTGGAGTATTTGAAGATGGAGGATGGTTGAATTCACGTCGAAATCAAACAGTCATAAGAAGGAACCTTATGTCTCCCAATTTTTTTTCTTAAATTTTTACGAACAAAATTAATGACGGACGAATAGATGTAGTCCTAGAAAATTCTAATACCGATGTCGACCCTAATAACAAACTACTGGATCTATACTACTATAGAATCGGATAGTACAGAATTCTTAGGGTACCTGTTCCTTCGGACCGTCCAATATCAAGTACTCCAGCGTTTCTCAACCTGTGCTGACTCACTGACTCGTGGATCGGATAGTTTAAGAGTGGTACCAAAGGTTATAAACAATACCCAAGGCATCAGGATTACGTAAATGGTTCTCCTGATCGTCAACTCCCTGTTCATGATGTACTTCTTTCATTCCTAATTGGTTGATAGCCAACCACTTACTGGAAGACGAAGAATATTCGTCTAAGATTATAATTAGATTTCTGTTCCTACTTAAAACCTCGGTCTCTTCTAAAAACTAGTCTATTGTTCTCGTCACCTTATAAAAAGTAGAAGTTGTATCTGTGAAGAGTCGTATCTGGTTTACGATTACACACTTAGAAAATGAATCTAATAATCACGGTTTAACCGTGGTCAGCATAATCCAGTCGACGAAGTAATACAAGGTATCACATAGATGATAGATCTTAGAAGAATCCTAATAACACCGATACTATACGGGGTAACAAACGAGAACTCGATCCAGAATGTACAAATAGTCGATTCAGAAGTGAGACCAATACTTAAAGACTATAAGTACGTTGTCTAAATAATACGTATTACTTGTTCTCTTCTGAGATGTGTACCTGGAGTGGTCTACCAGTTGTGGCTTTAGTCTAACTAATATAAGAAACATCGGTTTCTACCTCTTCGAGATATGTCAGTCGTTTTTGTTCTGACCCTCGACTGATACCGAGTCTAGTACTTGAGGAATACGGTTTAAGTCTGAATTTAACTGATTTCACCCCTTTTGGTGATCTGGTAAGTCTATACTGGATTTAGTTTAGGGAAGACTAATATGTCACCTTCACTCTTTATCTAAATGTCCTGATCTAGACTATCTCACTGACTACTTGATACCTATCTCCAAGTACTGTAACTTCTCTCTGTCCCTAGTTCTGGTAGGGGTTCTTTTTCCTTACCTTTTTTCTTTTTACCGACAGACTCCTCCGGAATGTTTATCGACACTTTTCTTTTCACTTTTCGTTTTCTCTTTTCCTTTCTATATGGGTAAACTTACGTTTCAAGGTTTCTTATCGTTCCTCTCTATTCTTTCGGAAGGAGTCGTTAGTTACGTTTCTTTATCTCCTTTTGTTATCTTACCCTTTCTGATCTCTAGAGAAGTTCTTTTGATCTCTATGGTTCCCTTGTGAAGTACGTTTCTACCCAAGTTATTTTCTGTTTTTACCATATCTAGATTGTCTTCGTCTCCTATAATTCTTCTCCGCCGTTCTTATGTGTCTTCTTGACATGTTTTTTCTAGAAGTACTGCTTCTATTAGTACTACCACACTAGTGATTTGATCTCGGTCTGTAGGACCTTACACTTAAGTTCACCCGGAATCCTTCGTAGTGATACTTGCTTCGATCACCTCCACTACCTTAAGGTCACCTCGATAAAGTTTAGGATCTTCTACTACGATACTTTCACGACCTGAGTTATACGGTCGTTTAAACCTTTTGAGTCGTCACCGGTGTCCTGACCTTTTCCAGTCAAAAGTAAGGTTTGGGTTTATTTCCGTTACGGTTTCTTACGAGTTTGATGGTGTGTTAACGTTAGTAGAGTGTGCGATCATTCAAGTCAAGTCAACGAGTCAGTACAGACTGAGAAACGCTGGGGTACTTAGCGTCGTGCGGTCCGGAGGGACAAGTAGTGGTAGAGGGCCTCAAGTGAGTCTGAGTACAGGTAGCTCAGACACTACGGTAGGTTGGTAGAGTAGGAGCCAGCAGGGGAAGAGGAGGACGGGGGTTAGGGAGGGTCGTAGTCTCAGAAAAGGTTACTCAGTTGAGAAACGTACTCCACCGGTTTCATGACCTCAAAGTCGAAGTCGTAGTAAGGGAGGTTTCTTTAGGGTCCCAACTAGAGGAAGTCTTACCTGATTATTTCATTACGAATTTTAAGAGGTTTGGTCCGAAGTCGTTGTGTACTTGGTACTTGAAGGTCTACAAGTTCGACCAAAATCTTTTCCGTCACCTCGGTCTCTAGTTAACGGTTGTAGGAGACCTAGTAGTTTTTTCTTTTTCTCAAGGTCTTTTTGTAGATAAAGACGAAATTACTGATACCTTTTAGGAAACTAACACACTTAGTGTTGTTTGACACTTTTTAAGACTTTCTCTACCCCTATGGTCTGGTGGACTGGACGGAGAACTCTTTGGACATACGTCCAGTCCTTCGTTGTCAATCTTGACCTGTACTTTGTTGTCTGACCAAGGTTTATCCTTTTCCTCATGTAATTCCGACACATAACAGTGGGACGAATAAATTGAAGATACGTCTCATGTAGCACTCTTTGCGACCCGACCTTCTTCATGTTCGACCTTAGTTCTAACGGTCCTCTTTATATTTTTTGGAGTCTATACGTCTACTGTGGTGGAAATACCGTCTTTCACTTCTTCTTGATTTCTAGGAGAACTACTTTCACTTTCTCCTCTCACTTTCTCAACCGAATTTCGAGTTGTAGTCCTTTACTTCTAGTACTGTAGACCAGGGTAATGAAGTACCGTCTATCTATTCCTTTGTTACCTTTATCACTGACTCAAATAAAAAGACCCGAGGTTTTAGTGACGTCTACCACTAACGTCGGTACTTTAATTTTCTACGAATGAGGAACCTTTCTTTTAATACTGGGTGGATCTGTCATATAATTTTTCGCCTCTGTAAAGAAACAGTTGTTTCTAGGTAGATCAGTTCCGATACCAAAAAGGTCATCAGTACCTACACTCTCAATCTGATATTACTTTCGACTCGTGACTTCTTAACTACGAAAACTTGACGCCACAACCTCTTCTGAGAACTCTCAGGGAACCTGACGTTCCTCTAGGTTGAATAGGTAGGATTTCCTCTAGGCAGGACCCACAAGTAACCTCCCGGACTACAACTTTGACTTTGAGGTTATGAAACCAGTGGACTACACTTCTTGACTGAGTAAACTTTTCTGGGACTGCGACCCTTTCAAACTCCCGTCCTTCTCTTCCCCTGCTGTCTCCTACTCTAGTAGCCTACCGTAATGGCTCAGTTACCTGTACTCAAACCCATTTGAGACCCTCAACCACTACCTGTCTCTCCGGACTGCACGACGCCAAGTACCCCAGTGTTTCTAGACTGTACTGACTCGTTGACTTGACTTAACTTGACTTCCTAACTTTTGGTGGTTACTTATTAATCTGTTTTAATACTACAAACGATACTTTTGTTACGGTAAGAGAACCTAAATCTCTTTCTTTTGGAGTTCCTTTAGTAGAGTTCCGTTTGTACATGGTAGTCTCTGTTTGGATCCAGACTTTGTGGTGTGGAAATATCGCCACAACAGGTTAGTTTTCTAGTGGAAACGGTGTATACTTTAAGTTTAAAAAAAAAGATCGTCGGTGTAATTTGTTTTTCATTGTCTTTATTAAAAGTAGTATATAAAATAAATTAACACATATAGGTCTACAACAGTAAAGTTGTACAGAAGTTATCTTTTAAACTCTATAAAATTTAAGGAATAAAACATGACATAAACTTTGAGTCACAAAAAAAAAAAAATGAGCGTCGTATAAAATTAAGTATGGTCGATATAACGGTCACAGGTTAATATCGACGAGACTCTATCTCCTTTGTACACTCGTACTTCTTTTGACATTTACATCTCATAATCGTTCTAATAATCACAAACAGGACGTAGGATAGATATGTAAGTACACAGATAAGTAGATAGGGTCCGAGGAGACTTCAATCTGACTCTAGTACACCGATTAAAAATCGGTTATACAGCACCCCCTTTAATACATGTGGTGAATGTTCGGACTAGGAAGTGTCGTAGAGTGACTAGTAGACCGGTAGAGAAGACGGTGTCACTAGTTCTTCGATACACCAGGTCTACCGTGACGATATTGACTTCTACCAGTGAGTAGGTTTGAGATAGTACACTGGTTAGTTACTTGTAAATGAATAGTACCATTCAGTAACTCCAAAGTCCCGAACAGACAACGTGGTTGATCTTAATTAAAAGGACAACACTTTCTCTTAATGACGAATTCGAAACCCTTCCCATTCAGGTCTTGTGTTCATCACTATAATCGAGTCATTGGTCAGTTTGTCTCTTGGTACTTTCAAACAAAACGTCATTTTTATCCTTAATACCCTTTTTTATCTCTTCTCTTATGAGACTAGATCACTCATAAATTGAACTGTTTACTCTTCTCTTTAGTCTAGATTAACTTCTTTGTCCAACTTGAAATTTTTTGAGTCGATTCTAAACGAACTTTCCTCTACCATTATTGTCTTCCTTTATCTTTGCCTTTGGACCTCCTTTCTCTCTGTGTAGGTAGACGATGTCCTTTTTACGGTACCGTTTCTTACCAAAACGATAGTAAATTTTTTCAGTACTAAATAGGTTCAGAGTCTTTTTTACTTTAAAACTAAACCCCTCTCGTCTTATACTGACTCCTGTATGACTGACACTTGAAACGTACCTCTCAGAGGATAACGTTTGAATTCCGTCGGTATAGTCTATTGACATTTAAGTCCCAGGTCTCCTTTTACCTGTTACTTAAATTATAATATGTCCAACTATGGTTCCTGTTCCTTTCAGTTTCTTTTGAACTCCTAAACCCCATAGGGTTGTCGTTTACAAACATCAAACTTTCTGATATCCTCATAAAGATTCAGTCTCCGTTCTTCTAAGGGGTAAGGTGGAGAGACGGTCATATATCCTTCGTTTTCGATTTTGTAAGGGTCACCTTCTGTCGACCTCATAATCGAAAGTCCTTCCTTGTAAACTTACTCTGAGAGGAACTACGTCCATCCTGTTTCCTCTACCAAAACTGGAGAAAAGGTAAAAGTCTCACACTAGTGAAGAATAAACACGTTGAGTTACTAAAAACTTACGTCCTTAAAAGAGAGAGACTAAGGTGTACTAAGGTCGTCTAGACTGTTAGAGTTACATGTATTACACAGAGCGGTCAGTAACTTGCAGTACGCAATAATAGTTCTTATCCAGGTTCTCCACTCGTATCTTCGTTCGGTGCGAAGATAGTCTGACGAAGGTACCCTAAAATAGATTCCTGTTACTTTTTCTCTTGTCTCAATCTCTCTGTCTGACCAAAAACCCGACAAAACTCTGGAGTACAGTACGAAGTGACCTCAATCTGCGTGAAAGTCTAAAAAGTGTATAGAGAGTAACGTACAATTCAGTAAAGTCAGCACAGGTTGAGAAACGGTGGGATACCTGACATCGGACGGTCCGAGGAGACAGGTACGCCAAGACGTCCATTCTTATGACCTCACCCAACGGTACGGGAGGAGGTCTTCTAGAAGGACCGAGTCCCTAACTTAGGTACAGAGGACACCGAGGGCGTAGTGTCCTCCTAAGAAATGACGACTCGGTGACCCCTTCGGGTAGATAACTAGTAATTAGATAAGGTTTAATAAGTTCAACTCATAAACCACAACGACCTAAGTATATTAAAATCAATTTTACGATTCGTCAGACGACATATATTAGGTAGTCCTTTAAATTACATGTCTTATATCGACCTAGTCTTTATCCATTCTTGATCTTCACTCATCCTTAATGACTTACGGGATTGGAGAGTGTTCAGTATTCATAGACGTCTGTAAGTACTGACTTGACCGAAAATTATCCTGAGTCACCCATATATCCTCGTTCTCAGACATAATCCTACAGTGCTACACTCACATTTTACCTTATAGAACTATTAGGTGATTAGAACGAATATTGATTCCTTCTGAGTGTCTTCTCCTTTCTCCCATCGTACCCTGTCACCATTACCTGTTTCCACTAAGGGGAAACTGGTCCTTTATCGTATGTGTCTGTCTTTTTCACGATAGATATTGAGACTATACAATCCACTCAGAAATCCCTCTTACGTATATATAAAGATAAAGGAATTAACAACATACAGGATTTAAATGGAAAAGTAAAACGTTTAGGAGATAAAGGGGGTTCAGTTACTAAAAGGTTAGATCGACCTGTAAACCCCCATGAACCCAGAATTTTCTGGGTCTAAATTACCTAAATTACTTTGTTGTGTAAAATATTTTCGACTAAACCTCTGTTCCCACTCTTGGGACGGGGTGGAGGACCTCGGGGAGATGAGTTACCTCGACTTCGTGGTCACGACTACAAATTCTCCGACTAATCCCTCTCTACCATTCTATGGTTTAAAATCCGTTCGACTTTACCTTGTAGGTATGAAACGAACCTTAAGAGTATAAGGGAGTTTACAGGATGAGTTTACCTTACCGTAAGAGGGTACAAGGAATTATAAAAATGATATGAAATACAAAAGTTCGGGGGAAACAAGAGAAGAAGTACAAAAGAATATACTGGTTTACAACCACGTAAGTGATCTTGTTTATCAAGTAAACACTCGTTTCTTTCTGAGACTCTAAACGGGTTCTGAAACCGTCTTACGGACTCCGTATCCATGATAAATCTTTTAAGAAAATATCCTTTTATTTAACAAAAAGGAATAAACCATGGGTTGTCTACTATTGTTCCTATCAGGAAACCGGAAACCATTTATTTGGTCCATCTAAATAACTGTGATACACTTAATAGAAAAAGAGAGTTAAGTGTCTCGAATTCACCATAGGCGGATTTGGGTGGGTTCCAAAAATCTCCCTGTCTTGGGCGTCTACTAAGAAATACAAGTAACCGCCAACGGTTATTTTATTTTACGTAGGAAAGACCTGTTTTGAACGGTTAACGGAATAGGAATCTGACAAAAAACCTATTCTAATAATTTGACTAGCTGCTTTAAAAGTTTTACTTTAAACATTTCGTGTCACACTCGGGAAGAAATTCGTTCTTCATCATGTCGAAAAGACCTAGTTTACAAGAACAGTAAACTTATTTTCTTGTAGAAAACACAGGTGAACTCGTTTGACTTAACTTAACTTATATGGGGGGAAAACTAGAACCGTGAAAACTTCAGTACTTATTTCGTAAACGACCCCGTTTCACTCCAAAGACGAAAGGTCTGAACTGGAGACTTTCCAGTCTTCTGTTGTACGGTCTTAATTGTAACGTAATTTTTTTTTTTGATGAAATAACGATAAACGTAAAGGACACTGACACCGAAAACGTTAACCAAACTTTCCTTCACTTGGACTTGAATGTCTTAAGTACTTTTACACTACCAAATCCTATAAGTTTTGAAGAATTTTCTGGGATAGAATGACTTATGGACATACTAACTTTGTCTTTGTATTCCTTATATAAATATAATTTTATATTTAAAGTACATTCTTAAGTTATACGAGTAAGTACAATATAAACTTAAATATTTTATTACAGTGTCAATTTAATATTCATATTCCTGAAATCGGTTTAATAACATGAAATAAAAGTAATGTTGGGTCTTTCTTAAGTCCCGTACAATAAAAATGACTCCATGAGTAGTACGAATCCTCTAAAATCAATATCACATTATAATAAAACTCTTCATTATCCGTATATCCCGGTTTTTTACAATAAAACGAGGATCAGAACTTTATTAAAAATTACGTACTAAAATCTCTGTTGAGTAAGAAGGGACTACCAAAGTTTATATTAAACAAATTACTTTTGTGTGGTGGAAAAGAACATTATAACTTTTCTTCATCCATAATAAAAGAGTAGGTATCTTTTATGATTTCAAGTCAAGTCAAGTCAAGTCAACGAGTTAACACAGGTTGAGAAACACTGGGGTACCTGACGTCGTGTGGTCCGGAGGGACAGGTAGTGGTTGAGGACCTCAAATGGGTTTGAGTACCGGTAACTCAACCACTACGGTAGGTTGGTAGAATAGGAGACAGTAGGGGAAGATAAGGACGGAAGTTAGAAAGGGTCGTAGTCCCAGAAAAGCTTACTCAGTCGAGAAACATAGTATACCGGTTTCATAACCTCAAAGTCGAAGTTGTAGTCAGGAAGTTTACTTATAAGTCCTGAGTAAAGGAAATCCTACCTGACCAACCTAGAGAAACGTCAGATGCCCTGAGAGTTCTCAGAAGAGGTTATGGTGTCAAGTTTTCGTAGTTAAGAATCCACGAGTCGGAAGAAATATCAGGTTGAGAGTGTAGGTATATACTGATGACCTTTTTGGTATCGGAACTGATCTACCTGGAAACAACCGATTCATTGCAGAGACCAAAAATTATACAACAGATCCAACCAGTATCGAAAGGAAGGTTCCTCATTCACAAAAAATTAAAGTACCGACGTCAGTGGTAGACGTCACTAAAACCTCGGGGGGTTTTATTTTAGACTATGACAAAGGGGTAAATAAACGATACTTCACTACCCTGGTCGACGGTACTATAATCAAAAGACTTATAACTCGAAATTTGGTTGAAAAGTGAGAAGAGAAAGTGAAAGTAGTTCTCCGAGAAATCACGAGAAGTGAAAGACGGTATTCCCACCACAGTAGACGTATAGACTTCAATAACTATAAAGAGGACCTTTATAACTAAGGTAGAACACGAAGTAGGTCGGGACGTAAAGAGTACTACATGAGACGTACATTCAATTTATTCGTCCCACTATTATATGATTTTAAGTAGTGTAAACTTACGGAGAAAAACAAGAAAATTTTTAAATAGAAAATAAAAATTGACACCCTATTAATGGTATTTTATAACACTACCAAAAACGGTATGTAGTTGTACTTAAACGGTATCTATATGTATATAGGGGAGACAAAACATGGAGGGTAGGGTGGAGGGAAGGGTAGGATGGAGAGATCTAACAGTGTTTCGTGACGGAAACCCAAGGGACGTAGTATGTCGTGTGAGGGTGACCGATAGATAAAATATATACCATTACACACACGAGGTTACGATATGAGAGTTTAATAGGGTGGGAGGGGAAGAGGGTGACATAGGTTTTCAGGTCACAGATTTCGTACAATCTCTTTTCAAGTTTACTTACTTCTTTTTACAGGTTTACTCCTATCACTGGACTTTGGTGTTTCACTCGATCACCTTCGTCGCGTCCGAGGACCGTAAGTACGATCATGGATCAAGTATCTAAATCCTGAAAGACATGGGTTCCGACTGACCCCATTGGGAGGAAGATAGAGAACATCATAAAGAGGGGTATCTAGTGACAACGGACAATTTCAAGGGGAGTACCAATTCTCAGAAATTAACCGTCGTTCGAACGTATTAAATATTAATCTCACACTATTTGGTTCGAAACAAAAATTCTAATAAAATATTACGTTACCTTTCAGGTGTAATAGAGTAATCACAGAGTAGTTTTTATCCCTAAAGAAAGGGAGCAGGAGACAGACTGAGAAAATAACCATCAATTATTCCTCCTCAACAACTCAGACTAAATAGGAATCTCAGAAACCTGGTTAGGTTCACCAGGTTTTAATCTCTAGTAACCACATGTGAGTAGTCTTACGTCTCCTAATGAGACGGAAAGTCTTTATGACATACGTTAATGACCAGTAAACCCTTTATGACTTAAAATACGACCAATTTGTGGTCAAAAAGTCTTCCAAAAGCAAAATGAAGATAAATGTATTAACGTACAGTCTTTGAACCGTATTCCCATGTTTAGACACAATTTCGAAAGGTCAAGAGGTTATCGACCTCTTTGCATACCGTTTCGAGAGGTGAAACGAAACTTCGGACTAAGACGGTACGTCCAAAGAGAAAAGTACACTCATCCTCCTTGATTAATGCAACGAAGAACCTTATTTCGTTACCGTCCTTTCCTTTTAGTCTATGACTGATACTTTGTCCGTTAAGTTACACAAATTATTTAAAAGTGTTTATTTCACTGTAAGTTTATAAAATCCTACTTTCATGAAATTATAAAATATGTACATTTCTTTCTACACTCCAAACGGATAAATACTCCGTCTAATAAAACTTAACACCGTATAACAATATTTTTCAGTGACTTCATACAAACCACATATGGTCCTGGAGTCTAATTTTCATCTATAAAATTTATACGTTTCTTAATAGACAAGATAGACATTTTTGAAACGTTATAAAATGAAGGAAATCATTTATTTTGTAACTATAAAACTTGATAAAGTATTATTCATGTGAGTCATTTAGTAAAAGACTTCACTTTTCTTTGTAATTCCATTTACGGTTAAATTAGAAAACGACAGATTTAATAATTCTAAAAATTTAATGACTCGAGATTGAAGGAGCAAAATAACATGACCATAAAAATTTACATCCCACTATGGTTTTCCTTTTTATTTCGTGAGAGACTTTCCTTCTGTACAGATTTGTAAGGATTTTTAAGTCAATACTTAACGTATACTTTATTTTATTTATGGTAAAAATTCTACGATCTTACTCTACGGTAGTATATTACCTAGTCTTTAAGTTATACCATCAAATCACCCAAAACTCTAACGTACACCTTTTTCTCACCCTACCCTTGTTGACTACTAAATCACAAGGGTCAAGGTCTTAATATTACAACCTGTCTTGTGGGGCTCTTGGTTGAATTTAATGCGACTCTCATCTTCTCTCTTTTAAAAATCTAAAAACATCTATTGTAAAACACATTCATCAAGACAGTTCTTTGCTCTTAAAGATATATTCATTTATAAGCCTGATTCGGATTTCATTTTTATAAATTTGTGACAGTTAATTTTTGATTAAATTCCCTGAAGGAACCACCAAATCACCAATTCTGAGAAACAAAGGTTACGATCTCCGTACCCAAACTAGTGACCAGTCCCTTTTATTCTTATATGTACGGTACACTGGTTTTTTAATTGAAAAAATTTTAATTTTTCGTTTAAATTTTTATGATATACGTGAAGGAATGGAAAAGGTCATCACTTGTCAGATTACACTAACGGAAACAAAATTATTGAGTTTGATTACAGTAATTATACGAAGGACTCGTAAAGGTCATGTCAGAAGTTATTCGAAACGGTGGGACAGGACAGTATAAGGTTTTAGTGTAATTAAGAGGAGTATCACACAAAAGGAGAAAGTAATTACAATGTAAAGAAACGGTATTATTATTATGTCAATTTTCTATTAAAAACTTTTACGATTTTAGTGTTACGAACATATTTATATTTTACTTGTCGGTAGCGTCTAAAATATTAAATAATTACTAACTTCCTAGGTTTTCCGTAAGGTTAGACGAGTTTCCTCTCAAGTTTCTTATCCATGAATAGTCTGTCAGTCCTTAGGACTTCAATTAAATGTGTCTCAACATTTTAGTCAGTTATAGGCGTCCCTTTATTTAAAAAAAAGAGGAGGTGTTCTTAGAAAACATAATGGTAATCGAAAGATACTAAAGATTATAACATTTTATTCGAGTTTTCACCTTATTGGATTTCCCACCTGACTGTTCTGTCAACCATTTGAAGAAAAACGGGTAAAGTTTCAGAAAGTGTTAATTTTTTTTTACTTTATTTTGTAAATAATAAATGATAAGGTCCGTGACAGACTCTTGGAATGTTGATAGTGAAGTAAAACAGAAAGTTTTTAAAAAAAATAATATTATCAATAACGTTAATTATACTCCTTTATAACCGAACCGGTTTTTCAAGTAAGCCTAAAAAGACGTGTAAGAATGTCCGTTTGAGCTTACTTGAAAAACCGGTTGGGTTTACATAATGATAAGGATGAAGTGTCTACGAGTCTCAAAGTACACCGTTAACCACCCTGAATTGGGTCGAATAAACCGAGGTAGAAACTGAAATACGATATAGAGTCTGATATAAACTTCGACCGTCGTCCGTGTAAATTAATCTCAATTAAGATTTCCAATAAAATAAAAGGATAAACGTTGTTTGTTTTACTTTATTAAAGGTGTAATCGTACCTTTTAGTGTACACATACTGAAGATTCGGTTAATAGAAGTCAAGTTAAGTCAAGTCAGCGAGTCAGCACAGGCTGAGAAACGCTGGGGTACTTAGCGTCGTGCGGCCCGGAGGGACAGGTAGTGGTAGAGGACCTCAAGTGAGTTTGAGTACAAGTAGTTCAGCCACTACGGTAGGTCGGTAGAGTAGGAGCCAACAGGGGAAGAGGAGTACGGGGGTTAGGGGGGGTCGTAGTCTCAGAAAAGGTTACTCAGTTGAGAAGCGTACTCCACCGGTTTCATGACCTCAAAAGTCGAAGTCGTAGTAAGGGAGGTTTCTTTAGGGTCCCGACTAGAGGAAGTCTTACCTGACCAACCTAGAGGAACGTCAGGTTCCCTGAGAGTTCTCAGAAGAGGTTGTGGTGTCAAGTTTTCGTAGTCAAGAAGCCGTGAGTCGAAAGAAGTGTCAGGTTGAGAATGTAGGTATGTACTTGTGACCTTTTTGGTATCGGAACTGATCTGCCTGAAACAACCGTTTCATTACAGAGACGAAAACTTATACGATAGGTCCAACCAGTATTGAAAAGAAGGTTCCTCATTCACAGAAAATTAAAGTACCGATGTCAGTGGTAGACGGTTAATAGAATCAATGTATGTTAAGTGAGACGTCCGAAACCTTACGACGAAGTGACCCGTCGAGGTTCGTAAGGAAGATTTACTTGGCCAAACTACACAGTCCCGAAGGGACCACCGAGTCTACCATTTGTTAGACGGACGTTGCACCCTCTGGACCCAAACTAGGGACCAACCCTTCTAGTGAACCTCCTCCGGTACCGTTGGGACGAGATGACAAGAAAGGACCTCTTAGGGGTCCCTGTCGCCTCGGACCACCCGATGTCAGGTATCCCAGTGTTTCTCATCCTATGTCGACTCTCTGATTCGTGTGAGTGTGTGTCTCCACAGTTGACAACAAAACTTAAAATTATAGTAGTACCACAAGGTCCATCCTACTTTAGGTTGAAAACACATTTACCATGGATATTGATTCACATATAAAGTGTGTTACATTGATGTAAATCATTGATTGTATCTGATTTATTTCACAGGACACATTTCAAATTTGGGCTACTCATACACGAGTCAGCACAGACTAACAAACGTTGGTCCAAGGAGATAGGTACCTCAAAAGGTTCGTTCTTATGATCTCACCCAACGGTAAAGGAAGAGGTCCCTAGAAAGGATAGGTCCCTACCTTGGAAACAGAGGACGTTACTGTCCGTCTAAGAAATGGTGACATGGTGGACCCTTTGAATTTTGGAATCTATATACAAATTACCTATTATTGTTCTAATCTTACTTATTATATGGTTGGAATTGTATTCAAGTTATACGAGTCTGACAAGAATACTTTAATTGTTTTTATCTTATTAATACACCTGATTATCCAGAGTTTTACACCAGACACTTTGGGACCCCCGAAAACTTTAAGAAAATCAGCTAGTATTTACTTTGATAATAAAAGTATTATTATCATTCTATAAACAGAAAAAGAGACACTACTGTAAACATCTACCACATTTACTTGCCGCTCTTTTTATTTGATTGAATCGTTCTTCGTTCCATTATTATGATCGTTTCTTCTTTTTTTCCGTCAAAGTGAATTCTTACAGGAATTACTTCGTTATGTTTAAAATAATTTAGAGACGAGAATTAGTGTGTAGGAAAATTACAAATCACACACTTTATTCTTTGTCCGTATTCCACAAAGACGAGGTACGATTTTAACACTACAAACAGAGTTCCCTTTCGTGAACACGTTAACTTAACAATCCAGTTAACCTGGAAAGAAGAAGAAGAAAAAAAAAAAAAGTACCTTGTTGTAAAAATGAACTCTCCTACTGATCGTCTGTTTGATACGCGTGAATCTAAACTTATAAACCACCACAAAAAAAAAAAAAGGACTTCACTTCTTTTACTCGTCTGTGTTTCCTTTTGTTAACTGGTGTGTCACAATTACTATTTCAAGTCCGAAAGTACATTCTTTATTTTAAACCTTTTGAATGTAGACAATAGTGTTTGAAAAAGTCACTCAGACTACTACCACAATACATTACACGAAGATTTGTATCGTGACATATTATTTTACACAGTTGTAAACCTTCTAGGTAAATCAAGTACGTATAGAGTGGTCTTCGATATTACACCTTATTGAATTTTAGAAATCTTTAGTTTAGATGTTTTTAACTTTAAAACAACATGAGACTGTTTCTTACGATTCCTTTTAAATCTATGAAACTTACTCATCCTCTTCGTATAATTAGGAAGGAAATCAATTATAAACACGATCCCTACGACAAACCCATGTACGTACCTTAATTCAAGATGAAGTTTCTTTCACTTAATCCCGAGTCTCTCTTGACACGCCCCTCCATTTAGGGTCGCCCAAGAAATAGGAAGGAAACTTGGTATCCCAAATTTATACAATAATTTTTATTTAATTCTTTTCGACACTTCAAACCCCCTTCTGTCTAGACACATGAAAAAAAAAGGATACATTTTATTTCTTTATATTTTTTCAACATCAAAGGAATTAACAGTTGTCACTTCTACTTAGTGGTTTTTTATTTATGTATAACAATGTTTATACGTACGTAAATTCATAAATATTGACCAATAATAATTTTAGAAATTTAACAAGTGAAGTATATTGAACATGATGTATAGAGTAAAAATTTTCTGTATTTTCTTAATCTTCACTGAATTCAATTTCGATCTATATAGGTACCTTTATATTATGGAATCTTTCTTATTTTATCATTTTAATGTAAGAAATTTATTCAAAGAATTTTAATGTGACAATTGGACGTTTAACCAAAATTCACTTTTTCTATATGTCTAAACATGGATCTTTCTGACCAATAATCAGTGTTCAGATATATAATTTCCTTCTTTAATTATAACTAACCTAGATCAACACCAAAATGAAATCCACTCATACTTACCGTTCTATAAAGAAAATAAAACATCATGAAATGAGACATAATGATAATTATTCTGAATGTTTTACCATCGGTTATCAGATGAATACCAGAAATCTGTACAAATAAACTGAACACGAAAAATTTAACTTAATATCATTGTAACTTTCAAGTATTTTCAAATAGCTTTCGAAATTCTAAAGACTTTTAAATTTTTAGACCCAGACCTTCGGACTGTACAAGTGAACCTTTGAAAGTCTACCTTGACTACAGACACTCGATGATAAAAACTACACGTACGTAAGGGATCAAAGGAACCCAGTCGATCCCATTAGGTGAGTAAAGATAGGGAACGGACCTAAGACTTCCGTAAACCAAAACATTCGTGACAGTTCTATGACCACTAGTAACCGACGTCAAGGAAGAAACTAAATATTACTATGTGTATTACGAGTTTCAACCTCGTAGTAAAGTATCGTATTCCTGATTCCGTCACGAGACGATGAAGGAAGCTCTCCTGGACGAAATCCCTCGTAGAGACTGTCGCAGATTACCGGTTGAGAGACCTAAGTGGTATAAAGAAACCTGATCGTATAAATACGATCAGATGGGAAGACGATGCCAAAAAGGTCATCAGTACATACCTACACTCTCAACCTGACATTTCTTTCGACTCGTGGCTTCTTAACTACGAAAACTTGACACCACAACCTCTTCTGAGAACTCTCAAGGAACCTGACGTTCTTCTAGGTTGGTCAAGTAGGATTTCCTCTAGTCCGGACCCACAAGTAACCTTCCTGACTACAAATTTGAGGTTATGAAACCTGTACACTAACCTTTTAGACTGAGTAACCTTTTCTAGGACTACGACCTTTTCTAATTCCCGTCCTCCTCTTCCCCTGTTGTCTCCTACTCAACCAACCTACCGTAGTGCCTGAGTTTGCTGTACCCAAACCCATCTGAGGGCCTCAACCACTACCTGTCCTTCAGGACCTCACGACGTCAAGTACCCCAGTGTTTCTCAGACTGTATTGACTCGTTGACTTGACTTGATTTGACTTGGGAAGACGGTTCGATGAGTGTTGGTCATTGACTCGTGTTATCCGATAATCTTAGATCAATAGGAAGAGTGACATCCTCAGAAGGGTCACAGTCGAATCGGGACTCGAGAGACGAAGGCAGACCTATTCTAGAAGAGTCGTAACGAGTCACGAAACTCTGAGAGGAGTGAGATCAGATAAGAAGGAAGAGAGACAAGAATTCACGATTTAGACATAGTACTAGACTTCTAGGAAGCATGGACGAGGACCAGGACTAAGAGTAGAGGAAAAAGAGAAAAAAGGAAAATTTCAGAAATAACTTAAATAATGTTATAACGAATACAAATACGGAAAAAAAAAAAAAACCGGTACTCCGTACACCTTAGAATCGAGGGGTTGGTTCCGGACTTCGACGTGGGGGACTCAACCTTTCGTTTCTTTTAGAATTGGTGACCTGGTGATCCCTTCAGGGAAAATACAGGAAAAAGAAGTGTATACCACTGTCGGTAGAGAATCTACTACGAAGAGTCACTCGGGGGACGTGGACTATAAGTGTGGAACACATCAGTGTAAGTTCTAATCAAACATTTTCCCACATGAAAGACGAAACTCACGTGAGAAAAAGAACGAAAACGTTAAAAAGACAGAAAGAGACGAACGAGTAAGACTCCTTTTGTGTACGGTATGATACTCGTTGGATACCTCTCCGGTTGTATTACCCCTATTACAAAGAGTCGTTATAAGTCATTCTACAACTCTGGTGGTTGTAATGGTGCACTCACTCCGACCTTCGTTTGAAAGGTCAGGGTCAGTTCGTACTCTACTGACAGAAGTCGGTTATTGACGTGAAAGACTCTCGAAGACTCGGTCTTGGTGGGTCAATTCAGTGAAACCCAAACTATATTATTTAAAAACTAAATAAATAACTATATTATTTATGAAACTATATTGCTTATGGACACTTTTCGACATTCCATTCCATACCTCTATTAAACAATGTGTGGTCACATATTGATTATACGTGTAAAAGTGGTTTTTTAAAGAACTTACAGTTTTAAACACAAACATAGACGAAGAACCCCTTATGTTTGACTATACACACCCCGAAGGGGTCTAAAACTCTTCTGTAAGTAGAAGAAAGGGTCCTTATATTTCGTAACGTTATTGAAACTCAGTGCTGTTGGTACTTAGCACATAGTCACTTCTGAAGAATACCATGTTATGTATCTGCTCTATCCGGCTCTCCGTACATTAAGGAACACAC
Organism: Capra ibex; assembly: GCA_006410555.1. Taxonomy (NCBI): domain Eukaryota; kingdom Metazoa; phylum Chordata; class Mammalia; order Artiodactyla; family Bovidae; genus Capra; species Capra ibex. The sequence continues at coordinate 19,686,350 of SJYO01016970.1, read as the reverse complement.
GATTGAGATTAGCGTAAACAAGGAGAGAGTGACATCTTTCAGACAACCTTACATTTACTGACTCACACAGTAATGACGGACCAATTATAATTTATTAAGTGTCTTCAATCACGAGTATATAATTGTGTACATACACCTGAGATCTTTTACCATGGATAAAGGTTCCGTCCTTATCTCTCTCTGTGTCTGTCTCTTACTTGCACACCCGTGTCCCGTCTTTCCCACCACCACCTTACTTAACCTTCTAATTCAAACTACATTTATGTGATGTTTAACACTTTATCTATCGATTACCGTTCGACGACATATTGTATCCCTTAAGTCCAACCACAAGACACTACTGACTCTCCCCACCCCACCACCCCTAAACCTCCCTCCAAGTTCTCCCTTCGCCATACACACATGTATATCGACTAATTGAAACGACATGTCGTCTTTAATTATGTTGTAACATTTCGTCAACATGAGGTTAATTTTTCTTTTGTTGACCGTCACTGTGACGTCAACCTTTTTTTTACAGTCTCTTCATCATAGTCAAAAACCGGTTGGTAATAACACTCGTAACTCCCTTGTGATTTTTTTATACGGACTTAACGTTTTTTTCATAGGGTATGTCGATAACGTTTTTTTAAAAACTTTTCTCTAACCAGACAGTTTTGTACGTGTCAAACCAACGTTCTCCACGGACTTTGAACCTCCACTCGAAGAGATCTCTAAGTCAAAATCAAATCAAGCCAACGAGTCAGAACAGACTAAGAAACGTTGGGATACCTGACGTTGTACGGTCCGGAGTGACAGGTAGTGGTCGAGGATCTCGAATGAGTTTGAGTACAGGCAACTTAGCCACTACGGTAGGTTGGCAGAATTGGAGACAGTAAGGGAAGAGGAGAACGGAAGTTAGAAAGGGTCGTAGTCCCAGAAAAGTTTACTCGGTAAGAAACGTAGTCCACCGGTTTCATAACCTCGAAGTCGTAGTCAGGAAGGTCACTTATAAGTCCTGGCTAAAGGAAATCCTTTAGACATTTCTAACCCTCTACCGATACAAATCCCGTCTCGAACCTCTTGGTTGACCTCACTTCGTACTAGTATTCACCAGATTTGACCCCGTCGTGTAACATGACCTTTTATCATACCTCCAAGGAACTAGGACGTTGGGGTAAAGGACCTGTATATAGATCTCTTTAGAGATTAAACTTTTCTATGTACGTGGGGTTACAAGTATTGTGGTGATAAATGTTATCGGTTCTGTACCTTCTTTTGATTGTCAGGTAACTGTCTACTTTCCTATTTCTTCTAAACTATGTATTTATGTTTCCTTATAATGAGTCGGTACTCAGTCTTACTTTATTAAGGTAAACGTCTTTGTACCTACCTGGATGTCTAAAAGTATGATTCATTTCGTTTAGTATGTTTCTGTTTATAACATACTAAGTGAATACACACCTTAGACTTTTGTCTTCTATATTTACTTTAATAAGTGTTTATATGAGTCTGTATCTTTCGGTTGAATACCAAAGGTCTCACCTCCGACTCCCCCATCCCCTTCCTATTTAATCCTCAAACCCTAATTGTATATGTCAAGTCAAGTCAAGTCAAGTCAAGTCAGCGAGTCAGCACAGACTGAGAAATGTTGGGGTACTTGACGTCATGCGGTCCGGAGGGACAGGTAGTGGTTGAGGGTCTCTAAAATCAATATTTATACATTCCAATGAAACTCTTCATTATCCGTACATCCCGGTTTTTTACAATAAAACGAGGATCAGAACTTTATTAAAAATTATGAGTAAGAAGGGACTACCAAAGTTTATATTAAACAAATTACTTTTGTGTGGTGGAAAAGAACATTATAACTTTTCTTCATCCATAATAAAAGATTGGGTGACTTTTATGATCTCAAGTCAAGTCAAGTCAACGAGTCAACACAGACTGAGAAACGTTGGGGCACCTGACGTCCTACGGTCCGGAGGGACAAGTAGTGGTTGAGGACCTTAAATGGATTTGAGTATAGGTAACTCAGCCACTACGGTAGGTTGGTAGAATAGGAGACAACAGGGGAAAAGGAGGACGGAAGTTAGAATGGGTCGTAGTCCCAGAAAAGGTCACTCAGTCGAGAAGTGTAGTCCACCGGTTTAATGACCTCAAAGTCGAAGTTGTAGTCAGGAAGGTTACTTGTGGGTCCTGACTAAAGGAAATCCTACCTGACCAACCTAGAGGGGCGTCAGGTTCCATGAGAGTTCTCAGAAGAGGTTGTGGTGACAAGTTTTCGTAGTTAAGAAGTCACGAGTCGAAAGAAGTATCAGGTTAAGAGTGTAGGTATGTGCTGATGACCTTTTTGGTATCGCGACTGATCTGTCTGGGAACAACTGTTCCATTACAGAGACGAAAAATTATACGACAAATCCAACCAGTATTGAAAGTAATGTTCCTCATTTGTAGAAAATTAAAGTACCGACATTAGTGGTAGACGTCACTGATCGTCATATATGTATGTTGATATATGTTTTATTAGTTGTTTCTGGATGATATATCACGTGCCTTGAGATGAGTTATAAAACATTATTGGATATTCTCTTTTGTTAGACTTTTACTTTATATGTACATATATAAATATTAACTTAGTGACACAACATATGAACTTTGATTATACTGTGACATTTAGTTGATGTGAAGTTAAAAGTTTTTCTCTTCTTTTTTTCCGTACACTTGAGTCTAAACTTAGACCCAGAGTCACTACCGGTTCTCCCGAGAACTTACAGTTACCACTTTTGTTTTAAGTCTAACCGAATACCTTATTTTTTCGATAAAAATCCACCTTTCAAGACAGGAATTCACACCACACTAGTCCTTGGTGCATGGTGGACTTAGGGAACGTCCCTAGACGGAAGGTGCCCGACTGGGATAAAAGGCTCAGGTGCACCACCCGGTACCGGTGCACGAGTGATGTAGTACCATACATCCTGTCGACACCTAAGGATGAGTTGAAAGGTTGGTGACACCGACCCGTCTAACAAACTCAATGAAGAGAACCGAGTGGTCAGAGGAGGACGAGAGTCGCCGTCCTCCAATTGGACGTACCTCCTACAGTCGTCCCAGGGTAGGCAGGTCGAATTCAGACTCGAGTCGATCTTTGGTACCCCTACCTCTTCTCACCCAGTCTTCACAGGAGACATCCCAAGAAAACCCGAAACAGTTTTCGAGTGTCCAGGATCGAGAGGTGCAAGAGAGACGAAGGTTCAAGGACAGTAAAGAAGAAGAGGTTTATATTCAGATACCCACCATCGTCGTGGCTACTTGAATACCAACGAGACATGGGACTCATGGGAAACGTTAGTCAGACAAACACATATTCAGGAAGAATTAAATAGGACTGACCTCACTCGGTAGACGAAGATAACCCTCAGACTGACAATATCTCTATCTTTTGTAACTAACGGAGACTAGTTCGAACAGAAGACGGGACCCTGAATCCCTCGAGATGAATCCGTTGTACATATCTCTGGTTCTTTGACCTCCGTCAGTACACCTCTTCGTCCTTACTTACGATTTCTCTATCTGTGGAAAAGTACACACACAATCGGTAGAGATACAGAAGAAACCTCTGGACAGATAAATCAAGAAACCGGGTACAAAACTAACCCAGTGAATAAAAAGACCTTAACTTGACGTCCTCAACGAACATATAAAAACTCTAATCAACAGACAGTCAACGAAGGAAACGATAATAAAAGAGGGTAAGGCTTCCGACAGAAAAGTGGAACGAATATCAAAGGAAACAACACGTCTTCGAAAATTAAAATTAATCCAGGGTAAACAAATAAAAACGAAAATAAAGGTCATAAGACCCTCCACCCAGTATCTCCTAGGACGACACTAAATACAACCTCTCACAAAACGGATACAAGAGGACATCCTCAAAATATCAAAGACCAGAATACAAATCTAGAAATTAGGTAAAACTCAAATAAAAACACATACCACAATCTTTCTTAAGATCAAAGTAAGAAAATGTTCACCAACTGGTCAAAAGGGTCGTGGTGAACAATTTCTCTAACAGAAATTAGGTAACATATAAGAACGGAGGAAACAGCTTCTATTCCACAGGTATACACACATCTAAACGAGTTGTAGTGAGTAATAGTCTCTTTACGTTTAGTTTTGGTGTTACTCCATGGTAAAGTACGGTCAGTCTTACCGACGTTAGGTTTTCAGATGTCCGTTATTAACGACCTCTCCCCGACCTCTTTTCCCTTGGGAGAATGTGACAACCACCCTTACGTTTGATCATGTCGGTGATACCTCTTGTCACACCTCTAAGGAATTTTTTGACCTTTATCTTGACGCAATACTAGGTCGTTAGGGTGACAACCCGTATGTGTGACTCCTTTGGTCTTAACTTTCTCTGTGCACATGGGGTTGCAAGTAACGTCGTGACAAATATTATCGGTCCTATACCTTCGTTGGATCTACAGGTAGTCGACTACTTACCTATTCTTTCGACACCATGTATATGTGTTACCTCGTAATGAGTCGGTAATTTTTATTATGTAAACTTAGTCAAGATTACTCTACCTACTTTGACCTCGGATAATATGTCTCAGTTCATTCGGTCTTTCTTTTTGTGGTTATGTCATATGACCGTGTATATATACCTTAAATCTTTCTACCATTACTATTGGGACATACACTCTGTCGTTCTCTCTGTACCTCCATATCTTGTCAGAAAACCTGAGACACCCTCTCCCACCCTACTAAACCCTCTTACCGTAACTTTGTACATATTATAGTATATACTTTACTTAGCGGTCAGGTCCAAGTTACTTCCTATGTCCTACGAACCCCGACCAAGTGACCCTACTGGGTCTCCCTACCATACCCCTCCCTCCTCCCTCCCCAAGTCCAACCCCTTGTGCACATGTGAGCACCGTCTAAGTACAACTACATACCGTTTTGGTTATGTTATAACATTTCATTAATCGGAGATTAATTTTATTTATTTAAATTTAATTTTTTTTTCTCTCTATCTATTTTAACCGCTTGATGTTTCTCCAAACGAGAACACCGTCCTTTTAAACCACCCACAAAGATTCCGTCAACAAAGATCCCATAGATTCCACACATTACTAAAGGTCTACTTAATAGAACGACTTCTTACCGATGAATGTAAAAGTTAAGTCAAGTCAGTGAGTCAGCACAGACTTAGAAACGTTGGGGTACTTAGCGTCGTGCGGTCCGGAGAGACAGGTAGTGGTCGATGGTCTCAAATAGGTTTGAGTACAGGTAACTCAACCACTACGGTAAGTCGGTAGAGTAAATCCCATACTTATAACCTAGGATGACGACTTATACACTGACCTGTTCCGATCTCTGTCGATCCGTTCTTACAACTTTTGAGACCAAACACATTGAGTCACAATCAAACACTTTTACTTGTACAAAACGTGTCGACACGTAGGTATAATGACCTAAACCTCTGACAGAGGACGTAGAAAATAAAGTACAATAAACCAGTGTAGACGTTTAGACATCAACTCTCTGGTCTTCTATGAATATAAAATTAATTCTTTATATCCTCAAGATGGTTTTTTTTCACACGTAGTCGAACCTCTTTAATATACATACGTACGTACGAGGTAGCACAGGTTCAGAAACGTTAGGGTACTTGACTTCGGTCCGTCTGAGGAGACAGGTACCTTAAAAGGTCCGTTCGTATGACCTCACCCAACGATAAAGGATGAGGTCCCCTAGAAAGGCTGAGTTCCTGACTCGGTCGTAGAGAACATAGGACGTAACCCTCCGTTTAAAAACGGTGACATGGTAGATCCGTTTTAATGCGTCTCTTTTAATGTCGGTCTCGACTAAACACAGAATAGAAAAGACTTCCACTATCTACTCCAGGTTTTGACACAAGAACAGTGGACTTTTGAACATTTTCGTAGGGGGGGAGTATAAATCGAAAACAAGTGTAAAATTAGAAAATGGGGTCAATAAAAGTTACGTAACGTACTTCGAGTGAACCTATGACCTCTTGATTGAGACAAGGATATAAAAAGACCTCTAACAAAATATTCACTAATACCGATTATCTGTGGTATCCCTTGTACTGAGTCTTACAACTCCCGTTATTTATTATGTAAATTATTATCTATAAAACTAATAATAAAATAATTCAAAAAAATAATACAATAGTTCATGAAAAATAATACTACCATAATACAAAATGTTTTCCTTACATTTGACTTCTAAACAAAAAACAACTCCAATGACCTCCCCTTTCTTCGATTTTTAATACGAGGTAGGTCTAACTTCTGTCCAAATTAGAGTCAGTTTAAAAGTCCATAATAAAACCTCTTCTTTTAACATAGGTCAACAGAAAGAATGAGACACGTTCGATCTGTGTTAATAAGTGGGATCACGGTACCCGTAAGAACTCTCAATAAACTAATCCAACGGTCATTTATATGAAACCGTTTTTATATTCTCTAGTCTGTAATGATGTTTGATTAAATGTAAAGAAACAAGGACCCCAGACATAGTTATCAAGTATGATAGAAGTCCCCTTTAATAAGGTATAACGATCAGATTATCGACTTTGGTTTTGTTGGAGAGTACTTCATCTTATCCCATCAAATAATTGTCCCTTACTTTGTTAATAATCTAAGGAAAGGTGTTCTAAAAGAGGAGGAACAAGAAAAAAATTTTTTTATTCTATCTTTGTCGATTATTGGTAAATGTTTTAAAGGTAATTCAACCATACTCGAATTTAAAAACTGTATAACCTGAACATTTCACAGTCACTCCTTTAGGTGGAGGACGATGGGTGGAGGTCAGAAGTATTAACATGTCTGGTAACTGAAAGATGATCACGTCTCAAGAAACTAAAGAAAAACCACTATACTAGACGAATAACCATTTACGATTTACTAGGGTGTTTAGATCGTAAACTTAGTTCATTATACAAGGAAAAAAAGGTCCCTGACTCCACCTTTGATTATTTCTTACTGTCACCTGTATGTTTTCTGTAGAAGGACAAAAGGTTAGGGGTCTGATTACATGTGTGTGTGTGTGTGTGTGTGTGTGTGTGTGGGTATATATATACCCTCGGTTCTCTTGTTTCCGATACTGACTGTCCACCGTTTTCCCTATCTTGAATTTTCGATGACAGTCCTTTTCTCAAACGAGTCGATGTCTTATTGAACTTAAGACACTCCTATGGTACCCAGATACGGTTGGGGGTATGGGCATAGGAGGTCTTCATTTTATGGTGCGGTGTTTTCCCCTTTAACATATAGAAGTAAACATATAGTCAGAACAACTAGAAAGTTTACTTTGTGAACACCAAAACCACCAAAAAACCAAAACATAAAATAATCTTAGGAAAAACTAAAAATTATAAAATCAATAAAGTGAATTGAGACTCAAAGTAAACGAGAAGAGAAAGATCGAAAAAAGAATTTCACCTTTAACTCAAATAACATACTCTGACAAGAAAAGAATATATTTGTAAATCTCGATATTTGAAAGAAAATTCGTGACGGTATCGACGTATGGTATTTGAAACTGGATGACACAAAAATAAAATAAAAGTTAAGTTTTATTAAGTTATTAAGTTAATTTTTATTCAACACTAAAGAGAAAACTAAAGAAAGAATTTAGAAATGGGGATTTCCAATCGAATAAACAAAAGAGGTATAAACTCTAATAGAAATATAAAAATACTTTAACTAAACATGAAATTTTGTAAAACCGGTATGTGGAATGAAATTACTAAATTTAGGAAAATACAAAAAGATACTCTAAACAAAATACCGAGTCTTGTATTGGAGAAAACCGTTTACACGGTACACCAGAACTTCTCTTATATAGAAAATTAACACCTCATAAAGTATTTATAGTCAATCCAGTTTGATAATTACAACAACAAAAACAAGTCAACGGTTCCACGCAGACTGAGAAGTGTCAGGGTACCTAACGTCGTGTGGTCTTAAGGGACAGGGAGTGGTAGAGGACCTCAAACGGGTCCACTATTCGATAACTATCACAATAAGTTAAAAATGTTTGAGGTATAACAAAAGACGGATGAACAAGATATTAAAAACACTGTCTTATTATAACTTTAGAGACTCGTCTAAAACCTAAACACATAAAGAGAAACGTAGAGTGTTAAAAAAAGTACATAAAGATATTATCAAGATAACTCTGTAATAATTATACGTATTTTAAGTGAAAAAATCCACACGTTAAGATTAGTATTAAAAATTAATACATGTCTCTCACACTAATAGTGGTGATAATTGAAATTTTGTAAAAGTAGTGGGGGACCTCTTTGGGACAAGGTTAATCGACAGTGAGGGTTAAGGGAGTAGGAAGGTGGAGAACCGCTATTAAATATATGAGAGACAGAGATACCTAAACGGACAAGACCTGCAAAGTACACTTATAAAAGTTTGTTGTACACCAATAAAGTTTCACACTTCACATCTAGGTAAAGAACAATAAGGTGGAAGCGGTCCTCACTTTCATGATTTTAGTTTAAATACTAAATTATATCAACTTTTGGACTCGTAGAAAATCCAAATATTTTAAGTACAGTATAGATTGATATAAATCACTGTATATTACAGAGACGTGATATAAAAACCGACGTCTCTATTGTCGAAATTTTTACAAATCTTCTGATATATAATCTTGTGTTTGTAGGAAAAATGGTATTTATTATGTTTCTTTACAAGGTCAATAGACCGTTGACTTGATAACTCAATTTTTCTCTTTTTAACTAAATCACTTTTAAGTGGAAGTTGTTTAAATTTGTCAAGAAGTTTTAGAGAGTTGAGGTGAGAGACAAAAGGTTATAAGAATTTCATTGGGTAAGTCAAGCCAAGTCAGTGAGTCAACACAGACTGAGAAACACTGGGGTACCCGACGTCGTGCGGTCTGAAGGGACAGGTAGTGGTTGGGGTCCTCGAATGAGTTTGAGTACAGGTAGTTCAGCCACTACGGTAGGTTGGTAGAGCAGGAGACAGTAGGGGAAGAGGAGGACGGAAGTTAGAAAGGGTCGTAGCCCCAGAAAAGATTACCCATTCAAGAAACATAGTCCACCGGTTTCATAACCTCAAAGTCGTAGTCGTAGTCAGGAAGGTCACTTAAAAGTCCTGACTAAAGGAAATCCTAACTGACCAACCTAGAGGAACGTCCGGGTTCCTGAGAACTGTCAGAAGAGGTTGTGGCGTCAAGTTTTCGCAGTTAAGAAGTCGTGAGTCGAAAGAAATACCAGGTGGTGAGTGTAGGTATGTACTGATGACCTTTTTAGTATCAAAAATGATCTGTCTGGAAACAGTCGTTTCATTACAACGACGAAAAATTATACGACAGATGCAACCAGTATTCAAAAGAGGGTTCCTCGTTCACAGAATTAAAGTACCGACGTCAGTGGTAGACGTCACTAAAACTTCAGGTACCTTTATTTCAGAGAGTGACAAAGGTAACAAACGGGTAGATAAACGGTACTTCACTACCCTAGTCTACGGTCCAAGAATCAAAAAACTTACAACTTAAAATTCGGTTGAAAAAGTGAAAGGATAAAATGAAAGTAGTTCTCCGACCATCGAGGAGAAGTGAAAGACGGTATTCCCACCACAGTAAACGTATAGACTCCGATAACTATAAAGAGACCCGTTACAAAGGAAAAGTAAAACCCACCATCTCGATCAAAATAATCCTTTTTGTTTCCTATCATGTAGAAGCTCCTCACTCCCGTCCGGCTGGGTTTTTTGTTTCTCCTTTTTCTCCGGAGTTAGGAAGATCCAAAGGAGGAAAACATGTAAACAGAGGAGGGGCGACTCGGACGGAAAACATTTAACGGGTCGGTCCTTCCGACAAACAAAATGGACTCCAGGAGTGAGACCAGGAGGTCGGAAGGAAACAAGATAAAAACCCCCGAAAAGGGAAGAAACAGAAAATCGGTGGTGTTAAGACCTGGGGACAAAGGATAAGATTGATAGATTGTAAGGGGGGAGTTCTCTACCCTCCGGGCTAAGAAACCCTTATCCCAGCAGCTCCAGAGGGACCGATGAAGGACGGCTTGACCCTACCACTTCCCGTAACCCGGAGGGGGAGAACGATCAGAGTTCGGAGTCTCAGGAATATCGCCACAGGTAGATTCCTATTCACTATAAAAGACACCGGTCGACATCAAAATATATAGGAACAACTTGACCGTGACGTACAACATCGAACAACTGGACCCGTCTCTGTTTTACCCAAACTGTTAACTATTACGTGCCTCGTCAGTATTCGTCGTAGTTATACCACTAATGTCCCTGATCATCCCCACAATCGGTTGAGGTTTAAAGGGTAGCGGTAAAGAACCGTTGGGATTAAGGTCAAACACAAAGTAGGTCGGACCATAAAGTACACTACATCAGACGTACATTCGATTTATTCGTCCTACTACTATATATCAGAACTGTATGAAGAAAAAGTTAAACCTTGGTCAGGTAACAAGGTACAGGTTAAGATTGTCAACGAAGGACTGAACGTATATCCAAAGAGTTCTCCGTCCAGTCCACCAGACCATAAGGGTAGAGAAATTCTTAAAAAGTGTCAAACAACACTAGATGTGTCAGTTTCCGAAACCACATCAGTTATTTCGTCTTTATCTACAAAATAACCTCGAGAGAATGAAAAAGAGACTAGTTTACCTACACTGTTAAACTAGAGACGAAGGAGACGGAAAAGATTTAGGTCGAACTTGTAGACCTTCAAGAGTCAAGTACATGACAACTTCGGAGTTGAACTTTACTAGGAAACCATAGAGACTAAAAGAACTTCTCTAGAGATCAAAAGGGGTAAGAAAACAAAAGGAGATAAAGAAACATAACTAGTGACTTCTTTCGAAAGAATAGAGAGGAACGATAAGAAACGTTCAGACGTAAGTCTACTCATATAGAAAGGAAAAGGGGAAAGGGAAAGTGAAGAGAAGAGAAGAGTCGATAATCATTCCGGGGAAGTCTGTTGACAAAGCGGAAAAACACGAACCACCGAGTCTACCATTTCGCAGACTGACGTTACACCCTCTGGGCCTCAAACTAGGGACCCAACCCTTCTATGGGACCTTTTCCTTTACCGTTGGGTGAGGTCATAAGAACGGACCTTTTAGGGTACCTGTCTCCTGGGACCATCCGACGTCAAGTACCCCAGCGTTTCTCCGCCTGTGCTGACTCGTTGAAGTGAAGTGAAGTGAGGAACCCCTACCAGAACTAGTGACGGAGGATATGTCACAGTGTTTGGAGGCAGGTATCAAGAAGTCCATAAGACTTCTTAACCACATATCTGAACCTAATAACACTATAACTTACCAAACGGAAACTTTGCCTGTCTTTAATAAGACATTAAAAACTCTAACGTGATTTCATGACGTAAAACCTGAGAAAGCAACTGATACTTCCAATAAGGTAAAGAAGATTCCCTAAGAACGGGTGTCATCATCTATATTACCAATAGACTTAATTTAAGTGGGTAAGGCCAGGTAAAATCAAGAGACTAAGAATTCTACAGGAACAAGGGAGAACGGTAGAGGACAAACTGGTGAAGGTTAAACGGAACTAAGTACCTGGATTGTAAGGTCTAAGGACAAGTTATAACGAGAAATGTCGTAGTTTGGAACGAAGATAGTGGTCAGTGTAGGTGTTGACCCACAACAAAAACGAAACCGAGACAGAGAAGTAAGAAGGACCTCGATAAAGAGGCGAGAAGAGATCATCGAATACCCCATGCATGACTGGACCCCTCAAACAGAAAGTAACAGTATAGAAAAACGGAAAGTATGACAAATACCCCAAAAGTTCCGTTCTTATAACTTCACCAAACGGCAAGAGAAGAGGTCACCTGGAACAAAACAGTCTTTAGAGGTTGTACTGGACTAGAACCCACCGGGATGTGACGTGCCGAGTATCAAGGTAACTTAATCTGTTCCGACACTAGGTACACTAGTTAAACCAATCAAAAGACACTAACACTAAAAACGGGAGACTACCTATTCCTATTCTCCGAACACCTGCGAAAGACTACCCTTCACCCATCGGTAATATTGTTGGATAATTGAACAAAATTAAAAGTGAAAAGTCGGTCTATCAAACCGTAGTACATCGGTTTTGAGATCCGACTAGTTTTAACATCTCCTTCCACATGAGAAGATATTACGTCCCGTGTTCCTAAGAAAACGAAATCTTATAAGACAGTTTCCTCGAAGGGACCACCGAGTCTACCATTTCTTAGACGAACGTTAAATCCCCTGGACCCACATTAGGGACCGAGTCCTTCACGGGGACCTCTTCGTTTACTGATGGGTGAAGTCATAAGAACGGATCTCTTAAGGTACCTGTTTCCTCGGACCACTTGATGTCAGGTACCCCAACGTTTCTTAGTCTGTACTGATTGTGAAAGTGAAAAGTAAGACAGTTTCCGTTAACGCCATTTCCTATTTTGTCATTTTTATAAACGGGTTTAATGTTGTCTTTTTTCTACGTGTAAAACGTCTTCTCCACAGTGGTAATTTATGTAGATACTCTTTTTATAAATTGAAGTAGTGACTTTTTTACGTTTAATTTGGACGATTATTCCATAAAAAAGAATTAATCAACCATAAATTGAATAATCAATATTGAAAATGAAATAAAAGTGAGTTTTAAATTAAATTAAAATTAAAGAGAGTATTTTAAAGTTATACAAAAGGAATCAATAAAATTTATTATTTTTGGTTAACAACAAGTCGAAAAGTCAGCGTAGATTGAGAAACACTAGGGTACTTGATCTTGTGCGGTCCGAAGGGACAGGAAGTGGTAGTGGACCTCGAACGAGTTTGAGTACAGGTAACTCAGTCACTACTGTAGGTTTGTAGAGTAGGAGACAACAGGGGCAGAAGAGGAGAACAGAAGTTAGAAAGGGTCGTAGTCCCAGAAAAGATTATTTTTTGTTATGAAACGTAGATATTTTTAATTTGTTACTTAGACTTTGACGTAGAGTTTAACTAGGAAAATCTCAGGTCTATCATTTAGATTAAATTTTAAATAGTTTCTTTTATTCTTAATCTTTCGTAGTTTTCATAAGAAAATTTTAGATACAATTTTTATAAGGTATAAATAGAATCAAAAAAATTATCTATTGATACAATATACGATTACTGTTATAGACAAGAAAAGGATTTAACAAAAGATTAGATACAAAATAAATATTATATGATTTTTACTATAAGACTGGATTTAAGGTGAGGTTTACCAAAAGTGTTAATTTTTTTTTTAAATTACCGTACAAAACACCAAAATTGGACGTAAAGGGACTACCGATACTACGACTCGTAGAAAAGTGCACGAATAAATGTTAAGTAAATGGCAAAAACACCTTCTTTGACACGTTTATAAAAAAGGTCAAAATAACTAAATAAACAGAATAATAACTCTACATTTTAAAGAAATATGTAAGATCTGGGTTCAAAAACAGTATATACACAAAACCTTTATAAAAAAGGTTAAACACAAACAGAAGTGTAACAGAATTGACATAGAAAACTTCCTGACTATTAAAATAAACAAGTACGTTAGGTTTGATAGAAAAAGAAAGTAAATACAAAGTACGTAAAACATAGGGTAAATTCTTCAGAGACACATCGAATTCCCGTGTTTCAAAAAAAAAAAAAATCAATTAAATAAATAAAATTAACCTCCTATTAATGAAATGTTATAACACTACCAAAAACGGTATGTAGTTGTACTTGACCGCTACCCATATGTACACAGGGGAGTAGACTTGGGGGTTAGGAGAAGGGAGGGGTGGAATAGGGAGACCTAACAGGGTCTCGTGACCGAAAACCACGGAACGAAGTACGTACCTTGAACTGACCAGCAGATAAAATGTGTACCATTACATGTACAAAGTTACGATAAGAGAGTTTAGTGGGATGGGAACGGTAGAACATATAAAAGAAAGTCTTCTAAAATTATTAAAACCGAGAATACAAATCTAGAGACTGGGTATAGTTCCATTAGTTATTCCTAAACTCCACTTTTTTTTCAAAAATTTTATTATGATAAAGTCCTGGTATATTACTTTCCGATGGGAAAGGAGTTATTTTAGGAAATCGTAGAGACAGTTACTAATTAATTTGTATCAAAACTTCAGACAAAGAACTGACAGACAATCCAGGGTAACGAGACATACCAACAAGAATACGGTTTTGACGTTTTATAACTAAAGACATTAGAACTTTAGTCTTTTTTACTGAGGAGGTTTAAACAAGAAGAGAAAGTTTTGACAAAACTGTAAAGATCCAAAACGTGAAGATATTGTAAGTCTTATTTGAACGGTCATGGATTTCCCCCTTTTTTTTGGGACCTTAAAACTAACCATAGTACGTAGACCATCTTACCGATTGTAAATTTTTGTCACTCTTATAGTTCACGACTACTCCCACACCCTCACTGACTTTGTAAGTCCTTAAAGTACACTCTTATGTTTTACCATGTCGATGTCACCCTTTATTAAACTGTCAAAGAACACAATATACATGTGAATGGTATATTACGTCAATAGGACGGAAAACCAAATAATACTGGTTTCTCAACAGATGAATACAAATGTCGTTGATCAGTGGGGTTCGATCTCTGATAGGTTTACAGGTAGTCCACCATTTACTTATGTGTTAAACATCACACAGATTAAACCCCTTACCATGTGTCGTTATTTTTCTTCATTCGATGATTAAGTATACTGTTATACCTACTTAGAATTTCTGTAGTACTATTGACTTCTTTGAGTCACGTTCCCTGATGGATAACTTACAAGAGTAAATATATTGTGAGATCTTCTCCGTCTTACATCCCCTACATCGGTGTTTCAGTTTACCGATCTCTCGTCTACCTCGTTTTTAACTGACGTTCCCCCTCTTCGATTGAAATGTACAACTACTTTTACTATGTAACTAGTAACATCAATAATGGGTTGGGATATATAGACAGTTTTGGTAGATTTGACATATGAAGTTTTCTTTCTTGAAATAGGATACTTTTAACATGGAGGAATGTGGGGTGTTCTGTTGTTTATTTGGTGTCAAAAATCTTTCGGGTCAGTCAATCACATTGGATGTGTTAAATAAGATCGGAAATAATAAGATTATATCTGTATTTGCTGTTCACAACCTCGAAGAAGTAGTCATGTCCTCAATTCTTTTCTAGACTATGACCTTTGTACCATCGTTCTGGAATTGAGAAGAGAAAAGGAGAAAAAGGACGGTCATCGACGTATAAGAATATAAATTTATACAGACGAAAAATTATAATATAAACTATATTCTAAATTGGTCATCGATCAAAGATATATTCGTTAAAAAATGATTTCGGAGATGTAAAGGATAATTAAGTCCAATTGGACAAAATTTTCTCACAAGAAATGTTTGACACTCTACCTAAAAGTTTCAAGAGAATGTCATAAGGGATATCTAAAGAACCGAATCTAAATTAAAGTTTCGTCGATATATTAAATAAGAGTTACTTTTCGAACATATAAATCAACCATTCAGAAAACTTGTGTAAGTGTGAATATACACCTCGTACTGGAAACGTTTTGTTTGATAACAGGAGTTCTCGAAAACTAGTTTACCATATGACATCGGTATTGTCGACGGTAAATTTGTAGAATACCTTTTTTCCAGTCCGTGAATAGCATTAAGTACACTGACTACCTTTTTTGTCGGGTTCTTTTACGTAGGAAGGAGGGACGAAAAGTTGAAAAAGAAAAAGAAAAAAAAAAGACCTGATGAAGGTTTTACTAAAAACAAAATAAACATAAATACCACGTTGATTAATAAAAGAAAGAAAGAAGAAAAGAGAAGAAATTTTTGGTACTGATATTAGTAAGTGGTTCATAATCAAGAGACACCTACGTCTTAGGTCTACCGGACCGTCTACCTCGGACTTTCTAACCAATTTTACAGGGTCTGTGTAGGTAACGAATTTATGAGGTATCCTTTAAACTTATTTTGATTTCTAGACTTTGAGATACCTGACCTCTCCCATCAGTAGACATTTCAAGTACACGTTTTTGTACCAACTAATAGTAAAGAATTTCCTTTGAAGAACATGGTAATAAAACGATAAACACGTAATAAATTACTAAACTGTGATTTCTTTTTGATGGTTTAGAATGGAACTACTGTTCTTTTACATTTGAGTTTATAGGGTGAAGAAAAAAAAATTTGGAGTAAACATCTTTGACCCGAACCTTTACACCCTTCAATAAGAAGAGGGTTTAGTTACGTCCCTCAGACTCCATAAGAAAAGAACCTATCTTTCCCCCTTTATAAAACAAACAGTACACCGTTTACAATTAGTCAGTATAGTCAATTATTTGTACGAAAAGACATCTCTCCTTAAAAGAGTCTATCATTCTTTTTTGTTATTGAATTAATCGGTTTAGTGAATGACTTACCGTTAATACATGAGTATCGTTTTCTACTTGATGACAATGACACAAAAGTGTATTATCTACGAGTAAGTTACAAATGAGTAAGAAGACATGAATAATAAAAGTATGTACAACTTTAGGCCCTCTTCTGATCTTTTATACAGTTCTAAAGTGACCGAGGTACTCTACATAGTTGTACCTAAATCTAAATTTAAACCTTGTTTGTTCACTTGTCTATTCTTTCAACAGGAATTTTCATAGTGTGTCCTTACTCCATAATCGTTAATTTTTTTTTACAGGTTATGAGTACAGACATAAGAGTTTGGTCCACTTCTCACCTTTCTCACTTATCACAATTTCTTTACACATTATATATAATAGATATTTACTAGACCCGTAATTAAATCCTATAAATGTTCTTTTGTGAACTACCAAAAAATAAACAGAGAATGTAGTAAAACTCCGAGTGAAAACCTCTAAAGACCAAGACTAAGTGTAAAGAATATAAGGTCGAGTTACGTATACTTCGCACCGTGACGAACACTCCGTCTTCTAAGATAACTCGTTGAGTGACGTAACATCCTCTTCTACGCACTCCCCTCCGAATCAGAATTCATCGTAATGATCGTTCTTTGTCGTGAACTGGACTTTATATTAAAGTTTCCGATAAAAAGTCAAGAACATTTTGTCTCTTCATTTTACTCTCCGTCTTCTTCCACACTGGAATTGGTAGTAGTCTCTGATCCTCTACCTTGAATAACCTTTAGTAAAGTAATTTGTAAAATGACCTAAATAAAAACGTTACCGAAGGTCACCAGGGAGAGGGTGGAGGTGAAGGACTCTTACTTTATCAGAAGAGACGAGTCAATTTGAAGACCAGATAAAACTTTTGATTAAAGTTACAGAAACCTCAGGTAAAACTTCTGGAAACGTATACCCAACCAAACGATTGAAGAAGGAGAGACGATTGTATGTCCAGTAAAAAGGAAATTTCCAAGACTATGGTTACTTTTTAACCACAAAGGGTCCGAGATGGTTCATTGAGGACCTGTGGGTGACCCACTGGATGGTAAGTTGTGTTAAGACTGTGATACTTGAACCTCCATCGTAGTGTAGGTACCCGGCTCCCGAGTCAGGGTATCCTGACGGAAAAGAGGTGTAGTTCACGGTTAGTGTTCAGATCCAATAATGGACACGAAGACTGGTTAATTACTATTTAGTCTTCAAGAGTCCTGGGGGAGGAACCCAAACTAATTAGACGATCTCAACGAGTAAGATCTTAAACTCTTTGTAAAATGAATGATCTAACGGTCAAATATTTTCTATACTGAGTCCTTTTCGGTCCACCTTCTCTACGTATCCCGTTCCACACTCCTTTCTCGTCTTTGACGGTACGAAAGAGGTCCTTGTGGTTAGTGGGGTTTAGAGGATCACACGTCGTTGACCCTTCAAGAATCTTGACATAAATAAACTTAAAAATACCTTCGAAGTAACGTATCAGTACAAAGTAATTTACCAACTGGGAATCGTTAACGAAGTTGGAGGTCAGGAAGAGATACCTCCTCCTTCCACCCCCCGTAAAATTTAAGGTTTGGAACTCAAATATGTATCATAATTAACACATATACACAGTTAAGTAATTGGTTACTCCTGGATGACACACCGTATCCCTTGAGATGAATTACGAGATACCACTAGATTGACCCTTCCTTTAGGTCTTTCTCTAAATCTTTTCCGTCGTCTTGGTCTATAGTTTAACGGTTTTAGACAACCTACTATCTTTTTCGTTCCTTCAAGGACATTTTGTAGATGAAGACGAAGTGACTGATATATTTCAGAAACTTACACATCTAGTGTTGTTTGACACCTTTTAAGAATTTCTTACCCTTACGGTCTGGAGGAATGGACAGAGGACTCTTTGAACATACATCCTCTTCTTCGATGTCATTCTTGGTCTGTACCTTGTTACCTGACCAAGTTTTAGCCCCTTCCTCATACAGTTCCGACATATAACAGTGGGACGAATAAATTGAGTATACGTCTCATGTAGTACTCTTTACGACCCAATCTACTTCGTGTTCGACCTCAGTTCTAACGGTCTTCTTTGTAGTTGTTGGAGTCTATACGTCTACTATAGTGAGATTACCGTCTTTCACTCCTCCTTGATTTCCCAATAGAACTACTCCCACTTTCTTTTCTGACTTTTTCAACCGAATTTTGAGTTGTAAGTTTTTAGATTCTAGTACCGTAGACCAGGGTAGTGAAGTACCGTTTATATACCCCTTTGTTACCATTGTCACCGTTTAAAAGAAAAACGAACCTACGGTTTTAGTGACGTCTATCACTGACGTCGGTACATTAATTTTCTACGAACGAGGAACCTTCTTGGATCTGTCACATAATTTTTCGTCTCTGTACTGAAATGACTGTTTCCAGGTAGAATAGTTTCGATACCAAAAAGGTCATCAGTCCATGTCTACACTCCCAACCTGGTATTTCTTCCGACATTCATTCATTCACTTCAGTGAGTTAGTACAGGCTAAGAAACGCTGGGGCACTTGACATCGGGTGGTCCGAGGAGGTAGGTACCCTATGAGGTCCGTTCTTATGACCTCACCCAACGGTAAAGGAAGAGGTTCTTCCGACTCGTAGTTCTTTAACTACGAAAACCTAACACCACAAACTCTTCGGAGACCTCTCAAGGAACCTGTCGTTCCCTTAGTTTGGTCAGTTAGGATTTCCTTTGGTTAGGACTTATAAGTAACCTTTTTAATTACGACTTAGAGGTTATGAAACCGGTGGAAACCCTTCTCGGTTGAGTAACCTTTACTGGGACTACGACCCTTTCTAACTTCCGTCCTTCTCTTCCTTTGTTGTCTCCTACTCTACCGATCTATAATAGTGACTGAGTTACTTGTACTTAAACCCGTTTGAATCCCTCTATCACTTCCTACACCTTCTGACCGCACGACATCAGGTAACCCAGTGTTTCTCAACCTGTACCGAATCGTTGACTTGTTGTTTGTTGTTTTACATAAGCACATCGACTAAATGAAAAAATATGTTGTCCTTCATTGTTTTAACATTTCGTTAATATGAGGTTATTTTTTATTAAATTTTTTTTTCTTTTTTCTTTCAAGGTCTGGAGAGTGGTCCCTGGAAAGGTTTTCAGTGGAGTAATTGTATTGTTTTCTGTGGTCCCGAAGGGACCCGCGAGTCTTCCATTTCTTAGTCGGAACTACGTCCTCTGGACATTAACTAGGGACCCAACCCTTCTAGGGGACCTCCTCCCGTACCCTTGGGTGAGGTCATAAGAACGGACCTCTTAGGGGTATCTGTCTCCTCGGACGGCCCGACGTCAAGTACCCTAACGTTTCAGTCTGTACTAACTCACTGATTCGTGTGTCGTGTTGGGAGGACAGTGAATCCCCTTTAAGGTCACCTAAATTCTCAAGACACGGTCTTTGTTCCTGTTTCGGGTGTTTATACGTAAAGAATATTGTTTAGTGTTATAGTGTAGAATATTAGTAAAAAGAAATTATCTTTTGACTCGTCATCCTCAAATTTTATGTTCGGGTGTGTGTAAGAATGATAGGACTATTTTGATACAATTAAAAGTCTGGGAAAGTGTGAAGAGGAACACAGACTCAGCCTGAACATACTGTGGGTCATCTTTAAAGACAGGACAGTTATGATACTCAACACTGGAACAAGTCACGGATGATACTAGGAGTTATGTATTGGTCGAGTTATAAAGTATAAGACTAAACTTATCTTTCTAGACTCTGTTTTGGAAATACAATTATAGACAGGATTAAAAAGAAGGAGAGAGATATAGAACAGGAAAATTTGGACAGAGAAATTTTTCTTTTGATAGATGTGTGAAAACTAGAGTTACAGACCTTAGACTAACTTCCAACTCTATAATAATCGAACTCACCATTTCTCTCGAACTTAAAATACGGTGTAAAAAAAAAGGAGGGTCCTTAAATTTATTACGAACTAACATGACTTCGAACAACTCACGACGTTCTTTTAGTGACTGACAACCAGGTACTAACATTCTTTTCTTAAACGTTTACACTTATTTTCCTTTTCCGGCTCTTTACTGTACTACTACGGTGTCTCCTTCTAATCTTCCGGTTACCGTGGACGAAATTCCTATTACCACCCTACTCTTTTACCTTAAGAAAGAATTAATAGTCAGTACATGTAATAAGACATAACGAACTTCATAAAATACTATTTTTATTCAATCTGAGACACCGTCTAGTTGCACTCTAGTAAAATCAGAAATCTATGATTAGTGTACCGTTTACAATACCTGTCAGTACTTGTAGATACTCGAAACCAAAGGAGAAAACATTTCCTCTTTTTTTTAACCCCCGAGAATGTTATTTTCACATTTTGTAGTTTGTCTGTCTACCGCGTTATTTACTGTCTAATTTACCGATTCTCGAAATCAATAAATGTCTATTCGTATCCTTAACACATAGATACAGTAGTTTTACAGTGTGACTCAAAATAACAGACTTACTAAACGACATCGTTGTTGAGGTCGAAACACACAGTCTCATAATAACACCAGTTCTGGTCGACACCATACTTTTTACAAAAAGAGAAGATTTAGTAAACAAGTTTAAATAGACCTGAACTCTTAGTACCGTAAGTATGAAGTTCCACAAGGAGACCGTTATGTCGACAAAGTAGTTCTTTATCTCGATTAATTCTTCTTTTTTGATTGTCGGGAAGACCTTTGATAACCTTGAGTTTACCACGGGGAAGTTAGGGACTGAGTCAGTTATTAACAACGACAACAAGTCACACGATTCAGTACAGGTCAAGAAACGTAGGGGTACCTGACTTCGTACGAGTCGAAGGTACAGAAAGTGATAGAGGACGTCGAACGAGTTTGAGTACAGGTAACTCAGTCACTACGGTAGGTTAGTAGAGTAGGAGACAACAGGGGAATAGAAGGACGGAAGTTAGAAAGGACCATACTCCCAGAAAAGGTTATTCAGTAGAGAAACGTAGTCCATCGGTTTTATGACCTCGAAGTCGAAGTCGTACCCAGGAAGGTCACTTATAAGTACTAGTTATATCCTCATTAATTTTTATGTATACAAATTCCAAAATTATTTTCGAGAGTAAAAGAAAAAAAGAGAAAAAGTAATTATGTTACAAGTAAGATGTGTATTCTGGAATCCAAATAAATGTTTTCGTGGTACACATTACTTAAGAGGAGAACTCCCTAGACTCTCCTGGTAGACCTTCTGTATCTCGCACATACTCGGTCATCCAGATTGTCGACTGTAACTGCACGTTTGCAAGACGGTGATCGGAAACCTAAAAGTGACGGTTCAATAATATTAAGATTTATGTGATAACGACGAAGGGGGGTGGTTGGTTCAAAATTTGATTTGTTTCCTTCAAGTGAGTAAAGAAGGTGGGGGATAGGGGTGAGACCGTCGGTGGTAGAACGAGAGACATAGATACTTGAATCAAAACAAAGAAATTTATATATATACATAGTCCATATATTTATATATATATATATAGTCCATATATTTATATATATATATATAAGGTACACATTCTCTTTACATAAACAGAAAAAGACAGACTATAAAGTGACCCGTATTATGGTGACTGTAAGCAAGTATACCGTCCCGAAATAAGAAAAAATACATGTTTATTAGGAGGTAAAATATATATATATATATATATATATATATATATATGTGTGTGTGTGAGTATATATATTACATATATCTACCAGACATTACCAGAAGGTCTTACGATTTCCGAGAGTGCAAGGACTGAAGGGGAGTACAGTAGACGACGTTGAATAAGGTCGGTGAGAATACGACATTGGTCCTCCTCCTTATTCTTGTACCTATCGATATAAACTCTTGTTTATGACCCGATGTGAAAGATACTGACTTTGAAAAACTTTTCATTAGTCAAGTCAAGTCAGCGAGTCAGCACAAACTGAGAAACGCTGGGGTACTTAGCGTCGTATGGTCCGGAGGGACAGGTAGTGGTTGAGGGTCTCAAGTGAGTCTGAACACAAGTAGCTCAGTCGCTACGGTAGCTCGGTAGAGTAAGAGCGAGTAGGGGAAGAAGAGGACGGGGGTTAGGGAGAGTCGTAGTCTCAGAAAAGATTACTCAGTTGAGAAACGTACTCCACCGGTTTCATGACCTCTAAGTCGAAGTCGTAGGAAGGAAGGCTTCTTTAGGGTCCCAACTAGAGGAAGTCTTACCTGACCAACCTAGAGGAACGTCAGGTTCCCTGAGAGTTCTCAGAAGAGGTTGTGGTGTCAAGTTTGTGTAGTTAAGAAGCCGCGATGGGAAGAAGTGTCAGGTTGAGAGTGTAGGTATGTACTGATGACCTTTTTGGTATCGGAACTGATCTGCCTGAAATCAGTCGTTTCATTACAGAGACGAAAACTTATATGATCCAACCAGTATTGAAAGGAAGGTTCCTCATTCACAGAAAATTAAAGTACCGACGTCGGTGGTAGACGTCACTAAAACCTCGGGGGGTTTTAATTCAGACTGTGACAAAGGTGACAAAGGGGTAGATAAAGGGCACTTCACTACCACGGTCTACGGTACTAGAAGCAAAAGACTTATAACTCGACATTCGGTTGATAAAACGAGAGGAGAAAGTGAAAGTAGTTCTCCGAAAAATCAAGGAGAAGTGAAAGACGGTAATCCCACCACAGTAGACGTATAGACTCCCATAACTATAAAGAGGACCGTTAGAACTAAGGTCGGACACAAAGAAGGTCAGGTCGCAAAGAGTACTACATGAGACGTATATTCAATTTATTCGTCCCACTGTTATATGTCGGAACTACATGAGGAAAAGGATAAACCTTGGTCAGACAACTAGGTACAGATTGACAACGAAGGACTGGACGTATGGCTAAAGAGTTCTCCGTCCAGTCCACCAGACCATAAGGGTAGAGAGAGTCTTAAAAGGTGTTAAATAACACTAGGTGTGTCAGTTTCCGAAACCGTATCAGTTATTTCGTCTTTATCTACAAGAAGACCTTGAGAGAACGAAAAAGCTACTAGGTCGCCTACAACCCTTAAACTAGAGACCAAGGAGACGGAAAAGATTTTGGTCGAACTTGTAGTCCTTCAAGTTCCAAGTGTAAACGACTTCGGACCGAACATCTTAAAACTCGTTATGAAATGGTCGTACACTCTACTCACGTTAACACACCATCAAACTCGTAAGAAACCGTAACGGAAAGAAACCCTAACCTTACTTTTGACTGGAAAAGGTCAGGACGCCGGTAACGACTCAAAAGGTTTGAACGACCGTATAACTCACGTCGTGAAAGTGTCGTAGTAGAAAGTCCTAAACTTGGTCGAGTTGACCTTAAGGTAGTTGAGGTGATCGAAACAAGTATCACTACGAAGATTCCGGGTGAACTGAAGTGTAAGGTCCTACAGACCGAGATCTACTCACTAGTGTGGTAGCACTAATAGGTCCAGCACTTCTAAAAAAACATGTCAAGAAGACACATAAGAACGATGGAGAAAAATTATAGAAGACGAAGACAATCCAGGTATGGTAAAGACAGGAAATAACTCGGGTAGAAACGTACTTTACAAGGGAACCATAGAAATTAAAAGAATTTCTCTAGAGATCAGAAAGGGTAAGACAACAAAAGGAGATAAAGAAACATAATTAGCGACTTCTTCCGAAAGAACAGAGAACAACGATAAGAAACCTTGAGACGTAAGTCTACGAATATAGCAAGGAAAGGAGGAAACGACAAACGAAGAGAAGAAAAGTGTCGATAAACATTCCGGAGGGGTCTGTCGGTAAAACGAAAAAACGTAAAGAAAAGGTACCCCTACCAGAACTGGGACAGAGGACAAGTCACAGTGCTTGGAGTAAGGTATCAAGTAGTCCGTGAGATAGATAGTCCAGATCCGGGAATTTAGATAAAGAGTGACAGTGACATATTAGTATTCCCTAAACTAAATCCAGTATGGACTTACCAGATCACCAAAAGGGACGAAAGAAGTTAAAGTCAGACTTAAACCGGTATTCCTCAAGTACTAGACTCGGTGTCAGTCGAGGACCAGAACAAAAACAACTGACATATCTCGAAGAGGTAGAAACCGACGTCTCTTATATTAGTTAGACTAAAACCACAACTCGTAGACTACTACAGGTACACATCTCAGAAGAGAACACAACAACCTTCTCCCACAAACGATACTGATCACGTAAAAGAACCGTTTTGAGATTTAATTAGAAACGGGACGAAGAGAGGCGTAAGGTTCCGGTTTAAACGGACAATGAGGTCCACAAAGAACTGAAGGATGAAAACGTAAGGTCAGGGGATATTACTTTTCCTGTAGAAAAAACCCACAATCAAGATTTTCCAGAACATCCAGAAGTATCTTGGCAAGTTGAAGTCGAAGAAGTCGTAATGACCAACCCCGTATCTGAACCTAATGACATTATAACTTACCAAATGGAACCTTTACTTGTCTCTAGTAAGACAGCAAAAACTCTAACGTAGGTTCATAACGCAAAGCCTGAGAACAACTGGTACTACCGATGAGGAAAAGAAGACTCCCTAAGGACGGGCGTCATCATCTATATTACCAGTAGACTCAATTTAAGTGGGTAAGGTCAGGTAAAATCAAGCGACTAAGGATCTTACAGCTACAAGTGAGAACGGTAGAGGACAAACTGGTGGAGGTTAAACGGAACTAAGTACCTGGACTGTAAGGTCCAAGGATACGTTACAACGAGAAATATCGTAGCCTGGAACGAAGATAGTGGTCAGTGTAGGTGTTGACCCATAACGAAAACGAAACCGAGGAAGGGAAGAAAGAAAGACCTCAATAAAGAGGTGACTGGAGGTCATTGTATAACCCGTGGATGACTGGACCCCTCAAGGAGAAAGTCATAGGATGGTAAAACGGAAAAGTATCACAAGTACCCCCAAGAGTTCCGTTCTTATGACTTCACCAAACGGTAAGGGAAGAGGTCACCTGGTGTAAGACAGACTGTCTGGTGTAAGACAGACTCTGGTGTAAGACAGACAGACCGTACGACAGACTGTCTTACATCAGGTGACCTCTTCCCTTACCGTTTGATGAAGTCATAAGAACGGAACTCTTGGGGTACTTGTCATACTTTTCATTATCTAATCGAATTAAACTACAACGGGTATTAACGGAAGTTACTTACCCCGACTACTGTGGTACCGGTAATATGACCTTTGTTTAAAAATTTTTCATCTATACCTCTTCCCTCGTCGTCTCCTACTCTAGTAATCTACCGTAGTGGTTGAGTTACTTGTACTCAAACTCTTTTGAGGTCCTCTATCACCTCATATCTCCTCGGACCACACGACATCGGGTACCCCAACATTCCTCAGTCTGTGTCAAATCTCTGACTTATTGTTGTTATTCACACACGTAGTGACTAAATGAAATTACATGTGAACTTTCATTGTGTTCTAACAATTAGTTGTTTTGAGGTCGTTTTTAAAATTTTTGTTTATTTAATATGGTACGGGCCGAGAGAGAAAGAGAGAAACGAATGTGAAGATAAAAGTAGGTGAAACGTACTTATGATTCTCTAGATCTTAACAAGGATTAGATTCTAATAAAAGAAGTACGGTGGAAAGTTCCCGTAGAGAAAAGGGTACACTGGTGATACGAACCCCGTTACCTAATAAGCCACTTACAGACCTAAGGACCCGGCCCACACCATACCTGTAACTCTGGTTGTGCGAGAAGATATTATATGTATGTCGTAACTTGTTAGTGGTACACCGTCTGTAATCCTTAGGTCCGATTTATAAAACGAACGTAGAAGAGTAACTTAGAAGTGTTGTTACTGAACTTTCATACCCCAGATTAATAAGAGTACCTCTCTACCTACCACGAACCAAACTTCGATGAACTCGAACGAATCCTCACCCTCTAAAATTGGACGCACACGAAGTAGGACTGAGGAAAAAAAAAAAAAAAAAATCAAATGACNAAAAAAAAAAGTCAAATGACAAAGATCGTTCACCGTGTGAGTACGACTTTCCTCGACCCAAAACTCGATGTCTATATTGAGGTACGGACGGTCCATTTGATTACCGGAGCGACAAGAAGGTTACGAGACTGACAAGTACATTACTACTACAAAATGGTTCCTTGGACCCTGTCGAATCATAGACTATGGATAAATTTATACATAGAAATTTGTACGACATAAATGTACCTTTATGAGACGTAGGAAGACTTACACGATCGTTAACAAGAAGTGCCCTACCTACCTACAGACAAAATTCTTACCTGACTGAAAGTAATAGTGACACTTCAACATTCTTTTTAGGGTACTATGTTACTACCTCTACCGAAGAACATATACACGTCTGTATTGGAGACTGTAAATATTCTGTATAAAGAATAGTCAAACTATTCTTTTAACAATTTTTGACTTATGAAGTGGAGTTGAATGATCATGCGATGGGGAAAGTCGGATTTAAGAGAGGAATTTGATAGAAGAGAGGATAAACCTTCTCACCCAACAAAGTCGTCTGAAAGTCCCACGGGTTTCGAGGAGAGGTCTTGTAGACACACGAACTGTCAGATGGTCGACACCCCTTTTTTCTTTCCTTTTATAATGATGGGCCCACCATACGATTTCTACCAAGGATGTCTAAATCCTCTCAGTTAATAGTTTAAAGTCTTTGAAACGTTTGATAAACAACTTTGGCATTAGTAATTTTTAATTTAATGTATGTAAATTTTAAATTACAAAATAATTTTCGTTTCGATGAGGTTTTATTAGTCAATGATTAATAAATCACGTACAATGACTATAGATACGAGAACTCCAATAGATATAGATAATTGGATGTACCTTTATTTGAGTTGTCACCACATGATTACATGTAAAGAAGGGTCAGTTCGGTCAGTGTTGGTCACCAAGAGTTCGAAATTACACGTAGTTTTCATGGACTGCCAAAACAAAGCCAAAAAGTGTGTGTCTAACGACCCGGAATGTTAGTGACTAGACTCTGTCCGACTCTTAATCGGGAATTGTTCAAGTGTCCATGATGACTATGACGAGGACTCTACTGTGCGACTCTTAATGATCAAATGATTTGTTCGGGGTACTCGGTTAGGAACAGAGTTAAATTTCTGCTTCTTTCTAAATCTATCAAGTTCATAGTGTAAGTAAATGTAGATTATCTATGTACATGAATAAACAGAGTTTATACATAAAAGACCTCCAAGAACTTTTTTAATTTTTATCTTGATGGTATACTAGGACGTTAAGGTGACGACACGTAAAAAAGTTTCTTTTTTTGTACGATTAATTTTTTCTATAGACACACGGGTACAAGTAACGTCGTCATGACTGTCATCGGTACCATGTCTTTCTCGAATTCACAAGTAACTACTTACTTATTTCTTTAACACCGCGTATACACACACATATATATATATATATTTATATATATATTTTCTCCCCGACCTTATTCAACGCCGTCAACTGTACTCCCCTTCAGTCCTTGCACTCTCGGAAATCGTAAGACCTTCTGGTAATGGAACTAACCACTGCGAAAGAACTTCCCAAATTATACTCTCCATCAATAAATGTAGTCTCGGTCACCGACCCAGTAGTAATACCGTCTTACAAGGTTACCCGTCGTCCCTACGGACGATGACCCCCACGGACGATGACACAACTCTTGTAATCTCACGAATAACCCTCAAGAGACCGTCAGGTGACCAATCCTGAAACACGAAGGTGACGTACCCAAACTAAGAACCAACCCCTTGACTATTGTACGTACGGTGTCATGTCGTTTTATTATTATTATTTATTTTCATCTCACGGACTCAATACAACGTACTCACATACACACGATGCAACGAAGTCATCACAGACTGAGAAACACTTGGATACCTGACGTTAGAAGGTCCGAGGAGACACGTACCCTAAGAGATCCATTCTTATGACCTTACCCGAAGGCACGGGAGGAGGTCCACTAGAAGTGTTGGGTCCCTATCTTGGGTGGAGAGTGTAGATGGACGTAACTGTCCACCCAAGAAATGGTAATCGCGGTGGACCCCTCGTGGTACAACGTATGTCTTTCGGAAAGGTTGAAAGAGACTCTGACAGGTACACACTGAACGAAAGACAAGAAAGAACGAAGAACGACAGAAATGTAATTTGGGTACAAATGGGTCCGTGAGCGACTTTGAGGACATGTGTCTGCCTTGAAGAAAACCACCTTTGGAGGAGTGAAGACGAGGACCCGAAAGATCCACCGCGATCACCATTTCTTAGACGGTCACGTCGTCTGTGTCCTCTACACCCAAACTAGACACCCAGCCCTTCTAGGGGACCTCCTCCCGTACCGTTGGGTGAGGTCATAAGAACGAACCTCTTAGGGTGCCTGTCTCTTCGGACCGCCCCATACAAGGTATCCCAACGTTCCTCAGTCTGAGCTGACTTCGCTAATCGTGCGTGCGTCCCAAGGCGAGGATTACGTAAAGTTTCCTAACTTCGACCTAATGCACCTGATTAGAAAGGATAAATTTTATTTGACCATATCTGAAATTATTGTACCTGTTTTATAGAAGTATCGTTGTGGATCTAATTACAAACTGACTCATTGACCGTTAATGTCTGGTCAATTTGACTGTGTATTTTGACTGGTAGTATGGGTAGATCATCTAACTTACAAAGGAGAAACCGGACTCCTATACTATCGTTTTAAGAACCATCCTAATACTTTTCCGAGAAGAATGTATTGGCAACAACGGAGAACGGACACACGATCCAACGAAGGCAGACGGCCTGAGAAACGCTGAGATACGTGAAATTGAGTGGTCCGCGGAGACAGGTACCCTAAGAGGTCCGTTCTTATGACCTCAGTCGACGACACGGGAGGAGATCCCCTAGAAAATAGAGAACTCGAAGGTAGTTTCGACGTGGGGTCAGTATTGACTTGAAGATGAAGGTACACAGAAAAAAGGCAAAAAATTTTAAATTTATGTCCGGTGAAGTAAGACGACCTTAGAGAAATGAGAATAGATGAAGGTGACAAATAGATAGAGGAACTACATGAAGATCTAAATTGCCAGTGGAGAGACTCCTATAGAAACACCCAGTACAGGGAAGACGTGGGCGTGATGTAAGACACGATTTGGGACATTCTTACAACTTGTGTAACGTAACATTACTGAACAAAAGAATGAACAGAGTGGTAGTTATCATTTGAAAATTCTTATCCCTGATCCAGAATAGGGTCCACATAAAGATCACTGTGTGTGACTAATCGATAAATAAATGACTACTTTATTTCCTCAGTACTTTCGTTTATAGGTCTTAGTCTTCACATTTTCGATATAGTTTACTAATATAAAAGATCAAAGTCGACTACAAAATATGACACAGTCCCATTTAAGAGGACGGAAGGGGAGTTATGATATTCGTTTAGAACTCGTATGAATCGTATCCTCTCAATTAAGACTAGGTAATGATTTCTTTCGATTTTTTATTAAAAGAGTGAATAGACCTCAATTATAGTACGAGGTAATCTTCCGTCACTTATAATCTATGTATTTGTAATGACGACTTTAATTCTACTACAAACATTTAGTAAGGTTTATGAGTGAGTACACGATATCAATAGACCTTTTTACTTAACTGTCAAATTTATAGACTTGATATATATTACGTCTATCTTATACATAAGGTTATAATGATATTTCATTAAGATTTCCATCTTCTCTTCTAGTATATAGTTAAAACTTATAAAACACTTCTTAGAATAAGTTTTGAGAAGGTTGGTTTGACTTACTTTTGGGAATGAAACTGTATCAAACTGTTGACAAATAAATTGTATGTTCACACGCGTACGAGTCAGGACAGACTGAGACGCTAGGGTGTCCGACATCGGTCAGTATGAGGAGACAGGTACCCTAACAGAGTCGTTCTTAGGACCTTACCCAAGGATAAAGGAGGAGATCCCTTAGAAAGACTGGGTCCATAACTTGGGTGTAAAAGACAAAGAGGACGTAAGGTCCACCTAAGAAATGGTGACTCAGTGGTCCCTTCGGGAATAACTTACGGACGTCACGTCCTCTGGGCCCAAGTTAGAGACCCAACCCTTCTCGGGGACCTCTTCCTTTACCGTTGGATGAGGCCATAGGAACGGACCTTTTAGAGTACCTGTCTTTTTGGACCACCTAACGTCAGGTACCCCTGCGTTTCTCAACCCGTGCTGACTCGCTGATTGTGTGTGTGTGTTTTCATTGTTATAGTATATAATTATTGTTTGTGACAATCCCCGAAACCCGGATTCTTCTGTATCTGAAAACGAAAGAATACCTAGTATAAGATAATAACAGGAATCTAAAGAGAGTGTAAAAGTTTTTAACTCAATTTTACAGAAGTAGAAAAGAACCTTTGACGATGTATTTTTTATACGAGTATCTAAGAAAAAGAAAAATTAATTTCTTAGTTCGATAAAAAGAAATTTTATCGACTCCACTACTTCACGATGAAGTGAAATAAGACATTTTACTATAGAAAAAACTTGTATTTTATATTTTACGAAAGAATAGTGTACGTATGTTTCTTGGTAATTTGACTCTCTATTAGTCGTTTAACATACGAGTCGTATGATGAAATAAGAAATCATTATTCCTTCTTTAGATGGAAATTAATTTCGACAGAGAATTGTAAACATAGAGTTAGAGTACAGAGACTTTCCGACACTCCATCCAACCACTACATTGTGTCCTTTAACCATCTCAAATATTTTAAATCAGGATTCGTGGTCTGTCAAAATCCCGGAGACTTTGAACGACCTTAGGAGAACCCTTGGAGAGAGACCTATACGGGACCCTTATGGTTCTCCTTAACTAACTAAGTAACTAACTGACTATCAAAAACAACCAAGGA
Organism: Capra ibex; assembly: GCA_006410555.1. Lineage (NCBI taxonomy): Eukaryota > Metazoa > Chordata > Mammalia > Artiodactyla > Bovidae > Capra > Capra ibex. The sequence goes on along the minus strand of SJYO01016970.1, from coordinate 19,654,933 downwards.
CGTTCTCTTGATCTTTTCTTAGTCCCCAATTATTTCACTCCAAACTGTATATTATCAGGATCTAGTTTATAGACAGAGACAACAGGTGACACTGAACCCTATATGTGAACAAAACGAACAGAGTGCAAAAATAATGTATTAGACCTAAATAGATAGTACGTTTCAACATCACAAATTAATGATGACCCATTTACTTACACCTCTTGTTACACGTATTATTTATGGGTAATATGACCTTTATAAAATAAACAGTGATAAGTCTTTTCTCAGTGGTTTGTCAATAAAAATTTTTCTGTTTTCTTTTTTGTTGTGAAAAACTCATCGATCACGCACGGTTCGATACGTAAAACACCAAATGTGCATAAAGTGAATTAGAAAATTTTTTTGTGAGATCAGCTATGTAATAATAAAATTTAAGAACAGTTTCCTTTGACTTTATGTCTCACACTGAAAAAATTTCAGGTCCCATTACTCATCACTTCAGTTCTAAGTTCAAGTATAGACGAAAAGAGACTTAGGAGACAATGGAAGGTGCGGAAAGGTTTAAAGTAACCTTTCTTTAGACTCCAAAGATGACAGACGGAAGTTAAGTAATTAATAGAGAAGTCGGTACAGATTAATTGGAAAACTACGAGAAACAATTAAAAAATTTTACAAAGTGTCAAAACAAAACGTAAAAATCCTAAATATGAAAAAAGGGAGCTTAGACTAATATTAGAGGAGAATAAAACACAAACGTAATAAAATAGAACGACTCGTCAATTGTCAATATTCTAACAAAGTTTAAGTAGTAAACTCAAAGATTCAAGTTAATTGAAAAAATGACTCAAAGATTAGTTAGAAAGAACCATAACGTGAACGAGTAAAAAAAAAAAAAATTATATTCACTTCAACAAGTCAACACAGGCTGAGAAACGCTGGGACACCTGACATCGGGTGGACCGAGGAGGCGGGTACCCTAAGAGATCCGTTCTTATGACCTCACCCAACGGTAAAGGAAGAGGGCCCCTAGAAGGACTGGGTCCCTAGCTTGGGTCCAGAGGGAGTGACGTCCGTCTGCGAAATTGGAGACTCGGTGGTCCCTTCGGGTAATATAAACAGATCCTGGAGTTAAAGAAACTCTTAAATAGGAGACTTTTACTGTGAATTTTTACAGGAAACCCAACACCGTTAGAGACATACACCCAATGAAGTCTCAATGGAGACAGACCCACGTACTTCAGTAATCTGTGTTCCAAACTGTAAATACAAAACGCGAAAGAAAAGGTGAACTCTTAACACTTACACCGTGACAACGGACGTAGGTTTTTGACGACATGGTACGAACGAAAGTGTGTACCGAACACGTAGTGGACTATCTTTAATAGTCCACTAATAGTTGATACCCGTTAATAGTAAATACCCGTTAAAAAAAAAGTCTAAAGTAAAATTACTTTCTTGGGGTAGGACCGAGAGACCATGTTTTGGGGTGGGGTGACGTCCGTAGTTTTATGATCAAGAATCCAAATATAAACCGAAACCCTATAACCGTCGGTCAACACTTAAAATTTAAGAATGGAAATTCCGAGACCGAAAAGAAAAGAGAAAAACCGCGACCCTGTAAAACGAAACAATAAAACTTGAGTCTATTCGTAAATTGAGAAATTTATGAAAAATAACTCATAAATAGATACATATCTAACTTATCTCCACCAAGGGTGTAAAAAGTGAGGTAGTAGAACGTCTTTAGGGGGGGAATGATAAAAACTCTTAGAAAATGTCCGTCCTATTTCATTAAATAATGGGTTTAAAAAATCACTGTGACCCTGGATTATTATTAATAGGACCCCGTTAACTTGACACAACCAGTCCCATTTACCAGTGAGATAAAGATACCTTTGCTCACATAGTCTTGTGAGATTCTCTTACCCAAAGTCTTCTTCAGAATTAATCAGACAAGTGACTTTAACGTCCTTGAGTACCTTTGTCACTTTGAACTTGTTGTCCCAAGGAAACTCCCGTAAATTCCTAACTCCAACGGACCATTAAGAGTCGTAGGCATACGTCAGACACCAGGGACTGTTGAGATACGATATATATCATCGAAGACAAGTAATTTGAGGAATTATGTTTAGACACGTTCCCATTAACCCTTCTTACCAGATGTCTCATTCTGCTCATGATAAACGAAATTACCTCAGTGATAAGGGGTCAGACGGTAAATCGTTTATTTCACACTTGAAGTAATTTTTTTTTTTTTTTAGTTTACCTAAGAAATAGTGTCGAAGTCCGAAGAACGTTCTATGGTTGAGTGTATTTTCAGTTTCTCGATCTTTTTGTCATCTAAAATCTTAAAAATATGACCACGAGAATTAGTTAACAAGATTAGTAAAGGGAAAAGAAATCCTCTTTGTCTATGATATTACTTATAAATTTTGTGGGTCAGATGTATATTCGAACGGATAGATAGATAGATAAAGATACATGATTACAATAAAGAGTCTTCTCAAACTCCACCTTCATTAATATGATCGGTCTTAATATCACCCCTTTGGTAATCTACTATAATAATGGTGTGTCTTAAAATCTCAACCACTCTGGAATCTTTAATATAGTAAAAGACACTGGAGTTAATCCGTTAGACTAAGTAGTAATAAACTCCAGCACTTTTTTTAAGAACGGAAGATAGTATTTGTCATGAGAAAATACATAATGACGTTGACCAGAATATCCAGTAAAAATCGTCGAAGTTAATGATTATCGATAGTCATTAATGTCACCATAACAGAGATGTTTTACGTCTACAAGGGTTTTGAACGTCACACTAGAATTTGTGGACATTACTCACTTTGTTGAAAACTACAACTTTCTCCAGAGTAAGACTCTCGCAGTCAGTTTCTGTCTCGACATGTGATCGGGTCAGTCAGAAGAAACCGTCTATCTCTAGTCGTAGAGATAGTAAATCCGTACGAGAAAGGAAAGGGACCCTACGTATACAAGGAGGAGAGTAGGGATATAGGGTTAAATTAGTAACAAAATAAATAGGGTGTACTCGATCAAAGGGACACCGGGTCTTAAAGATGTGAAATCTTATATAAGGACTCTTTAATAGGGTTTACCCTTTTTACCGAGACTTGTTTTTACAAGGGAGACTTAATAAACTTTACCGGTCGATAGACCTTTTCTACTTTGAGATTAAACTTTTCTATATACGTCGAGTCATAAGTCTCTCCGTTATAAATGTTATCAGTTATCAGTTATCAGTTAAATGTTATTTGTCAAATGTTATCAGTTCTGTACCTTCGTTGGAGCCACAAGTAATAGTCTACTTACCTATTCCTTCTATATGTATTTATATTTACATATGTATATGTGTACGGGTGTTTTACTTGTCAATGAGTCGTTATTTTTTCTTACTTTAGTACGGTAAATATGTTATCCCTATCTGAATCTCTAATAATACGATTAAATTCAGTCTATCTCTTTCTGTTTGTAATATGTCATAGTGAATATACATCGTAGATTTTTTATCATGTTTAATTGAATCATCGTTTTGTCTTTGTCTGAGTGTTAGTATCTCTTGTTTGAATACCAATGGTTGGTCTTTCCTCTACTCCCCACTATTTACCCTTATCCCCCTATTGTCTACTTATGATTGTATTATTTTATTTGGTGTTCCCAAATGACATATCGTGTCCCTTTGTACAAGTTATAGAATATTATTTGATATCATCTTTTCTTATATCTATACGTATAGATAGATATAGATATACATATTGGTTTAGTAGACTTTGATTGTATCATAACATTTAGTTGACATGGAGTTAATTTTTCAGTTTTTTTATTTTATCAGTTTGTAACCTTTGAACCATTAATCTCCCCCCTAAATAGATTTAATGTCACATTGTACAGTATAAGTTTCATCTTTTGTTTTTGTTCTTTCTTTTCTAGTAACATTGTAACGTTTCTAAAATCTAAAATTAAAATGGTCATACAAAAACCATAAAAATGTAGTTCCGACATATGACAGTGGGACGAATAAATTGAATATACGTCTCATGTAGTACACTTTACGGGTCGACCTACTTCGTGTTCGACCTTAGTTCTAACGACCCTCTTTATAATTATTAAAGTCTATACGTCTACTGTAGTCGGAATACCGTCTTTTTCTTCTTTTTGATTTCTCGGAGAACTACTTTCACTTTCTATCTCACTTTTTCAACCGAATTTTGAGTTGTAAGTCTTTTCTAGTACCTTAGGTCAGGGTAGTAAAGTACCGTTTATCTACCCCTTTGTCACCTTTGTCACTCTCTGAAATTAAATAGCCAGAGGTTTTAGGGACGTCTACCACCGACGTCGGTACTTTAATTTTCTGCGAATGAAGAACCTTCCTTTTAATACTGGTTGGATCCGTCGTATAATTTTTCGTCTCTGTAATGAAACAGTCGTTTCCAGGAGACGGGTACCCGAAGAGATCCATTCTTATGACCTCGCCCAACGGTACGGGAGGAGGTCCCTTATAAGGGCTGGGTCCCCAACTTGAAAGTAGAGAATTCAGAGGACGTAACCGTCAACCTAAGAAATGGTTACTCGATGGAACCTTCGGACCTTCTGTAAAATCATATTGTATTTACTTACTTACACACTTACAACTTATAGTAGATTGTTTTTAGAATAACAGGTCGGGAAGGTAAGAGGTTACTAACCGGAGGACTTCTTTAGAACTAGTTCATACAAAAGAACAAGATATTAATAGGAAAAAAATGAGTCTCCTTATTGTACTTTTTACTCCTTAAATATCGAGTTTTCCGTGTCTATAGGGTCTAGGACTTTGTCAATAATCAGTTTCCGACACTATAAATTTTATATCAAAACTTATACACTTGTGATTTAGTAAGACCTTTTATATTAAAAATTACCGAATCCATTTTCGTTATCGTCTTTAGAAAATCTAATAAAACGTTTTTAAATTTTTAATCTGTAATTAAAAAGTCATAACGAGTTATAGTCGTTAAGAAAGTTTTGACAAGTTTATATAGAGACGGAATTGTCTTTTATCTACACTTAAGAATTAAACTCCTTTTATTACAAAAATACCCGTATATAATAACTAAAAATTCCGGATGTTATCACTTGTTAAAATTAAATTTTTATTAAATAAACAAAACACTTTTCTTAAATATCAATTGCTCCTGTAAAGAAATAGTTGAAGAAAAACAAAGGTAACAGAGAAAAACACAAAATTTTATATCAAAAGTTCGTATTTTCAATGACTGTATATCAGGAATCAAAGTAAACGAAGAGATGAGCAGTAACTACAACCTATGACCTGTGGTCCATTTGATAGTGTTTTGTTTCTCTTCACGAGAACCGTCTTTTTTAGCAGTCTGGTTGTTGTTGTTTTTTTTTTTTTTTTTTCTCCTTCTCTTTAGATCTGGTGATATTAAGTTTAAGAACTTTTAGAAATTTTCATTGATTCTGACAAGGTCCTGGTTATGAATCAAAAGATGACACATCCCCTGAACAGAAGGTTATATAGTAAGTAAAGTCCCATGTCCTAATACCTTCCTCGAATAGGTTCCCAAAATCTTTCCTTCGAATATAAAGAGCAAATAATCCATCGTGACTCTTAATGAATAAGTTATTCTGGATTAGTGATTAAGGGACGGTGGAAAATCTTTGATGTCCGCGGTCCTTAGTGTAATTGGTAGAACTTATTAAGTATTGTCATAAACTACAAAGTATATTTATTAACACGTTATAAAAAAAAAAACAAATTAGTGATTCAACACAGGTCGGGAAACTCTGGGGTACCTGACATCGGACAGTCCGAAGAGACAGGTACCTTAAGAGTCCGTTCTTATGACCTCACCCCACGGTAAAGGAGAAGGTTTCCTAGAAGGGGTGGGTCCCTAACTTGGGTCCAGAGGACTTAACCGACCACTTAAGAAATGGTGTCGGTGGTCCCTTCGTGAGCACATTAAAAATCTGTCGAATTTATCTTCTGATTTTATAGTGACATTATAAAGTTAAAGGACTTCCTACTGTCTTTTCCTTTGTAACTACACTTTATACGGAGACTTTTACTAACTGACATAACTTGTTGTTCGTTATAATTATAACTCTACCTCATGGAATTCGGTCGTCAGTAATAGTTACTTGTGTATCTACAAGAGATTTGTCCTATTGAACCAAAGAGACATATTGAGATGTTAAAGTTTGGATCACTATGTTAATCCTGATATTTGACACATAATACATCTAATTAGACTTGTACATTACTGTATCTTATTTAGTCTAGTAAGTCTATGATGACATCCGGTCATTCTTCCGGACTCAGAGTTTCCGTGGACTAACAGACTGGAAAAAAAATTTCTAATTAATTAATTACATAAAACCGACACGACCCAGAAGTAACGGCACACCCGAAAGGAGATCAACGCCACTCACCCCCACCCCCCGTGGATGAGAGATTAGCACTACACGGTCGAAGAGTAACGACACCGAAGAGAACAACACCTCGTGTTGGAGATCCTGTGTACCCGAAGTCGTCAACGGCGAGGACCCAAGATCTTATGTCCGAGTTAACAACACCGTGTGACCGAATAAACGAGACGTCGTACACCCTGGAAGACCCTGAACGCCTACCTTGGGTGTAGAGGATGTGACCATCCACCTAAGAAATGGTAACACGGTGGTCCCTTCTGTAAAAGAACAACAGTATTATAAGTAACGTAAGGAGGAAAAGATCGTCTAACTACTTTAAATGACACTAACACCCTTACATTAATTGGATCCACTTCTCTGTTACCAGTGTATTCTTTGAACTATATTTGTATAGTTTTTAACTTATTAAAAATTTTATTATTTTTATTATTAAAAATTATGTCGTATAAATTTCGTCAAGACTCCACCTTTATCATTTAGGGAAGTAGAAAGTATTAACAATTAAACTTTTACTGTAAAGAATGTTCTGTTTCAGTAGACTTGTGAGTATTACTTTTGTACGGTCTCTATTTAGAACGGAAAGACTTATTAAATTTTACTTTTTTTTCAATAAAGTTTCATTTATACTACAAAGCAAACCACTTCTTAGTTAAAGTAAAAAATTTCAGTTTATTTTGTCAAAAAGTTTAGAATTATATAACACGTCTCTAAAATTGCATTATCTGTTAAAGTGGAAAAATCAGTGTTACAGTCAGTAACAAACGTTTTACGTAATAAATGGAAAAAGATTCAAAACTAGTCCGAAAACGAAGTTGACATCGAAACTTTGAAATAAATATAAATAGATTAACTGGGTAACCCCGAAGGGTCCACCGTGTCACCATTTTCTTAGATGGACGGTTACGTCCTCTCCGTCCTTCTAGGGGACCTCCTCCTTTACCGTTGGGTGAAGTCATAAGAACGGACCCTTTAAGGTACCTGTCTCCTCGGACTGTCCGATGTTAGGTACACCAGTGTTTCTCAACCTGTACTAACTTGGTGACTCGTCTCGTGTCGTGTCCTTGACTGGGTCATAAACCACATTTTACCCCTTAGAGTCTTTATTTGTTCAACAGGACTACAAAAGAAATATGGAGAATCTTTTACTCTGTGTGTTGCTTACCACTCTAAAAGTTCATCCTTATTAAAATAAACAGGAAGAGAATTTGTGATAAACAGAAAGAATGAGTTGAAAACAACAACAACAACAACGATAACAACCAAATGAGTCATTTGTTTGATAACTGATAGAAACTCGTCTCGTTAAATTATTTCTAATGACTTATTTGGTATTTTTAGTCTTTCCCACGGAAGACTCAACTTCATCGAAACGGAGGATCTTCGTTTCATTTCTTTTAGTCTACTTGACTTATTGGTGACACCGACGACGTCGATTCAGCGAAATCAGCACAGACTGAGACACGCTGGGGTATCTGCCGTCGGGTGGTCCGAGGGTACAGGGACCCTAAGAGGTCCGTTCTTGTGACCTCACACAACGGTAAAGGAAGAGGTTATTGGTGAGATGCAGTCGATATTACGGGTCGTAAAATATAGGTATTGGTTAAAAGTCAGGCTCAACGTCATCTTGTCTAGATACGACCCCACTCTGACTCTAAGTCTAAGTAGAAGTAAATCAAATACCTCTACTTATTAGAAGAAAGGGTCGGGGAGGGGTTTGTGGACCAACATAGACAAGTAAATGTACTTATCTATATAGTGACCTCCTTTTTGTGTTTCGATTTGTTTTTTGAGACTCCCCACAACAATTAGTCTTAAGACCGTATACGTCTATACAAACCATTTCAACTCACTAACATCATCACTACCACCCCCCGTTCCATGTGTATCTTTGACAAAATTTTACACCTTAGGGTCTAAAGGGACGAACTTTCAAACGAAATCGAGTTACTTTTTGACCAAGTACCGTTTGAACTAAGTTGTACTTCTGAACTTATATACAGCCTCCTTAAGTAAAGAATCGTTACTACCCCAGTTTACTGAGGTGTGACTCTGCGGGTGTCTAGGTACAAGCATCCGTATTTCTCGGTAAGTTGAAGAATGAAAAATCCTGGAGTCTCGAGAGTCCATGGTACTTCTGACTTGAATTTGGAAACCCACCGTCTCCTCGTACCACTATCTCCCCGTCTCATGTCTTGACTTCCGTTGTAAATAGGTACTTAACCCTTTCTAACGGAACGTCTTAAGTACCTCAACCTCTTTTATGCTCTAGAACCCTTGATCTCCAGATCTTCAATGGTTATCTGGTCTTGACCTACTTTAAACGAAAATTGAGAAGTGGACTCTGGTACATAGGTTTTCGAGGACTCCGTTTCCCTTTAAGTCCGATGATTTTACGTACATTTACACATAAAAAAGTGAGAAGTAAAACGGGGTTTTGCCATCTGATCTTTTAATGATTACTATTACAAATGAAAAAATTCATGATTTTCACTTCTTTCTCTTTTATTCAACTCCGTCCCTAACTTAAATTTTTCTCTTTCATGTGATTTTTTAATACTTGTTTATTTTGTTTTATTTCCGTCTCGATCCTAAATTTGATTTTCAAAAGAAATGACACTCACAAAAAATGATACTCAAGGGAATTGTACCATGAAGTATTGAGTTTGGTCATATAACACAGTAATTTTACGACCCCACAATCTGGTGAAATTATATACACACGTTATGGAATTATACAACAAGAGAACGTCAATATTAGTTTCACCTATGTTCTGTTTATTCCCTTTCTCGAGACCTGTTAAATACTAAATATAACATTTGTCGTCTAAAAATTTATTGTTCTTATAAAAATCTGACTTGTTTTTTATAATCCGATAAATCATGTCTCCTTTTATCATATCTTGTCTTAATTTTTTAATATTGGATAGTCGAAAATGTTATTAATATCATCCTTTTTTCGTCAAAGATATACTACTAACGTCTAACCTCTGTCACGATACACCGAAATTTTTATTCTTTATGAAGTTCTCAACGAAGTTCAATATGAGATTTGACTTCAGTCTAATCTGGACATCATAGTATTCTTAACGTACTTTGAACGTAAACTTGTCAGAACCTAGACTTAACATGGTTCGTTTGATGAATTTGCTAGACTAGGAGTCAAAATAGTGGACATTTTACTCGTATTAATATAACGCGAGTAACCATCTAACATCATTCTCACTTTACTCTACTATTTACTATTTGTATGTCGAAAGGCATTTAGTATCCCTAGACTATGATTCACTTTATTTACATAGTTTAAATTAGAAATATAATATGTAGATTAAGTGAGAAAAAGATTGATTAGGAGTAACAGGTGTATGTACTTAAAGTAGAGTCCACCGTGAACACCATTTCTTGGACGGACGGTTACGTCCTCTAGATTCACTGTTCCTAAGTCAGTCACCCGACCCTTCTAGAGGACCTCATCCTTTACCGTTGGGTGAGGTCATAAGAACGGACCTCTTAGGGTATCTGTCTCCTCGGACCGCCCGATACGAGTTATCCCATCGTGTCTCAGCCTATACTGACTTTTCTGAATCGTACGTGTATTTTCTCCAGTCTGTCTTTCCAATGTATAGTACACTAAGGTAAATGTGTTGTAAGATCTTTTCGGTTTTGGTATGTCTGTCTCTTTCTCTTTATCTACCAATGGTCCTTGACTGTCACCCCTCCCAAATTGTTGTCAAAGTGTTACGCTAAAACGTCCCCATACTTTGACAAGAAATAGAACTGATACCACCTTAAATGTACGGGATGAAACACCCAGTTTTGAATGTCTCGATATGAAAATTTTCTGACTAAATAACATATAGTAATGCGAAATTATGTTAAAAACTTTAATTTTTTATTTTTATTTTTATGGGTTAATGACATATACGCTGTCAACTACTTTAGTGGACGATCTTCTCTGAGTGTCCACATAAGTCGTTTTCTTGTATTAACCACGTCCAAAACAAACATCTGAACCGTGAACTTTGATGAGAAACATCAACTTTTCGAGTCTTTTTCCTTGTATTTCGTATAAGTATATACTCAGAAGGCTTACCCTAGTTCTACTGTACTTTCCCTACTTTCATTGTCGTTAGTACTTATTATGTTCTACTCTCTAATTTTAGTATAACCTTTTCCTACTGTCATTTCATGACAATTCCTGACCTCCTCCTTACATAGCTGACCAACATGTGTTCCGAAGTTCTTTAATCTAGCTGGATTTTGTTGTCACTCAGTCGTAACACTCACACGGGTTCTACCTCTCCACGACGACTTATGTCGCGATTTACCGCTATTACCTTCGACCCCAGTGTTCAAGACACGTTTGGATAATGTCCGTGAACACGACGAGTAGTCTCTCTTGTCTACCGGTTTCATATGAAAAATTCGTAAACTTCCCAATCTGACTTGACAAGAGAGGGAAAGATAGTGTTACTTTTCGTTCGTCTTTATCGAGATTTAATATCGGATCTAATAAGTGAAACCTATAAAAATTTCACATTAGTCCCGCCACTCCGTATTTCTCTCCATCAACCCACATACACCACCACCCCCCCACCACCCCGTCCAGTTCTCGAATCCGACTACTCAGTCTCTCCACCTAACTGTAAGTGAGACGGTAAAGTAGTGACAACAATAACCTGTTCAAAACATTTCTAGGTTGTTCTAGAATCTCATGAATTGTGTCACACCCCGTGTTCTGTCCTGTACGTTTCGACATCGAAACCACCTGTACCCTTACACGGAGGGTCTAGAATCTGATGTCTGTCCCTTTGTTAAATCCCGTTATCGACAACCGATACTTTAGAGAACGGTACACTCACGGTCATTGACTAACACTTCGTAAAGACCCTCTACCTCGTCTCGTCCCAACCCCTCCCCACCGGGGGAACGTGTTCAATTAATCCGAATTCGTGAGGAATGGTTTCTCGGACAACTAATTTCACTTTCGTCTCTCACTTTTTGAATCGAATCTCGAGTTGTAAGTATTTTGATTCTAGTACCGTAGACCAGGGTAGTGAAGTACCGTTCATCTATCCCTTTGTTACCTTTATCACTCTCTGAAATAAAGAACCCGAGGTTTTAGTGACATCTACCACTGACATCGGTACTTTAATTTTCTACGAACGAGGAACCTTCTTTTCAATACTGGTTGGATCTGTCGTATAACTTTTCGTCTCTGTACTGAAACGGTTGTTTCCAGGTAGATCAGTTCCGATACCAAAAAGATCATCAATACATACCTACACTCTCAACCTGATAATTCTTTCGACTCACGGTTTCTTAACTACGAAAATTTGACACCACAACCTCTTCTGAGAACTCTCAGGGAACCCATCGTTCCTCTAGGTTGGTGAAGTAGGATTTCATTTAATCAGGACTTATGAGTAACCTTCTTGATTTCGACTTCGACTTTGAGGTTATGAAACCGGTGGACTACACTTCTTGGTTGAGTAAACTTTTCTAGGACTAAGATACTTTCTAACTTCCGTCCTCCTCTTCCCCTGCTGTCTCCTACTCTACCAACCTACCGTAGCGGTTGATCTACCTGTACTCAAACTCATTCGAGGCCCTTAAGCACTAGTTGTCTCTTCGGACCATACGACGTCGGGTACCCCGACGTTTCTCAACCTGTACTGACTCGTGGGCTTGACTTGACTTGACTTGAGGAATGTCTGAACGACTTAAAAGGAATTTCGAAGTGACGTAAGATTCTACGAATGTGGGTTCGGAGGAAAGAAGGAGTTGAACCTTAGTCTTTAAGTAACACTAGATTATGACAGAGTCGGAAAAAAGGAAAGTGTCCATAATAAAGGGGATTCTAAAAAAACATGTAATCTAAGTTAGAACTGGAGACGAAACGTCTTCTGGAACTGATTGTGTCTTTGATAAACGATGATAGTAACTATAATTATACAATAAAGACGACCGTCATTAATAACTTGTGTCCTTACATACAGTACCATTAAGACATCTCTCGAAATTACTAACAAAAAAATTTTTGTTTTGTTGTTGTTGTTGTTGTTTTTTGTTTTGTCACTTACCTAATTTAGTCCCACAGACAGTTATTCCACCAGGGTTCTTACCCAGCTGTATGGGGGTTTTCACTAATTACCTTTTTTTTTCAAGTTAAACAATAGACAGAAGGTAAAAGAAAAGAACCGATATAAGGAAGAAAAATCCGATTAGAACTCGTTGTTAAAAATAGCGTAAAGACTACGAAAAATAAAAGAAGAGTCAAGAAAAATCGAAATCATTCATTCTAAACTAAACTCTATCTCTCTTATCCTCTCTTCTTGTACCTATGAATATCTTAGTGGTTTCACCTTTCTGGACTCTTGAAGGACCTATTAACGAGGAACTTCTAAGAAAGGTCAAAACACTAGAATTCAGTTCAAATCAACAACTTGGTCCTTAATTTCTAATCATCTTCACCTTCCCCAGTGTCACCCTCAACAGATTTAGGGTACACCAGACTGAGGTTTTCGACTTCAGTAAAGATTCAGTAGTAAAAGACAAGACAAACAGTGTTTACAGGTGGTGAATTAACTGGTAGATAAAGTGATAGTACGGAAAATCTACTATTTCTTTAATACGAATATTAGAATTCTCCGGAAAAAATATCCCGGAGAATTTTAGAGTTGTCTACGTTTCTTGTTGAAGTAAACTAGAGACTTCTAACATTAGTCCAGTGTAAAATCATAAACACAACGTCACATTTCTCGGTCAAAGTAAGTAATTAAACACATAAGTAAATCGTTCATTAAAATCACGGAATAATACGATCTAAAGAAAGGGTAAAGTAATGAAGACAAACATAAAGAACCTAGGCGAGGTCAAAAAAAATCGTAGAAAATTTCAGACTACTACTGGTTATAATCTGTCCGATAATATTATTCCTAGACTGAACGGTTTTCCTAATCTATGAATCAGAATAAAATTATAAAATAATGATGGATTTTATAATATAGTGAAAGTGAGGAGTATACGATGGGTGACTGTGACTGAGATAGGGTTAGTGACTTTTTCGTCCAAGAGTCTATTGAATAGGTTTGACAAAACGTTAAACATCAGGGTCGTCGACTGATTAAGTAAGTGTAATAAATAAAGGGAATTAAAGAGTAAAATTAAGTAATTTTAGTATTTTACTATATTTTAATTTCATTTTTATGTCTGAGATCGTGAACAATCGACACACGAAACCTGTTTAATAAATTGAGGAGATAAAGAAGTAGACCATGTTAAAATGAATTTACTATTCATATTGTCTTCCCTCAGTTTCTGTATGATTGTGTGTCCACTATATTTCATTCAGGACTTTTGAAATCATAAAGAACATATACACCGGTCAATACATGAAATATATGTGATTTAACGTTTCTTTCTTTCGAATTAAACTCTCTCTTAAATTGATTTCCTTTAGAAGTCATTTCGAGTCTTTCCCTTGTATCACAATCGGGAGAACCTCTTTCATGTAAACTACCTGAACCTTCCTAGTCTATAGTATAAGAAAAGTATAAACGGAATTAAATCTCGTCCCGGTGTTTCTTTTACAAAAGGGGGGTGAATCTGTTGATTCTTTTATAAGGTTATGTCTTTTTTTGTACGTAGACTAAAAGAGTTTTTCTCTATACAAAAAGTAATCTAGTTCCCTCTTTTCTGGTCACCTCTTTTGGAGTTCTCTTCAAGAGCTTATATATTCTTAACTTTTTGAACAGTGTTCCTTCTTGAGTAAACAAGACTCACCCGGTTCTTGATACTAAACGTGTTCCTTCCCTTGATTTCTTTCTTTGAAAGAGTGGGACTTTAGGTAAGTTTCAACCTTAGCTAATAGAGTCCTACCTAATCAAAGTGTAAAGTCTCCGACTTTTTAGTGAAACGAAATATGTCTTAAGTTCGTAATTTATTACCGGAATAATTGGACATAAAGAGTTCCGTGGGATATTACGTTTCGTCCTTTGAGGGAAGTACTGGAAGACATCCGGTAGTTTTGTTCCCGTACCTCCTGACCTCCTTCTCTCTTAAGGGGAAATAATTGATGACTCGAAAGTTTCTCTATCTTTCCTTATCTACCATTCAGCACATAAAGACGGAACGGTCAAAGAAAGGGGCCAATAGGTTTACGTAGTAAGAAAGTCCACCAACTTGAGATGACTTTTTCGACCCTATCCTTTTCCCTGATCTTGTTCCATTAGTACCAAAGACTGTAAAACTTCGTATTTTCATTTAAGTTTACCTGTACTGACTGTGTGGTCATTACTCTACTTATTTGTCTCATTGACAGTCAAAACTATCACGAAACTTATCTAATCTTAAAGACTATCTCTTTGGTCCTACTCGGGTCTCCTCAGTCTCCTTTGAAGAGATTCCTCACTGTAAATAATTGGACCCTCGAAATATTTCATCTGTTTCCTTTCGTTTTATCTATATCTCTATCTACTATCTATCTGTTTGTCTATCTATCTTTGGGTCATTATGTTCATCTTATTCTCGTAGACACTTCGTACTTTCTGGAATTACAAAAGAACTTTCACTTTCTTTTGGTAACGTTAGTGTTCTAAACAAGATCCGTTCCGACCTCACCACCAGTCCCAGAAAATCCTTTAATTAAAATAAGATTGTCTTTACCTTTGATAACATCCCCCAATTTTCTTTGTTAGTATTTTTGGTATAATATTGTTCCAGATAAATTTTTAAAAGTGAAAAATAAAATTTTTTTAGTTTGTTCGTTTAATGGTCTTACCATGTGACTTAAAAAAATACGAAAACTAGAGCTAAACACTAAATAGTATAAACAAAAGAGAAATATATCTAGTAATAATAACATAATGATTTTTAGTAGATCTGTATTCCATATTTAACGTACTACGAAATGGAGATTTCTTTTTTTGTCAAAAAGAATGTATTAGGTTTTGTGTTAATTTGGTTTAAGTTATTTATATTGGAACCGTGCGATGACAATAGATTTTGTATGTCGTATAAATTTAAAGAGGTCGTCAAAGAAATTACAGGAAATACCGTTAATTAGTATAAAAACCTAAGTCCTCCTCGACAAAGTCTTCGTGTCTGACAGAACTCAACACATAGGAAGTAAAGAAAACAAGACCTTGTCCAGTGAGTCGGAAATAAGAGTACTGTAACTACAAAACTTTTCATGTCCGGTCAACTCCACTTTAGCGTTTCGGGAAGTTAAATCCTATCAGACTATGAAACAGTACTAATCTAGGTCCACTACGGAAAAGCCGTCCTTATGACGTCTTCACCACAGGAAAATGTCCTTCCTACGTCTTTAATACTGGAAGAACGTCGTGTCGTCCTCTCGATACTACACTCAAACGGAATAAGTAACTACGATTGAAACTGATAAACCAACACCATTAGAATCAACGCAAAGAGGTGACATTTCAATGATAAAAAGGAAAAGAACCCTCTGTGAAACTCTTAGACATATATAGGAGTCAAGTCAAGTCAGCGAGTCAGTACAGGCTGAGAAACGCCGGGGTACTTAGTGTAGTGCGGTCCGGAGGGACAGGTAGTGGTTGAGGGCCTCAAGTGAGTCTGAGTACAGGTAGCTCAGCCACTACGGTAGGTCGGTAGAGTAGGAGACAGCAGGGGAAGAAGAGGACGGGGGTTAGGGAGGGTCGTAGTCCCAGAAGAGGTTACTCAGTTGAGAAGCGTACTCCACCGGTTTCATGACCTCAAAGTCGATATCGTAGTAAGGAAGGTTTCATTAGGGTCCCGACTAGAGGAAGTCTTACCTGACCTACTTAGAGGAACATCAGGTTCCCTGAGAGTTCTCAGAAGAGGTTGTGGTGTCAAGTTTTCGTAGTTAAGAAGCCGTGAGTCGAAAGAAGTATCAGGTTGAGAGTGTAGGTATGTACTGGTGTCCTTTTTGGTATCGGAACTGATCTGCCTGGAAACAACCGTTTCATTACAGAGGCGAAAACTTATACGATAGATCCAACCAGTATTGAAAGGAAGGTTCCTCATTCACAGAAAATTAAAGTACCGACATCAGTGGTAGACGTCACTAAAACCTCGGGGGGTTTTATTTCAGACTGTGACAAAGGTGACAGAGGGGTAGATAAAGGGTACTTCACTACCCTGGTCTACGGTACTAGAATAAAAAAACTTACAACTTAAAATTCGGTTGAAAAAGTGAGAGGAGAAAGTGAAAGT